>JANDJT010000154.1:11656700-11686230 GCA_024331685.1 Stegophilus panzeri | reverse complement strand
GGGGGGGGGGGGGGGGGGGGGGGGGGGTGTGTTATACAAGCATCCTGGATTTCTTTTTTTTTTTTTTTTACACTCCCTAATTCAATAGATGTGCATCAACCACAAGGCACCTACTCACAAGCAGCTAAGATGTTAAACAAAGAAATAGACAGCCAATGCAAAAAATAAAAATAAAATCAATTACAACACTATCTTAACATTGGTCTTTTTAGCAATCAATACAGACTCTCTGAATATGTCTCTCTGTTTCCGTCTCTGCCATGGGCAGTAGTTAAAAGCTCAGAGATCGATGAACAGCCATGAGATTTTTGGAAACAAAGACAGTAAAAGAGCGTATGAAATTAGATGAGAGGATCTGATCCGAAACGTCTGAGGATGCGAGCGAAGACAAAGACAAAAAAAGAGGAGAAAAAAAGGAATGTAAAAGGAACGGAGACAATGAAAACTGTTGAGATGTGAGACCTAACACCTATAATTATCTTCAAGCATTGCACTATAAGAATGATGTAACACGTATATCGATTAAAATAGATTAGGTGTACTTGTACAATGTTAAGTCAGTGTTCCTTGAGCTACGTGACTCCTACTGTACATAAACCCTTCATGACAACTGACATAAATCTATATATCTATAAATCTATTACTATTCCCACACACGTCAAAGATTGCCTTCATCGATTTTTTCATTAAAGCTGATAGAAGAGCTCATTTAAATGACTGATGTTTATGTTGTTGACGTATGTCTGTGTTAGAACTTCATGTTAAAACGGATGACTTTGACGGATGACTTTGTAACTCAGTGTACTGCTGTTATGTCAGACTGACATAACATCATTGCGTAATAAATGTTATTACATAATACTGACCTGCCGACGCCGACAAGGAATAAAGCATGTCTTTATTATATGAGGAAACCGCTGATGATCGTCTGTTTCAGTTCAAATATAGACAGTTCAAAGGTTTTCATGCATTAAAGCATAAAAGTTTATAATACAATTCTAGGAAAAATGTTGCGCTTTTGTAGTGTCTAGATTTGAAATAAAAGATTCGCAGCAGTTTCCCTACCCCAACCACCCAACCCCAAGCACTGGTGTTTACTGTAAAACCCTGTATATTTCATTACTTTATAACTATCAATACCATTAAAATTATCTGTAAAGTCTCATTTGACATAATGTTCTAGGCCGAGTTAGTTTATTGTTCTCTTCGGCCATAATTTCTAGCAGTAAAAGTGTGATTGCTGGGGGGCGGGGCGTGGATGTGTAAGTTAATATTAGAGATTTTAACTTACAGCTACACAACTGTCAATCATTCTAGATTCATAAGTTGATTAGCTCATCTGCTGTTATTATTGGAGAGAATTATTATTTGCGAATATTTGAGTGATAATCAGTCCCTCCGGGATTTTGCGATTGCAGAAATGAACGCAAAGTCAAGGAAACGCCGCAATATTCGTAGGAGCTTGAAATTTTTCAAAATGACCACAGATTTTCCGCAGATTTGGGCCGAGACACGTCATGACAATGCACGATGTGACATCATGACGACGCGTATTTTAGGCAAAGTTACCTTCAAATTTCGTGTAACTGCAATTTCGCCAATTCAAGTAGTTTTACACACACAAAAAAAACCCCAACTTTGCAGCAAAACAACGCATTTTTGGCCGCAACAATCACAAAAAAAAACCCTCTGATGTACTCTGATGTTAAAATACGGAAAGGTTGTTGGCAGGTCTGCATAATACCATTCATTCTGATTAATGCTTATAGAATTTATATGAACATTCATTACAGTACTATGACAAAATGAAAGCTTTATGTAGACGGAGCTAAAAAAAAATTGCTAGGGCATTTAAATGCAGGTAAACACAAACTACATCAAAACACAAACATCATGTCGACCAAATGTCACTTAATTCCGATGTTATGTCAATGTTCGACATCAGAACTGATGAAAGCATCGAGCATCGACACCTGACACTTATTAGCCTTTGTAACTGTATACATCAGTTGTCATGAAATTCTTATGTATGTATGTGTCATGAAGTCTTCATGTAAAGTTTTAACAAGACAACAAAACTGTAATACAAATCTTTGATACCCAATTCCAACTGCGCCACTTAAACATTACCCTATAATCATCGACTGCACTAATATTAACATACTCACACTATTTTACCAGTCAAATGCTTTATATGCTTAATGGATGCTTGGAAATCCAAAATGGCTTCTCTTCACTATGAGGTAAATGAATTAAAGGGAAGTGCTACATAGTGAACAGGAGCCATCTGAGGTGTGGCCAATGAACCGGGTGATTAAGTGACACGTTGATAAAAGTGCACCGGACAAACAATGACTTTGAATGATGATCAGGCAGGTTTACAATGACAGAATGAAGCTAGCTTAGCGACACAAGGCTCCAGACTGAGGCTCAACGCAGAAATAAAAGCTTGTATGGTAAGGTACTAGGCAAAAAAACCTTGTAACAAGCATAATGTACTAGGCAAATAAATATAGTAAAGCTTCCTGCCATTGGGAGTGAAAATAATGCAACAAAAGTCTTTGAGGAGTCTTGCATGGCTTAGCTGGCTGTAGCAGATGTTATGAGAACCACGCTACTGCAATCCATTCCTCCAACAAAAACGAGTCCCTGTTTTCACACTGACCTTCAACCAGCTTTTCCATTCAACAATCCAAACTGAAATATTTATACTACACAAAAAATAAAGTGATATATATATATAAATAAAACATAGTATGGTAATAGTGGAAAAACTGATATGCAATCAGCCTGAAAGGGAACTGTCTATCATCCAGCCGTCTGCTGGTGCAGCGTGTGAACTTAAGGCAGTGTGGTGGGATTCGTCTAATGCCATCATGTGCCTGTTCCCCGCTCCCTCAAATCAGTGTAAGGCAAGAAGAACACTAGTTTACTCCGTTTATCTACTGGATTATTTTACAACCTTTGGTGTCCAGACCACAGTTTGAAGCATGGGAAATGTTATGGCGTTAAGGCAGAAGAACGTGGATGTTAAGGTAAGATAGTCAGGATTGTCAGCGAAGCTTTACAAAAAAAATATATATATATAAATAAAAAAGCTAAACAAAAGGCATTTTAATGGGATGGGGGAGGGGAAAGGTTGACATAAATAGCTATAGCACATCTCTAAGCACCTACACCAGACTAACAAGCTGCCCTGACCACTCGGTTTTAGACTTTTTCTAGCAATAGAGTTAAAATGATAGCTCATCATATGAGCTGCTCTACAGTTTGCTCTACTGGTTATATTACAAATGACAAAGCCGGGACAGTCCAGTTCTAGCTTGTCTCATGTCTTACAAACACACACACACACACACACACACACACACACCCCTATGGCATTCTTGACGAGCTCTATCTAGTAATAAAAATGCAACGATGGCCAAAGTTCAGCCACTTACAATTCAACATACTGTAACGGTGCCTTTACGGTGTGTTCCTCAAAAACAGAGTGGCGCAAAGGCAACACCAGTTTGTTCTAAAAAATATATATATATATAAATGAAAGAAAGAAGGAAAAAAAAGCAAGAAAGGAAGGGAAGAAAATTCAAGAGAAAATGAAGAAACAAGTGTGAGGATCTGTTTACAGCTCATGCAACTCCATTTTAAATATCACATACACTCAGTAGACCTGTACACCTGCACGTTCATGCAATCAGCCAATCACACGGCAGCGGCGCAATCCATAAAATCATGCAGATACTTCAGTTAATGTTCATATCAGGAATCAGAATCTCTAGAGTTTACACAAAATGGTGCAAAAAAAAAAAAAAAAAAAAAAAAAAAAAAAAAAAAAAAAAAAAAAAACATCCAGAGGAGGATAGCCGGAGTCATTTGAGCTGACAGGAAGGTTATGTGATTCAAATAAGCACTCTATACAAACACAGTGAGCAGAAAAGCATCTCAGAATGCACAACACATCAAGCCTTAAGGTGAATGGGCTACAATAGCTGAAGACCATATCGGGTCCATTCCTGTCAGCCAAGAAAAGGAATCTGAGACTCACCAAAAAACATTGCTTGGTCTTTTCCAAATGATTGGCCAGGTGATTGGCTGATTGGACAATTGTACAATGAGCAGGTGTACAGGTGTCCCTAATAAAGTAGTCAGTGAGTGTGTATATGCACATTCAGATTATTTCCATTAAAAGGGAAAGCTGTATGCTGTGTTATAGCTGCTCAGTGCCAGCATATTAGTTTCAAGTCATTTTCACATGGGATTCAGGGTAAGAAACAAACAAACACATACACGAGGTGAATCAAGGTAAAAAAGGCCCCTTAACACAGCACTTTAAAAACACTCCTATGGATCTGCTGGCCCATTTAAGCCTGACTCCAAACCACCAACCAACACCCAGCCTTGTTGCTGTGTGCTGCCTTGGCGAAGGGAGTGTGTACTTCAATTGAATACTTTAACTATTTCAATTTCAGGATCATGCTGCACTAAATGTGTGCAAGTCTCAATGTTAACTTAGACTTTTGTTTCAGATGGAAGTTTCACGCCCGGGTGCAGCGTAGGTGTACGCCATCCCGGAGAGCCTGGGGTTTCCCCCAAATCGGAAGAAAGGGCGGAAAGTGCAGTAGTCGGGGCCACCCCCCCAGCGGGTGTACATAATTTTTTTATGAGGGGAAGACTCAGACCTGCGATGGGTGTGGCTTTGATCCTCATCACCGCCCCGTTTGTGGATAGGTGGAGTGTGGATAGAGGACAGAGGGGTAAACTCCGACAGCTGACCCTTATACAGCTTGTCTGCATTCTGTAGAGAGCAGAAAAGAAAAAAACAAAAAAAAAAAAACAAAGAGAAGGGAACAAGGGAGAAACACAAAAAGAGAGATGTATGAGAGATATGGCAGCGAGTGGACACATACGAAACGCAACATGCACAGGCACTGGACAAACACGAGAGTGTTTACAAAAGCGAGTTAAACCAAAATCACCCACAAGCCCCAAACACAAATTCTGCAAAAAAAAAAAGAAGGCAAAATACGCATCATGCACTTATGAAAATCAGTGACCGAGAGGTTTGAGTCTACAGTCCTAGAAGGTACTGATATGTATATAAAAATCAATGCTCAATCAATGCTTATTCATCCATTAGGATTGGTGATCTGTAACTATAAAGACATCAGGGGTTTCCCTTATTTTTCAGTAAATTCCTAATCATATCCTATTATATCCATGTGACTCCAGTGCTTTAATCCCAGTTTCATGAAGCGATACGAATGCTTTGTGTGCACAGAAAAATGAAAAATAAGTCTTTATTCACAAAATATCTTCACTTCCGCATAGATCTCCCACGCACGTTCACGAGAGAACCGCAACGCATGCGTGTTGTGCTGAAGAAAAAAGAAAAAAAAAAAAGACAAAATCTGCAGATGTCTTCATTACAAAGATTGTTCTATGTGACTCAGTTTGTGTAAAGCGTCCCTCTTCCTCCGCTGTAAACAGTGCAGCGCTTCCGGGTCCTGTAGTATCGCGAGAGCGGGCGTTCTCACAAAGGCGGAGACGCTGTACACAAACCGAGTCATATAGAACAATCTGTGCATTCGTATCACTTCATAAAACTGGGATTAAACCACTGGAGTCACATGGATTACTTTTATGATGACTTTATGGACTTTTTGGAGCTTGAACGTTTTGGTTACTTGGACTGTAAATGTGGAGGGACAGAAATCTGCCAAGTTTTATTAAAAATGTCTTCATCTGTGTCCCGAAGACGAACGAAAGTCTTATGGGTTTGGAACGAAATGTTGGCGAAGCGATGACAGAATTTTAATTTTTGGGTGAACTATCCCTTTAAGAAGCCATGTTGCAGTACCACATCTGGACACTAGAGTGTCTCAGAGAAGTTCAAACCAAGTGAAATACAGACCTACTACTGTACGACGTCTCCTTCTGCACCCTATATATTTACAGTACATATAAAAGGTTTTTAATAACGGCTTGTGAGAATGCTCGCATTGAAGATCTGATCATCAGCACCCTCTAGGACTGTGCGGTCAGTGAACAGGACAGGCTTTTACATATCCACTGATGCATTAACTTGAACAGATACAGGAGATAAGATCAGCGTTAGGCACTCGCAGTGGAAACAGAAGAGAATGTGTGTACATGTGCGACAATATCAGAGCAATTACGCTCTATAATGTCTACACGCCAGTAGTAAGTCTCCGTAACCACACCAGCCTGTCGATTCTCACAGCAATCTCACAGCACACCGCCACACCAGGGGCTTCTCAGTACCGTCACCATCAGACTCATCGAATCTAGAATTAACAACAGAGCTACAGTAGAAGCTAATGTGGGCTTTCCTAGAGATGTCTTTTGAAGACAATCAAAACGTGTGTGCAGATTTTTTTATATTCTTTTAATCACAGCAATAGTATCATTTTTCACTTCCTGGATTATTACAGAAGAACTTTATTTAACAGTGTGGTAAATTTAATACGCATGGATATTTAATACACACGTCGTAAAATACAAGTCAATTCTGGTACACTCTTCGCATTTTAAATTACACGGTAATTTGTTTGTAATTTACCAGGTTTGCAGTATTAGTGCCACAGTACAATCTTTTTTTTTAATTTTTTTTAAATAATCATTTTTGATAATTGAATATGTAAGTATGAAATATAACACCTGACGCTGTGGTGTTATATTAAAATAATCTATCAATGATGCTATGGTGTGATGTGGCCAAGCATGAAGCCACCCCGAAGTTTATTATTTTCATATAACAGGAAGTCCTGCAGTATTTATTCCTCTTACGGCACAGCAATTTGCCGAAAATGAAATCTTTTTTTATTTATTAATTAAAGAATGGCACATGATATTTATATCCGTTTATACTTCCATTCAATTCAATTTTACATGTATAGCGCTTTTAACGGTGGACCCTGTTACAAAGTAGCTTTACAGAAATATAAACATTTGTATAAATGTATAACTGTATCCCTAATGAACAAGCCAGAGGCGACGGTGGCAAAGGAAGAACTCCCTGAGAGGATATGAGGAAGAAACTCGAAATAGTTCTATTTAATGTTGTGGAAAGTACGTGAAACAAGTTTCATTCCTGTTATCACTTACATTAAAGCAGCTATAAATGTTAATTCCCTCACCAACCTCGCTTTTTTCTGTCTCGAAGTTAATAAGACCAAAAAAAATTAAAAATAAAAAAACAAAAAAAATACATGTTACCTAGAAACCGTGTCTTCTGTACTGAAGGCTGTCCTGTTTTAGAAAAAGGTTGTAGCTTTAAGTCTGCGCTAGTTGTATCTT
This sequence comes from Stegophilus panzeri, assembly GCA_024331685.1. Taxonomy (NCBI): domain Eukaryota; kingdom Metazoa; phylum Chordata; class Actinopteri; order Siluriformes; family Trichomycteridae; genus Stegophilus; species Stegophilus panzeri. The sequence continues at coordinate 11,678,910 of JANDJT010000154.1, read as the reverse complement.
TACCCCTAACACTAAAGACTCCTTCCAAAAAAAACACTTAAATGTCTCCTAGAACAAAAGGTTCAATAAACATGCTCAAGCTTACACTTTCTCTCACAGAAAGAGCGAGCAGAGAACAAAATCAATTGAATATTTATATATGAATATGAATATTTATATCAAGAGACTGACTAAAAAGTGCACGATTTCATGGCCCCAGGAATTGAATAATGCAAAGCAAAACAGGCGATGAAATGTTTTTGAAGGGTTACTACAAATCAGTGCTAGGTTTGTTTACAGGAAATGTGATGGAAATGAATTAAGAAGAGTGTCCAATTTGGTGCGCTTTGCAAGTGAATCCCGTAAAGAACTCCCCTTCGATAATAAGCATTTTGAAATCATTACAATGAAATATATTTCGAAAAACATTCGCTGGGAGTTTGTTTTTTGTTGATGGGGTGAAATAAATGAAGTGTGTTCATTAAGCAGTCCCTCCAGGATTTAGCGATTTTGCGATCATAGAAATTAATGCAAACTCGAGCAAACTTTTTGCGATTTTTTCGAAATTACCGCAGATTTGGGCCGAGACGCGTCATGTGACAGCACAAGGCGCATTCAGCCAAAGCCCTCTTCGATTCACGTGTGTTTGAACGAGTACAGCTAAAAGGTCTCATTTACCAACAAACATCACTGCGAAAGACCGTGCGAAACAATTTCATGCAATTGCAATTTCGCCAATTCAAGTTTTCTACAAAAAAATAATAAGCACAAATTGCATCACAAATTTTTTTAAAAAGCCACAGCAAAATCACTGAAATCCTGTACGGACTGATATTTCTTGGGACATTTTGTATATTAGAACTCAAAGGGACGTTAAAGCTACCAAGTAAGTTACCAAGTAATGTTACCAAGGAAGTACCAACTGTTTTGCCCATTTCTTAATATTTTCCATAGTTATACATGTAACATGGATCCACTTTTACTTATCTGTTGAATAATTGCTTCCCATCCTGGGTGTGACATCACAAACCATACGGCTGACACGTCTGAGTAAAGCTGCTATAAACACTTGTCCCTTCCTTCCTACCCCACATCCTGCAATGCATGTACCAGATGTTATTCCAGATCTATGTGTTAAATACTAAGTAAATACCGCAGTGTTAAATAAAGTGCTCTTGGAACAAATTTTAGATTTGATCGGTCTGATGGTGGACTGGATGTTAGTACGCGCCCCTGTTCGTTCTCTTTACCATGCTGCTGTTATGCCTCAGTGGTGGTCTGAACCCCATGTAACAGGGAGTCCTCAGTGTGTGCTAGAAAGGTCCTATCAGCTTTCATCCTCTGTGGACAGCCACACACACACACGCCAAACACACACACAAACAGACACAGACTCAGCCTAAAGGACATGACTGTGCACGCTGGAGACGTTTTCCTCACTGCTTGCTCAGTGTTTCTTCAATACACAAAACTTCTGATCAACCTGTTCCTGTTCAGAAAGGTTCATCATTTAAAAACAAAAACAGAAAAAAGGGAACATGTGACATGTAAAACATTGCACGTAAACATGCAGCTCTGTGTTGCATGTCGCAATGGATGTATTTCACGTTTCATATTCATCCAACCCACAAACACAGATGTCCGCCTTCATGCATATGAGCACACGGAGCAGAGCATGCGGTTAAAAAGCACGGGAGCAGAAACGGAACAAGCATCACTCTGAGGTACCGGAGCTCTTCTTACAGTCATTACTGAGAGCTTAGCAGGCTTATGTTTTCAACTAATGCCTTTCCGATAAATCAGTAAACCCTGCCTGTCATTTCCAGGGCCGAACACGGCTATTAGATTGATGGAATCGCAATTAAATATAGATGAGTTTGTAGACCACAAACGATTTCCATAAAGCAGCTGAAATATTCATGTTGACAGAAAGTCAACATAGGTTTTTATTTTTATTTTTTTTCTATTTTTGCACAGAAAATTATTCAAATTAATGGCCCACATTACAGATGAAATTCAAATACACGTTAATTTAAAACGTCTCCGTTGCTTTAAAGATTTTTTTTTCATCATTGGCCAATATAATGTACACACATAGAAACATAACTGACTAGTAAGAAGTTCTTGGCACCTTTCAGTAACTTGTTCCACACATACACACACTCACTTGCGCAAACACACACACACACACACACACACACACACACATACATACACATGCGAAGAGAGTGAAAGGATCACCTCCTGCCCAGTTCAGAAACTGATACTGCTGGAGGTCTGAGAGAGCATAAAGATGGTGGACTGCTCAGCGGTAAGGCACTGGCGCTTTGTCTGCCGTTACCACGGCCACGTGGGTTCAGGGGGCAAAGGTCAAGTATCAGGGGTTAAAGACATGGGGGAAAGGGCAAGTTCAGGGATGCAGTCATACGTCACAGGAGACGAGGCAGATGAGGAGAGAAAAGAAAAGGAGAAGACAAAACAGGTTTAGAACAGTTAACATGGAGGGAGGGATTAGAGCTACAGTAAGAGACTGTGCTAATAATGTATTAGCTAAGCTGTACAGCCTTATTGTTTATTACTACTTAATGTTAGTTTATTAAAAGTTCATCTTGGAAAAGTTTATCCAGAAATAGGTTTGCGACCAACAGATTTATATCTAGTAATAACAATTTGTAGCTAATAGGGCTATTAGAATGAGTTTTGTTCGATTACTTTTATAAAAAAAAAAAAAAAAAAAAAAAAAAAAAAAAAAAAAAAAAAAAGCAAACACCACAACTCGGATTGAACTTGTTTAAGATTTCATGTTCTACTTTTCTCCACTAATATATAAATCTAATGAAACACATTTTTCATTTTTTGGCCAAATGTCCCTCATCATTGGAAAAATGGTTATTATATTATTTACAATTATTTTTTTAATTATGCATCGACTCAAAATATAAAAGGAGAATGTACAGGTCTTAAAAAGCGGTACATTTCCAAAAGACACTTTTTAAAAATCATTTAATAATCATTTATTATGATAATCATTTATCATCTTAAATGATTTCTGCTGAGCACGTAATGCACTACATAGGGCACTGTAAATCGTATGTAGTGAGCATATACTGTATAGTAAATAAGCTATTTAGATTCAGCTTAACTGTGTCTGTTTTAGAGACTTGAATAAAAAAATATTTACATAAAACTGTAAACTCAAACTAAATAAACACTAACACAGGTTATCTGGAACACTGAACATGGACGTTTCTGATAAAATGCTGACAAAACCTTGGTAGCGGTCGACTGACTGATTGGTTTTGCGGATCTATTGTTGGAACTATCGGTTATCGGCAAAAATTCAAACCGTTTTTCCCGGTTGTCCGTTGCATGAGCGGCTGAGAAGAGTCCGCTGTCATTATACAGTACGAGAGCGGCCTCTAGAGGCGAAATAAAAACTATCAATGACAAATTTTGTTGTGTTATTTGAAGTGTTTTGATTCATTTTGGATGTCTTTATTTTTATTTGTTATTTGGAGTGTTACTTTTTGGATCAGTTTGGATGTATATCTTTGATTTACTTTAATATTTATTAATAATTAATATATATTAATATTGATATATTTATTTCATTTTTAAAAAGTACAGTACATCTTCATGGTAAAGTTAGTACTGTTTATTTTTGTAATAAAAGTACAGCAATATTTTATGTTGAGAGCTACGTTTTCATTTAGTATCAATTTTAAAAACTATCGGCTGATTAATCGGTTATCAGCAGGTACCGCCCAGCTTAGTTAATGGTATCAGTAAAATCCCCTGTCGGTCAGCCTCTACTTCTTGGAATTTTCTTTGCCTATGAAACAATATTCAAATATTCCATTTAGTATTTAAATATATGAGTGCAACTCTTTATCAGCCCTAGTAGCTACAAACGTTTGAACTTTTTCAGCCAGATCCTTCCTTATAGCACACAGATAAGTTTAATGCAAAGCTGCGAAGGTTTGAGTAAAAGGCAGGTTAATTAGAAACCACACGCAGTACTGCTGCATACATTCTCTCTGTCTGAAAACACACCAGCACACGCCTTCAGTTTAGGAGTGTTTCAAAGAAATGTAGGACATCTTCCAAAAAAACAAGCAGGAAAAACTTGCTTTTCGAAAAAACAAAAAAACAAAAAACAAAAGAAGAGCGTGAAAAAGGAGAATTGTAACGTTGCAGCCGAGGACCTCCTGAGCTGCATACGCTTATCCACTTACATCCAGTAATCTCAGGACTGATCCGTAGCAAACGTAAATCTAAAGACCATAAATGTGGTCAAAACAGTCATATCTACAACAATACCATGTTCTGTGGCACAATAATTAAAATAAATAGACAGAATTAGGACAGTAAATCATAACATTAATCTAGGACATTAATCTAGGACATTAAAAAATAACATTAAATCATAACATTAAATCTCCAATAGGCTTTTATGCCACTGTAATGCAAGGTTAAAATGCAAAGGCAAACAATACAGTGTTATTGAACAGATTATATGCGTGCAGTAGGGTTGGGAAATATCTATAAATAATTACAGCGATATCCATTTGTGTAACGACTGATAACTCCTCCCCCCACCCCAAGAAATGTGTAAATCGGTTTACAGTAGTTGGCATAGTTACCTGTTTCTCTCTGATTAAGTTGTTAAGACACTATAATACAGATATTATGATCAATGATGTCACAATACACTTTTCTAAGACAATGTGTATATAGTTATAGTTATATCTTCTGTTTATTATTATTTTTTTCAAAATAAATTCTATTACAAAATGACTTGAGGCAGGTAATTTGATATTAAGATTTGAATCTCTATGCATTTAATCTGCTTAACTATTAAAGCGCACCTATTATGGTTTTGAAACGTGCCTAGTTTTGTTTTAAAGGTCTCATACAATAGCTTTACATGCATCCAAAATCAAAAAAAAACCCTTTAATGTGCTCATCATTTAAACTGCAGTATTACTTCTTTTCTCTCCAGTGTCACAAACGACTCGTTCAATGATCCGTTCTAAAAGATTCATTCTAAACTCTTCCTTTCAGAGAGCATACTCTGCTCTGATTGGTCAGATGTCCCAGTCTGTTGTGATTGGTCTACCGCTGTCAGCGAGCAGCCAATGAAGATCAGAGGCGGGGCTTTTTGTTACAAACCTACGTAGGTTAGTACAGGAAGTAAGTCTGGAATGACTAACGACTCATTTCAGCTGTTCAGAATCGGTTCTTTCTTTTGGGAGTCAATAACTCCGTTTCACGTGCGCTTTGAAGTTTGAAACTTTGCAGACTTTTTACATTCACAAACAGTGACATAACACACTACATGAAAGGTAATATATGAAAAACCATAATAGGTGCACTTTAAAATATTTACAGAATATTTTTTTTCTCTTTTTGAATGAGTTCATAAGTCATCTGCTGTCTTTGGTGGTTATTTAAATCCCAAAGCCAATGACTAGTCTCATAGCCTAGTCTGGTGATTCTCTTACTTGTAGGATATGTACAGTAAATGTACGTAAAATGTAAACATTTTGGATCATACACTATGTACATATAGTTTTTAACATGACTCACTGTTCTCACTCATCTGTTTTGTACATGATATATATTTAATCCGTTTGTGCATTCAGAATGTGCCTTTTCTGATATAATCTTATGAATAAACAATTTGAAGACGGAGTTGTTGATGCATTATTGCTCACTAAACCGATATTTTTTTCTCCGGTCAGGCCACTGGACTGAGTGTAATTCGGCTCGTTATGTAAAATGAGTTGGACACCCCATGTTCCCTTCATATGCGAGTAGGTTTGGAGAAAATATAAGTAACAGTAGAACAGCAGTAAATGTAGTAGCAGTAAGTGTACCTGTATTTTCTCGGTGGTGGTGGGCCACAGCGCTCTCCACAGCACTTTCTTAAGCACGTCGGGCAGCAGACTGACCATGATGAGCAGAATGATGCTGAGCCACGCTGGTCCACTGGCTAACATCTGCATGAAGACGTAGTACATCCTCTGATAGTTCAGGAAGGGCCTTTTGCAGTGAAAAGACAAAGAAGAAACGTACGCTCTGATTTACTAAAGCCATTAGATATAGACAAGCTTCCAGTCTTCCTGTTTCTAGGAGTACTACTGCTATTAATACTGAGATACTTAAGTAATTATGGTAGAAATAGTTAAAGTTAAGCAAACAGGATGTTTCAGATCTAGGTCCTTCATCAAGCAAAATGCTTCTGAATCCAAACCTTCACTCATACCCAGAAGCATTTTGTTTGCCCAATTGTTGAAGGACTTTCATCTGAAAGGGATGATCATGTTTCCCTGAAAATTCTGTGTATTATGCTTCCTTTTGACTCCACCTAAGATTATTACTGCAGTATGCTTAAGTTACTTCCTGGAAGGATGTAAAACGTACCAAATGATGCCGCCCCAGAGAAGTGAGAAGATCACATAGAAGAGCAGAGATCCCCATATGACAAAATGGTTGATCCACGTCCAGTAGTGTGTGTCCAGAGCCAGCTACAGAACATTTATACAAAGATAATGTGTATAATAAAAGTGGTATAATTATCACTTTCATTAGTGTTTGTGTGTGTGTGTGTGTGTGTGTGTGTGTGTGTGTGTATCGTGCTACCTTTAATGTGACTGTAAATACCAGCACTGTGAACACCAGAGTTCCGAACGTCCAGTTTCCAAACATCTGGGTCAGAAACACAGTAATAACAGCAATAATACCAATTTAATATAAACAACACACATGTATAGAACTGAGGCTTGAGATCAAGTATTAACCACTACTCTTCTCATTTATGTCTCATTAACAAACTCTTATATACTACAGTATGTTTATAGTATTGAGCGAAAATTGTGTCGGTGCCATGCCATTTCCTGGAACAAAAATAAGTATTTTACCTCAAAGTTGTTTGAGCCCAAGAGCTAGCATGTATAAACCCCCTGACAGCTGATAAGATGACGTTATAACATACATACATACATGCATCGCAACACAAGGCCATTTGGTCGCATACTCTTCCTCCATCACTGAGTCATAAAATACCTGTTTAAAATACCTACTGACACAATGTAAACACATTTGCAAACAATTTAAGGTTTGCTGTTTTTTTTTTACGCAGTGTGTTCAAGTACGGCCAAGGTTTATCTCAATGATTTTAAAAAAGTGACTAAAGTGACTGACATTAGCTTGCACTATTACTGTCATGATTCCCTCAAGGAACCATTATCCATGTTATAGATGCACCCCAAAGTTTACTGCTCAGAAATGTAAACATGGAGGAAGTTTGTTTTGTCTAGCCACTGTGTACAGACAAAACAAAAGTGTACCAGTGGCAAAAACACAACCAGAATAACTTCAGAGAATTCAAGAATCATGCTGATCATAACGGGACCCCTGACACGCAAAATGTCTTCTGGACAGGGAAAATGATCACTAATGCTACAAACTGGTAAAAACATGGCGCAACAAACCAGGAAGTAATACGCTGTGTCGTTATTTTATGTGGCAAAGTAGAATTAGCTAGTTAGCAACTTGCTACACGGCTTTTATGATTATTACTTGTGACACTGTATGAGATGATCCCAATAAAATCTTGGCCGGATTCTATAACCGGCTGTGCGATAACGTGTTCTACGATTCAGATTACATTCAGATTCTCTAATGATAAATCTATGATGAACAGAGATTAGTCATTTTCTGTAATGTCATCAACCAGCATGAACCGGGTTCATGCAGAAAATGCTGCATAAACAAAAAAACATTATTTTTAATAATTAAAAATAATTAGTTATGTTTGTTTTGGTTATGTTTTTAAATTTCCATTACTGTATTTGTAGCTGTTTTGTGAGGTTCATGTAATCCTATGCCATCTTCCTATTTGTGTCTTTTGGATGAGCGTTGGTAGGCATGTTCGCACGCAGTAAAAAAAAAAAAACAACCTCTGAGCATGTCACATTTCTAGCTTTAAGACCGCCGAGCTTAAAACTCAACCACGTGCGATTTTTCTCACTGAAACAAAACTGGGCTGAAAATGATACCACGTAAGACCGACCGAGGGTCGATAAATTCTGCGAGGTGTGCTCAGGAGGTTGTTCAATGTATTTGACTTCTGCAGCAAAAAAAGCCCCCCAAAAAAACATCTTAATGAAAGAAACCTTTAAAAACAGGCAAAAATCAATGTGTCTATGGGGAACATTTATTCCAAAATTGGTCGGTCGGTCATGTAGCTTATGTATCTAATATATGTATATCTACTGTATATTATACATATATATTATACCAGCTGTCCTCTGATTACAATAACTGACTCCAAAAGTTTTAAAAAAATAAATAAATAATAATAATAATACATGAAAAACAATGCACAGCAAACATGGAGAAATGCGGTGTAATGTTTAGAATTTTAGTGAACACTACATTGATGAAGGTGATGAGTTGCTAGTACCAGTGGAAAACATATGCATGTAAAACAGGAACACGGTGAACTTACCCCACTGTGAGAGGGCAAAATGCAATGTTAAAACCACTGCAAGGACAAATTCTCTACAAAAACACACTGTTACACTGTTGTGAGATGTTAATCATCACACAATACTTAAAAGTATATTACGTCCATGCATGTGTATAGTGGGATGGGCAATATGACTATAAAACTATAAAAACTTACACTTTTACAAGATATGTAGCATGATATAAGAAAACAATAGAGCTTGATGATACTTATATTTAAATGCGTATGAAAAATAAAAACGCAGAAAACATTTTTTTTTTTTTAATTAAAAACCAATGTGATCATATAACGACACCTGAAGACGTTTCTACAATATACAAACTGTTTCGTAATATATATGTTTGCTAACAAACTACCAAAAACAAACAAGCAGACAAACAACAAACAATAGTGTAAAAATAATAATTATTTGAAAAAGAAGAAATTAGTTTGATGAAAATTATTAAATGTAAGTAAAAACAAATCATGATATCCATGATATCTGAGAAAAGAATATCTTAACATAATTAATCACAATATCCATATTATATTGTCATATTGCCCAACTTGAATGTACAGCACATTAATATCAAATTTATTTTCCCACTTTCCCCGTTTGCCCTTGCAGTGAGCTGTGAGATGACGGACAGGAAGTCCAACAAAACCTACGAGGATGACTACAGTGCCACCTTTCTTGGAGTGTTTTTGCACCCGACACACACAAAGACAAAAACGTGCTCTAGTGTACTACACAATGAGAGGGGAACATGAGGGGGCGGTGGATTAATCCTGCAGCACCCAGGCCTAATGAATGAGTGAACGAGTGAAAAAGGGAATGTTTTAGGACTTAATGAGATGTGTTTGAGGGTCAGTGTCGGAGGAGGAAGGTGAGAGGGGTAGAAACAAACCAAACTAAAACTAAAAAGAGGATGAGAGACAGACAGGGACAGGCTTACCATCTGCGTGTTTGTGGCCATTAGCTGAGGAAAGGAAGAGGGGGGGAAAGAGAGGGGGGACAGGAAAGAGCAAGAAATAGGAGGAAGAAACAGAAAGAGAGAGAAAATAAATAAATAAAAATCAACCAGAGAAGGGAGAAAGGGGAGGGGCAAAAAAATGAAGAAAAATTAGGATGTCATAATAACACAAAAAAACAAAACAAATAAACCCCAAAACCAAATCAAACAGGAAACAGGCAATCCAAAAAGATTAATATGATCATACTTGATGGCACAGAGAAAGATGTCCCAGCATGCTTTGTCCCATACATGAATGGAGAAGCACCTGGAATGGTTATAAATGTGTGCAAGCTGCCTCATTTTACCACTTTACAGACACACACACACACACACACACACACACACACACACACCTTGCAATCTCTTGCTCTGACTGATAATTAAATTACTCAATGGATGAAAAGAACTTAAAGATGAAAACAATGGTGTGAAAAATAAAGAGAAAAACACACATGGGGAAAAAAAGAAAGCTGTTGGTGGATTGTGATGGTGATTAAGATGTTACCTGTCCGTTGCTGGTGAAGCTGGTGTTGTCAAATAGGAAGAAAGCACCAAAGAAAAAGACCAGTGCATCGAAGACTCCTAGAAACGTCCAGTAGATGAAGATGGGCCATTGCAGCAAAGAATTCTTCGCAATGTCTCTGGAAAAACAAGAGCAAGAAAGAAGTTTAGTAATAAAACTTAAAATGAGGATGGAATTTTACACTGTGTAAAAGTACATGTAATGAAATGTAAACCTCGACTTGATCAACTTCAGATCATATAATATGCATGGATTTCTGCACTTTTATACATGGAACATAATATTGTTTTTATTACGTTTACAGGATTTAACAGATGCCCTTATCCAGAGTAGAGGTTGACCGATTGATTGGTTTTTACGAACAACCGATTGCTAGAACTTTCTGTTATCGGCAAAAATCCACAACGGTAGCGGCTGAGAAGAGTCCGCTGTCATTATACAGAGCGAGAGCGGCCTCTAGAGGTGAAATAAAAACTATCACTGAAAAAATTTGTTGTGTTATTTGAAGTGTTTTGTTTTTTTGTTCAATTTGGATTTATATCTTTTATTTACTTCAATATTTATTATACTTCAGTTTCAATATTAATATTTATTTCATTTAAAAAAGTACAGTATATTTTCATGGTACAGTCAAGACTGTTTATTTTTGTAACAAAGTTCAGCAATATTTTACTTTGACTGTTGTGTTTTCATTCAGTATCAGTTTTAAAAACTATTGAAAAACAAGAGATCGAACAGTTATCGGCAGGTACTGCCCAACTTAGTTATCGGTATCTGTAAAATCCACTATCGGTTGACCTGACCTAATCCAGAGAGACATAGGCCCTGTTTACACTAGTGTGTGTTTGTTTTAAAACGAAAACGGTCCTCGTCCACACTGGAAGTTGGTTGCTAGTCACCGGCAGGCACAGATATACAGAAGTGCTTCAGAATCTCTATCAAAAACACATCTTCACGCTAGTTCACTAAGTCAGAGACTAAGAATAGCATCGAGAAAATTTTGTGAAAACCGTGTTTTATATTATTGGAACTAATTTATTTATTTTTAAATATATATAAAGAACGTGAGCCAACACAAATCCTTAAATTATCTCCAGTGTCAAAGCTTTGTAACAGTCATTAGTTTTTTTTCCACCGTGGGAAAGTCTTCAGGATTAAAAACTCTGCGCTTTCTGGTTTCTCAGGAACATGACACACTTTGTTTGTTTGTTTGTTTTTTTTATTTTACTAAATGTCAAGAGAGAAAAAAGTGTCTTGTAAGGGAACGACTGTTCACAGTGTTAACACTTGGGACGTGCTGTTATAAGAAAAATTTCTATTTTATTCCGTTTTATTACTTGACAGATTTCTGCCCTTAGACCTTCATTATAAAGGAGTTTCGAGTCAACATGTTTTCCATTCTTTCTTTTTTTTTCAGTACAGGAAAAATGTGTCAAAATTCTTGTCCATAGTAATTACACACACATCACAGATGAAAGAAAAACACTGTTGTATTCATTTAATTTAACACTGCTACTGATTTTCACTTATATCCACTCGGCCCTGCATTACAGTGCCAAGACTTACTCCATATTCCTGTTAAACCCCTTAATACCGCAGGCTCCTAACCCCTAAACACTCTTAAATGCTGTACTGCTATATGCTCCCTATTATACCTGTGTAGGCTTGAACCCTTCGGGACTGTGCTCTTGAAAGCACGGCTATAGATTGATTAAGCACTTAGTTAGCAGTATCTCTACAATACAACGATCCAAACAAGGCCAAGAGCCAACAGTGCTTTTCCTGGCTCCATGTAACAGATAGTTTGTGTGCAATTACATCCACGAGCCAGAGGAAAACAGTGTATCGATTACTGGAACAAAACAAGAAAAAAAAAAAGAAAAGAAAAAAGAAAAAAAAAAAAGGCTGAACAAACAAAGTCATCTGCTGCCAAATTCAAATTGCAGGGCCAGAAGTTTTTGAGCTGTAACACCATAATGCATTCTGCTAAAGTTTAAAACACAGAAATGTAATCTATAACAACATTCAAACTTTAGATCCCCACCCACATACAGTGCCATGCGAAAGTATTCACCCCTCTTGGGATTTTTCCTATTTTGTTGCCTTACAACCTGGAATTAAAAGGGATTTTTGGGGGGTTTGTATCCTTTGATTTACACAAAATGCCTACCACGTTGAAGATGCAAAACATTTTTTATTGTGAAACAAACAAGAAATAAAACAAAAAAACAAACAAACAGAAATCTTGAGCGTGTATAACTACTCCTGAAACAGGTTTCCCCTCAAGAATTTCCCTGTATTTAGCGCCATCCATCATTCCTTCAATTCTGACCAGTTTCCCAGTCTCTGCCAATGAAAAACATCCCCACAGCATGACGCTGCCACCACCATGCTTCACTGTGGAGATGGTGTTCTTGGGGTGATGAGAAGTGTTGGGTTTTCCTTGATGGCCAAAAAGCTCAATTTTAGTCTCATCTGACCAGAGTACCTTCTTCCATATGCTTGGGGAGTCTCCCACATGCCTTTCGGTGAACAGCAAACGAGCTTGCTTATTTTTTTCTTTAAGTAATGGCTTTTTTCTGGCAACTCTTCCATAAAACCTAGCTCTGTGGATTGTAGGGCTTAAAGTGGTCCTATGGACAGATACTCCAATCTCCGCTAAGGAGCTTTGCAACTCTTTGGTCTTTTTGTTGCCTCTCTGATTAATGCCCTTCTTGCCTGGTCTGGGAATTTTGGTGGGCAGCCCGTTCTTGGCAGGTTTGTTGTGGTGCCATATTCTTTCCATTTTTTAATAACAGATTTAATGGTGCTCTGTGGGATGATCAAAGTTTCGGATATTCTTTTATAACCCAACCCTGATCTGTACTTCTCCACAACTTTGTCCTTGAACTGTTTGGAGAGCTCCTTGGTCTTCATGGTGCTTGCTTGCTTGGCAGTGTCCCTTGCTCAGTGGTGTTGCAGAATCTAGGGCCTTTCAGAACAGGTGTATATCTACTGAGATCATGTGATCCTTGGATTGCACACAAGTGGACTTTATTGAACTAATTATTATGTGACTACTGAAGGTAACTGGTTGCACCAGATCTACTTTAGGGGCTTCATGGCAATGGGGGTGAATACCCATGCACGCACCACTTTTCAGTTTTTAATTTCTTTTTTAGAATTTTTTTAAAACAAGTTAGCTTTTTCATTTCACGTCACCAATTTGGACTATTTTGTGTTTGGCCATTACATGAAATCCAAATAAAAATCCATTTAAATTACAGGTTGTAATGCAACAAAATAGGAAAAATGACAAGGAGGGTGAATACTTTTGCAAAGCACTGTACATGTATTGGTTTAAGAAATCCTAAAAGACTCTTACAGGATTACATCAGTTAATAAAATAAAGCAGAAAACAATGTCTGAAAGCTAATAGCTAGCAGGAACTGTTCCACTGATTGGTCGTATTATGTATTAACATTCTTTTGGGGTTGAAAAATCCTCATTATTATGGTCTGTGGGAGGTGATACCACAACCGAGTGGCACTGAAAGTGAAATCGGTTTTTCCACTTATGGTTGTGCGATGATGGAAATGATCTTTCCTAACAGTCTTCGAGAAATAACTTCGAAGGTACTCTCCTTCTGAAAGCGTGTTCATGCATGTAAGGTTCTGAATATGTTATAGAATAAAACATGACTGCTATCGAAAAATAATCAACAACAGGTTCGTATGATATAGATAACTATTACCATCTGTCTAGAACACCATGCTCTGAAGGGTTTTATTCCTCTTATACTACAACAATTTGCCAATGATTACAATGTTTGTTTATTAAAACAGCACATCATCACAACATAATTTCCATCCATGACATTTATAGTTACATTTAATGTTGTATCATTTATGTCAAACCAATTGACACTGAAGAGGAGAGTCCACCAGTGTGGACCTCGAAATTTGAAGGATCTGGAGAGATTCTGTATGGAGGAACGGTCTCAGAACCCTTACCATGTATTCTCCAACCTCATCAGGCATTATAGGAGAAGACTCAGAGCTGTTATCTTGGCAAAGGGAGGTAGCACAAAGTATTGACTAAAAGGGTGCCAATAATAGTTGCACACCTATATTTAACAAAGACTTTTATTAATTATTTTTTGGATAATCCTGTGTTGTGTTTGCAACTGTCTGATATGCATGAGAGCAGAGTATTTTTGTGAATTTTTTTTTAAACAATAAAGACCATTTTTCACAGCCTTCTTTGCTCATATTTACCAAGGGTGCCAATATTAGTGGAGTGCACTGTACATTTTAACGGAGCATTTGCATTGATGACGCAAGGATTTTTGCATCATTGTGTATTACTATTATTATTATCATGCATGTTATAAATCAGTCATATTGCGACTGGTTTCTATGCGAGTACTGCTCGTGTCCTAGCCGTACCTCTCCGTGTTCTTTCCCACATCTGTTTGCAGCCTCTATTTATGGGAAGGGATTTATGGAGTGTGTGCACTGCTAATCTAATAGTTGCCCAGGTTCGGTTTTTTGCAGCCGATAGCGGTGTGACAAAGCTAACAGGATTACGGTCTCCTTTTTGGTACATTCGTATGGAGCTCCACATTTTTTTTTATTATTATTTTTTTTTTTAGAACAGAAGCCCATACATAGAAAGAGAATAATAAAGATTTATCTTTTTTTTTTTTTTTTTTATAGGGGAAATAGAACCCTTGAGATTTTTTAAATGCGCAAATCCAACAGTTTTTGGTACTTTGAAGAATTCCAGCCTCAGCTAAAAGAATAAGACAAAGTAGTGGTTAATTTGTGCTGTTTAATGATGTGCAATCATGAGTAAGCCTTTTGGAAGTAGAGTTTAATGTGAAGTGAGATGGAGGATGGTTAAGAGGCTATAAAAACTTTTTTTTTTTTTTTTTTTATCAGTGTTGCCGTTATCGGTGTTCCAGCTTCAGTCAGCCAAGAGACACTCTTCAACCTGTCCCTTTCAGTTTGCTTGCCCCCTCTGGTCCATTCCGAGCTCTGTGTGTGTGTA
Organism: Stegophilus panzeri; assembly: GCA_024331685.1. Lineage (NCBI taxonomy): Eukaryota > Metazoa > Chordata > Actinopteri > Siluriformes > Trichomycteridae > Stegophilus > Stegophilus panzeri. The sequence goes on along the minus strand of JANDJT010000154.1, from coordinate 11,663,846 downwards.
CACTATGTGTGGGTGTGTAGGTGTGTGTGTGTGTGTGTGTGTGTGTGTGTGTGTGTGTGTACACTATGTGTGGGTGTATGCGCGAGACTGTGGCTGCCACTGCTATAAATAGCCAGCATGTTCAGCACAATTTACATACTGTATAGTTCATAGAAAGAGCAACAAAGATAAAACAGCCTAAAATATCAGAGGCGTCTACATGGGAGGTCGAAGAATAGTTTTATGTTCACTAACCCACAGGAGCAAATGTTATGTACTACTGTATTATATCAATTTTAGCATAGAAAACTTATACTAAGTTTTTTTCTTCTGCATGACTTTGATCTAATTCCTTTCCAATGTCTCCGGATATCTACCTCACAATTAACGTCACTTTACACTGAAGCATAAATCTCAGACACTCAGGGTTTAAAAGTTTACCAGTTTGTAACGCCAGGCCTAACTGTACTTGAATTAATGAATGAACTTAAAGTGATAGTTCACCCAAAAATGAAAATTCTGTCATTGGTTACTCCCCCTCATTTCGTTCCAAACCCATAAGACTTTCATTCATAGTCAGAACACAAACGAAGACGTTTTAATGAAACCTGGGAGATTTCTGTCCCTCCATTTACAGTCCAAGTAACTAAAACTTTCAAGAGCCAAAACGTTCATAACGTGGTTCTCTCGTGAACATGTGTCGGAGATCTATGTGGAAGTGAAGATATTTTGTGAATAAAGACTCCACTTCATTTTATTTTTGCGCAAACAAAGCATTCGTATTGCTTCAGAAAATAGGGAGTAAAGCACTGGAGTCACATGGATTACCTTTACGATGCCTTTATGAACTTTTTGGTGAAAGTTTTGGTTACTGGACTGTAAATGGAGTGACAGAAATCTCCCAGGTTTCATTAAAATGTCTTCATTTGTGTTCCGAATATGAACGAAAGTCTTATGGGTTTGGGACGACATGAGGGAGAGTAACTAATGACAGAAATTTCTTTTTTTGGGTGAACTATCCCTAAAGTGAGTGTATTTGATAAATCCATAATCAGTTTATGGTTCAAACTGTGGGCATGCTTTCTTTACAGCAGAGCACGTCGAATGAACATCATCATCGTGTCAAAATAATCATTCAAAGGGTCACAAAACAGCTTCTATCTTGACCATGATGAGATTTATTATCCTGTGGCAACTTTAATTTGTATGGTATCAGTATGTGATTTAAGAAAGGAATAAAAATGCAAAACAGAAAGCTGTGTTGGATCAAGTACTAATTTATACGTTTCTGAATCATTTTCACTAATGTGACTAATGTGATAATTGCAACTAGGACTATTCAAGCAGCAGTATATTAAACCGATTACATGTTTATTTCAACACATACCATTTTCTCATTTCATACATCACCATATAAGTCTTTGGCTCTTGCGTTTATGTTACATCACCATTTGAGAATAAGGGGAAAGAAATGATGTGTCTGTGTCTTGAGTCTGCATTTTCTATCCCCTAATTGTTATGGGTTTAAAGGAAAGTGCTTGGTGGTCTAGACATTATTGAGAAACCTCATATCTGCCGCCGCATACTCGTTAAAATGCATCTGGCAACCTTGGAGATGTGAACTACACACAGGCAATTTGCATAATCTGAAAAATCCACTTCAGCACGTGCGCAACTCCACTCTGAATACGCATAATGTTCCCTGCTTAAATATTGATGTAACTTTTGGACATATGCATGTCAGTATTTCTTCCAGCTCTTGGTGTGTAAAGACAAACCTGTAAAGCGAAGGATCCCGTTTCAGGATGTCCATATTGATGTGCTGCTCAATCAGACTGTACAGCAGGATGGGCAGCGAGGTGAAGCTGATATTGTACAGTGTGAGATATGCCGTATCATATAGTGGCTGTAGGGGGAGGGGGGAGATGGGGGGAGAGGGAGATCCACAATGCAAGGAAATGCAAACTCTAGAAATTACACATGAAGATTCTTCACATGCTGATATAAACATAAACATTTGGTGGTGCTGTATACATACCTGCTGGGAGAAGCCACAGAAGAACTGATAAAGAAATTGGGGAAAGATGAAGCACACATTCTGGGGAAAGAGAGACACAGAAAGAGAGATAAAAACATACAGATTTTTGCTGCAGTCCCAAGTGGGAGGGGGGAACAAACCAAAAACACACACACACACACACACACACACACACACACACAGACACACACACATATTATGAAGCGTGAACTCACAGACTAAATATAGCACTAAGATTCCATGGTGCTATTTTCCCTTAAAAAGCTACCTCACCTTTCTCGCAATAGAACATATACAAAATGTCATACCATAGCATGCAATGTACAGCTGCGGTCATAAGTTTACATACGCCTTGCAGAATCTGAAAAACGTTAATCTTTTTTTTTTTTTTTAAATCATAAGAATTATAAAAATTGCATTTTCACACTGAGGACAACTGAGGGACTCGTACACGACTATTACAAAAGGTGCAAACATTCACTGATGCTCAAGAAAGCAACGTGATACATTAAGAGCCAGGGGCGTGTAAACTTTTGAACAGGATAATCGATGTAAATTGTTATTTTGTTTAAAGATCTTATTTTTTTCATTTAGTTCTACCCCTCAGAAGCTACATAAGATATTTACATGTTTCCCAGAAAACAATAACAATTTACACCAATCATCCTGTTCAAAAGTTTACACCCCCAGCTCTTAATGTATCACGTTGCTTTCTTGAGCATCAGTGAATGTTTGCTCCTTTTGTAATAGTCGTGTACGAGTCCCTCAGTTGTCCTCAGTGTGAAAAGATGGATATCAACATCATATAGCCACTGTTGGAAAGGGGTCAAATATGCAGAAGATGCTGGAAAAGCAAAGAATGTGCAGGACCTGGAGGATTTTTCTGAAGAACAGTGGACAGTTTAACTGCTCAGGACAAACAAGGGACTCATGAACAACTATCACAAAACATAAACACAGTCGTTGATCATCAAGGTAACAACACACAGTATTAATAATCAAGCGTATGTAAACTTTTGAACAGGTTCATTTGTGTAAATTTTGTTAGAAATAGCTTATTAGGGCAGAACTAAATAAAAAACAAAATGTCATTTGTATGATATATATATATATATATTTTTAACATTTTGCAGATTCGGCTAGTTGCATGTAAACGTATGATCTCAAGTGTACACTCTAAACAGAAGACATTTAATGTAATAAAACTGCAAAAACATACAGTATACATGTCCATATAAAACAATAAACTTTGCATGTACTACATGAGAGAAAACCTCTACCTTGTAGAAGAAGTATTGCACCAGCTCGGATATTCTGATATAGTAGTAATGGCCGTGCACCAACAGCATCTTCTTTAGGTGCTTAAATTTTGGAATTGCATAGTCACTGTTGCGGGCTGCCTGTCTTCCCTCTTTACCCATGATGCCTAGAGACAGAATGAACAGACTAGTCTCAGGAGGCCAAAGCAGGCAAGATAGTCAAGTAAAATGTGTGCATCACATTGGACATTACATTACATTAGCAATGGTACTGATGATTAGTCAACGTGGTTGATGAGTAAAATATTATAAGATCAATCCTGAAAATGTAAATATAAAATCTAAAAATGATTATGATTAAGTTCTGAAAATTAAAAAAAAAATTACTGAAAAATTTACTAAAGTTACTGGAGTCACTTTTTCCAAATTCAAGGCACTGTATTATATAAATCATATGTATCATATAACATTGTTTTAATTGTAGTAAAATAAACTATAGTACAAAAAAGGAACAATCATCAGGTACTGTGCAGTCACCCAGGCCGTTAGCAGTGTAAAAATACCTTAACATACTTTCTATCCTAATAAAACCAGCACATAAATCATTATTTACTTCTCCAGTGCTTCACAGAGTTTACTGTGTGTATTTAAGAGACCCATAACCATCTGTTTTACCATATGGTAGCTAAATATGATGCCTAATTTATGTGTAAAGTCTGCACTGTCACGAGGGGGTGCATGATAACAGCAGCTACTTTTTGATCGCAGGGAGCCCTCTTCCCTTCTGCCCTGGTTCAGACAAATCACAATGGCGAAAGCATAAATCAGCAGTAACGCTGCTGGAAGAGCTGCTGACTAGCAAGCTGGATGTGCAGCGGAACTGCAACAAGTAACATTTAACAGTTAAGGCAAATACAGTAGTCGTGTTTGTAGTTCTACTGATCCAGTGTTCAAAAATATCTTCTAGTTAGAGGTGTGTGCTTACCGATGCCCACATGAGCTTCCAGGATCATGCTGACGTCATTCGCGCCGTCTCCGATGGCCAGAGTGATGGGATGCTCCTTTGACGTCTTTATCAGCTTAACGATCTGAAAGGGCAAAACCATGTTCAAGCACAAGTCCTAACATGGAAATAGGGTTGTACGGTATACGGGTACTACCGCAATACTAAAGCTTCAAAACACCGCAACGCCACTGTATATTTTAAATGGCAGTATCGTCAATACGGCAGTACCGTAAGTAATGTTGTACGTGCGGCAGTTAATACGTACAATTTTCACTAAAACGACACATCTCACTACTTTTGCAGAATACACAAAGGTTAGTGACACTTCATTTAACCTAAATTCTTTACCTTAACCTTTAAAGATTTCCTGTTTGCTACCAAGCGAGCTAACGTTATCCTAACCGCTGTGTGTAAATACGAATATTAGGTGTGTTTGATATTAAGCGACCTAACGTTGCTGTAACCGCTGTGTCTAAATACTATAATTAGCGGTGTTAACGTTACTGTAACCGCTGTGTGTAAATACTCAAATTAGCCGTGTTTGATATTAAGCGAGCTAACGTTACTGTAACCGCTGTGTGTAAATACTCAAATTAGCCATGTTTGATACCAAGCGAGCTAACGTTACTGTAACCGCTGTGTGTAAATACTCAAATTAGCCATGTTTGATATTAAGCGAGCTAACGTTACTGTAACCGCTGTGTGTAAATACTCAAATTAGCCGTGTTTAATATTAAGCGAGCTAACGTTACCGTAACCGCTGTGTGTAAATACTCAAATTAGCCATGTTTGATACCAAGCGAGCTAACGTTACTGTAACCGCTGTGTGTAAATACTCAAATTAGCCGTGTTTGATATTAAGCGAGCTAACGTTACTGTAACGTTATGTCGTTCCAGTGATATGGATCCACGAACATGTCCCACATGGACTGGAAGAGGAAATTCTGGGTTACCTGCGCTTTCTGAAGCGGGGCCATGCGGCAGCACAGCACGGCGCTGCAGTTCCTGCAGATCTCCAGGAAGATCTCCTTGTAGTTTCCTGTGCTGCTGTTCTGCACCGGTTTCAGCACTGCAGACAGAGTGGCTCCGTCGATGATCAGCCCGTAGTCCTGGAACTCATTAGACAGGCTGTGGAAACACACGTATACATGCTCATTCACAATGCGTGTGTTAAAGGAATAAGGGCTGCATGATATAGCTCCTGTTAATCGCTATGGCAGTACTAACCTATAGAAGAGTAATCCAACGAGCTTGGAATAAAACCACTAATTTTGTTGCATGTGTAGCTGTTCGTTAATCGGTCTGTGCTTTGATGGTTGGCTCTTATAGTAGAAGAAGATTTATTTATATAGTGCCTTTCTGAAGCTCAAGGTCGCTTAGTACGGTTGTTACTAAAGTTCCAACGTTATCCGTAGTTTAGGGATAAACCAATTTATAACATATTTAAGCCACATAATGGAAAACAACTTCATGTGCATTCATTCATTTTGTGCATTAGGTTTAATTCTATTACTGTGTGTGTGTTTATCTTAACAACTCAACTCCCGTGCTGACTGAGCATACTGTATGTATGATGCATATTATTCCTATACCGAGTGTCTTCTCATAACCATATCTCCATTTTCCAAATCACTTGAGCATGCTATGTGTAATATGTTTGATTCTATGTGTGTGTGTGCGTGTGTGTGTGTGTATCCACGTATCACAGCTGTCAGAACATACAGCATCTCTTTCCAAATTGTTGTATTGGACATGCCTGATGTTTGTGTAATGCCGCTGATTGCTTTTCCTTTTTTTCTCTGCTTCAAAATGGCTAACGTTTCTACCATAGACAGCTCTCTGATCGTCATGTTGGGTTATCCTTTTTAACAACAACTGCAGCCTTCATAGGTGAAACTGAAGGTTAAATCCAAGAGCAGATGTTCAGAGCAATTTACTGTTTAAACAATCAATCTAACAGGACACACCTGGGTGACAAGAAACACCTGTCGGTCACATGTTCCAATATTTTTGCTCGCCTAAAAACTGGGTGGTCTGATACAAAATGTTCTATGCTGTTTAACACATCTACATATACATACCAGGAAATAAAATCTGGAATTCTAAACTCTCTTCTCATATCCATCTTTTGATCTCAAACCCAAATGTCTTCAGTCTACAGCAAAAAAAAAATGAACTGGCCTTGCTGTTCCAATAGTTTCAGAAGGGACTGTATGCTACACTGTGTGTGTATCAAACCATCTCCATGTTTATACCACAGGTTCGATCCACAGGTTTTATGTTTGGTGTGTGTGTGTGTGTGTGTGTGTGTGTGTGTGTGTGTACCCACCCAGAGAACGTGTCACGGCTCATGGTGCCGTGGTGCCGCAGTACGGTCCTGCTCAGCTCGAACAGCACATCGTGCAGGCTCTGCTCCTCCGTCCTCTTCGTGGTCAGCTCCAGGATCTGTGTGCTCCTACGGAACAGCTTGCTGGCGTAACACGTGGCAGCCGCGGTCTCCATCTTGTCGCCAGTGAGGACCCACACCTTCATGCCTGCCTTGTGCAGGGATTCGATGGTGTCGGCCGCTTTGTCCTGCAGCCTGGAAACAAGAATCCAAAGATGAAAAGAGTTTACACTTGACTCAAAATATATTTGTTTTAAAATATCATGCAGGCTAATCAATGCAAAACAATAAATTAGGGCTGCAACTATCGATTATTTTCGTAATCGATTAGTTGGCCGATTATTTTATTTTATTTTTATTTATTTTTTTTCGATTAATTGGATTGGGGGGGGGGGGGGGGGGAAATTTTCCATACCATTTTTTTTTTGTTGTTTATTTAAAATAAAATCCACAAACTGAGTGTTAAAAATATAAACTT
>JANDJT010000154.1:11638262-11649342 GCA_024331685.1 Stegophilus panzeri | reverse complement strand
AGTAGTAGTATTTGTATTATTAGCATTATTATCAGTATTATTATTTGTATTATTAACATTGTTAGTTGTAGTAGTAGCAGTATTTGTATTATTAGCATTATTATCAGTATTATTATTATTATTATTATTATTATTATTATTATTATTTGTATTATTAACATTGTTATTTGTAGTAGTAGTAGTAGTAAGTAGTAGTATTTGTATTATTAGCATTATTATCAGTATTATTATTTGTATTATTAACATTGTTAGTTGTAGTAGTAGTAGTATTTGTATTATTAGCATTATTATCAGTATTATTATTTGTATTATTAACATTGTTAGTTGTAGTAATAGTAGTAGTAGTAGTATTTGTATTATTAGCATTATTATCAGTAGTAATATTATTTGTATTGTTTGTAGTATTACTATTTATATTATTAGCATTGTTAATATTAGTAGTATTTGTGTTATTAACATTAGTATCAGTAGTAGTATTATTAGCATTATTATTTATATTATTAGCATTGTTAGTTGTAGTAGTAATAGTATTATTTGTAGCAGTAGTAGTATTTGTATTAGTAGTAGTATTGTTATTTATATTATTAGCATTGTTAATATTAGTAGTATTTGTATTGTTAGCATTATCATCAGTAGTAGTATTATTTGTATTGTTTGAAGTATTACTATTTACATTTACATTTATTCATTTAGCAGACGCTTTTATCCCAAGTGACTTACAAATGAGAAAATACAAGCAAAATATTTATATCATTAGCATTATTTGTTGTATTAGTAATAGTATTATTTGTAGCAGTAGTAGTAGTTGTATTATTAGCATTATTGTTATTTATATTATTAACATTGTTAATATTATTAGCAGGAGTATTTGTATTATTTAGCATTAGTATCAGTGCTAGTATTATTTGTATTATTAGTGTCAGTAGTAGTAGTTGCACCTTGTTCCCGTCTCATCATCTTCAAGCTTTGACAATATAAATGTACCCTTGTCAGGTCAGTAAAGGAGTTCAAACTCAATGGAAGTGAATTGAATCAGATTGAACTGAATAGAACTGGGTGTCACAGGAGCAGTGCATGGGATTTACCAGAGCCAATCATTTGTCACTTCATCACGACATGTCTATTTAGCATAAAATAGAGAAAATCTCTATTTGAATGTTGCTGGTCACCGACACTGGAGTCACAGCTTTGTATCACAAACTTAAAACAGGAAGTGAACAGCTGTCACCCACTTTTGCTGCCTGCTAGTATGAGCACAGCGTAAGAATGAAGAGAATGGATTGTTAATCTCTGGGCCTCAGGAGGATCAGTGTATTCTGAAGGTCTGAATGCTGTAACATAGTTACTTCCTTATGTAATGGAGATAAAAGTGAGGTGAGTGTTAGATCCTGTATTATAACACCTTATGTGTTAGTTTTCCATAATAGTGTGTTCTTTATTTATGCATGCTCAATTGTGTGCATGCGTCTGTGCATTCTCTCACCTCTTCATGCCCTCCACCAGTGCCACCTCATCAGGAGAGGAGGAGATGTAGAAGGACGAGGATTTTCCCTGGTGGATTCCCTTCTTAATGCCGTCCACCGTCTCCTCCTCCTTCACCTGCACCGTGTGACACAAGCATAGCGCCCGGAAAAACAGCTCCTCGTGCTCCTAAAATCAGAACGACAAGACGTACGAGGGTAATGTTGGTCGTGCTGGTCATCCACGGTATGAATAATACTAATACGTAATAATAATACTTTTCCAGAATGTCTCTCCTCTTCACGTAAAATGGGTGGGGCTAATCTTCTGTGAAGCTTGTACAGGTTTTATTCTCACTAATCACGTTTGATGTCACACCTGCGTAGCCTTTGACATAGTTATCGAGCAACACGAGAAATTCAGTAATTCAATAAATTTGTACATGTTGGGTTGGTCAAATTCTTCTGGATATAAAATAACATCTTGATAGAACACTTGGCTTTGGTATCATTTTGAATTTTTTTTACACCAATTCCCTGGGACCATGTTTGAAGATGGATCACTTACTGCATACTTCAACAAGAAACTGAATTTTATTGCAACTTTTTCACCACAGTTGTATGTATTTATAGAATGAGGGTTTTTAAAAAAAACAAAACAAAAAAAAAAAACTGCACTGTAGAAGTGATACACAAGGTCTTTCTTATACTGTAAAAAGACAGAGTCCTGTCATTATTAACAATATGTTCCTGGTAGACTGGGAATATACAGCCTCACTGACTGGCTTATGAATTTTATATAGGAAAGAGACCCTGTAATTGCACCTAATACAATTTTATAACACCACTACACAATATTTAGGTGATGTATTGTAATAGCTTAGCTGTCCTGTGCTTAAGCAGACAAAACCTGTATTTTTGCAATACTCAGCAACATTTTTTTTTTTCTCTGTTTGTTTGTGTTTTTTTTTAACTCAGTAAATCATCCCATTTACTTGTATTGTTTTTACCTCAAGGCTACATGTTTTAGGAGTGCCAATATTTAAAACCAGCTTCTTACGCAACAACATCCAGTCAACAGACACATAATTATTAAACCTGCTCGTTTATGCACTTATCCAAATCAGCCAATCGTGTGGCAGCAGCACAATGGATAAAATCTTGCAGATACTGGTCAACACGTGGTTCGCCCAAGAACAACGGCTGAAGCTGAAGTTTTATTGAACCTGTGGCCACTGTACCCTCAGATTCCTGTTGTTGGCTGTCTGGAGTAAAACCTCATGTGGTCTTCTGCTGTTGTAGCCCATCCATGTCAAGGGTTGACATTTTGTGCGTTCGGACATGCTTTTCTGCTAAGCACAGTTATAAAGAGTGATTAATTTGTGACCAGCTCAACCAATTCTGAGCATTCTCCTCCGACCTCTCTCATCAACAAGGCGTTCCTGCAGAACTGCAGCTCACTGGACATTTTTTTCCTCTAGAGACTGTTGCGTGTTAAAATCCCAGGAGATCAGCAGTTTCTGAAATCTTCAAACCATACAAAGTCACTGAGAACACATTTTGTTCCCTATTCTGATGTTTGATAACTCTGTATCTGTATGATTTCTATGCATTGTACTGATGCCACATGGTTGGCTAATTGTACAGGCATTCCTATTAAAATGGGTGGCAAGTGTCCAGTAAAAAGTCTAAGTACAGGTATAATTGCTTGTTGTTGATGTTTTTGTTTTGTTTTTAATTATAGGACTGATGAATCTTCTGCATTTATTCCCTGATAATAAACAGCATCGCCCTATCGTTCCCTCCTAACGTCATCCATTTTCTCTACCTCCTTTACCTGCACTTTTTGCCAAGAGTTTTATCCAAAGTAGATTAACATCTCAACGTAGTGTGTAATTACAAAGTGTGTGTAGGACACCACGGCCACGCCCCACTCTTCTGAGTCTGAGCTCTTCTCTTGTAAACAATACTTATCCCTAATGATGCATGATTGCTGGGACAGAGGCTGTCAGTGGCAAAATAAATTAAAGTGCTTAAGCAAGATTATGTGGCTCGAAAACAAAAGACGACAATATATACCCTAATCGTAGGTATTAAACGCAACGCTCACACAGCCTAACTTAAACGGATGCCCTGCTTTGAAACCCAAGCAGGACATAAAGGACGAGTCTGTCAGCCCGAAAATGTTTCTGCTAAAAGATTTTCATCTGATCGTACGAGAGATTATATTTAAACGTATAACCCAGTAGGAACGGGTATGATGTAATTAATGAGTTCTTCAATAAGCCATTTTGTTAATCAGACACATTCATTTGTCATGTGTCACTTGAGTTCATTTATCATAGTGAATGAGAATGAGAGAGTGGAAGAGAGTGAGACTTCATTTCTGTTCCTCTGAGCGAGATGGGGACTGGAGTTTACATTATTCTGGCCATTCAACCATATCTTCACACATCCACTCACTCAGAAACACTCTTTTTTATAAATAAAAAAAATACCAGGTTGCAGAAACGTAAAGGATTCAAAACTTTCATTGATAATGTCTTAACATGACAGTAAGTATAATGTAGAGATGTAAACAGTAAAAGCCAGATTTTTATTTTGTGTAAGATATATAGGACAATTCATCATCAGAAAAATGTCATCTGTTTAATGTCTTTCTTTTTCATCACTGCCGCAGGATAGAGAGAATACTAAAAAAAAAAAAAAAAAAAAAAAAAAAAAAATTTGCGCACTGACATTTTCCAATAGACATCACTATTTCTCCCGCCTAAACGTCAATATAAATATTGGCACACTTGGTAAATATGAGCAAAGAAGGCTGTGAAAAAAATTGTCTTTTTTGTTTAACTTTTTGTTAAAAAAAATTCACAAAAATACTCTACTCTCATGGATATCAAAAAATATATTTGAAGTACATTCCCCACTGATATTTTACATTTTTCTTTTAGTACACCTGAGTGGCTAGGAACAAGAAATTGTTCAACCATGACTTCCTGTTTCACAGGGGTATGAATATGAGGTAACACAGGCCAAATCCCCTTAGTCATTAATCACAATGGGATAATATAGCTGTGATGAGCGGCAAAAGGATTCAAGGATTTTTACTGTCATTCCAACACATGTACATGAGCTGGAACGATGCTAACCACTAAGCCACCATGACACATCCCAACCCCGCCCCCACACGTGAACTAATCAAACCTCAAATGCATGAACTGCGAGATGTTTCCCCGTTTCTGCATGTTTTAGGCTCACCTTCCGCTCACTGCAGGGTGACGAGTCGATCATGTCGATGCTGCCTGCTGCAGATATGATCTGGCCATTACAGATGGCATGCGGTACGTACACGTGACCGTCTACACAGCACTCGATAAACTCCATGTTGTTTTCCGTCAGAGTTCCTGTCTTATCGGTGAAGACATACTCCACCTGAGAGAAACCGATACCGATGAGTTGCCTAACAGAAGGTTCATCAGGGTTTGTGAAAAGAAATAAATAAAACCTAAATAAAAAATGTAATTAAATGGTATATATTTTATTATTATTTATTTTGAAATTGAATAACAAAATAATCAAATGGATTTATTCATTTAACAAAAAATAACTGTTAAAAAAAAATACAAAAAACAAAATATTTCAATTAAAATACTTCTCCAAAACAATACTCTCGATCTCACCTGCCCGAGTTCCTCATTAAGATCCGACGTGTTAACAAGCGCACCCTCTCCCAGCTCTTCGTCGAACATCTCATCGTCCCAAGTAATAAAATAAGAGCCCAGAAACTTCTGCATTTCCACAGTCACGTACATGGACACAGGAATGATGTAGTTGAAGAGGACCATGAAAGCCAGGAAGTCAGTCAAGGCTCGTATCAACTAAGGGGAGGTAAAAAAAAAAAAGGGGGAAAAAATATAGTGCGCTCAATTGAACATTTGTGGAGTAACAATCAAAACAATTTAGCTAGCACCTGAAGTCTTTCACACAGACGATGTAAAGAGATCGTGATGTTGGAAATGAAAAAAAGTCATCAGGAGCATTAACATTTTCCTCAGATGTGTTGGTAAATTCCTACGAAAAGAATCGCTATGACCTGCTAACCAAACTTCAGTGGGTTCTTCTGCTGCACTGAGAAACGTCAACATTGATTTATAACTGACTTGTTCTGAAACTGTACACACCATAAGAATTTTTGTTGTCAGCTCATTGAACGCAGCACCATTTCAGCATAATGTTATGACTCCATAATTAATATTATGAGCTGTGTGTGAAGGATAATGGAGTTTTTCTCTTTTTTTTTCCAAAGGGAAACCTCACTAGTCACACCCAAACTGGAAAAACGCTTAAATCAAGCTATTCAAAAGGATCTATAAAACACAGTCAGAGACAGGAAAAGGTCTTGGATGCATTATAGGCTATGGATTTCTGGTGTACTTGACGTACTATGTGACGTTGCCGCTCGGTCTCTGTTTTTTGGTTGTACCAGGGCTCGTCTCGGTCGGGGTCGGCCTGCCACACGTACTTGAGGATAGTGTTGATCAGAGCTTTACTGATCAATATACAGAGATAAACAACCAGGTACGCATTCATAGATCTGCAAACACAGGGGGAAAAAAAGAAAAAAAAAGATGAGCAAATAACAAGAGTTCCTCTGATTTACTGTCAAGGATCAGAGGAAAAAATGAACAATGAAAAATGGAAAAAAACAATGTGCTTGTAAAGAGATTTGGAGAAGGGTCACTGATTTTGTTATAGCTCAAACCAAGTTTCAATAGATCCTCTGCTGTATTACCTCCAATGATTTTAACTTCTATTAGATCACAGCAGTTGAGCTATCTGTGGAGCTATTAAGGAAATCAGGACCGGAAAGTACATTCTAAAAAGATCACAATGAGACCAAATTATGTCCCATCCACCGACTTTTAACTGCCTTCTATAAACGTCTGAGTGAAACTGGATATTGTACATCTTGCACAAGTAATTACAAATCATTAAGTAGGCAATCTGCGGTGCTTACCTAATAAGGTAAAAACATGCATTAGAAACCGCAGTGTAGCGTAATTTACTCAGAAAACGCTAATAGGAACTGAACTGCGTTAAAAAAAGTAAATAATGAAATCTTACTTTTCTACAGCAGAGCGTTTCTGGGATTTAGACTGGTAGTTTAGGGCCATTTTGGTCTCCATTCCAGTGTAGATAGCCACAGCTAAATAAAAACAAAAATAATAATAATAATAATCAAGTTACACAATGCTGAGTACAGTGACTGTAAAATAGGATTGTTTTTTATGAATCCTGTGCATACATATCAAGATAATAAATGCCTTGTATACATTTCCTGTTAAAAGCAAGCCACCCTTCCATGACTATCCATTAGTTGATATTTTAAAAATGTAATATGATAGCTATCCAAGCATGTAGTACAGTTTCTGATCTCCATATATGTCAATATACATTTACTTGTAACCTATTTATGCTTTAAAAGAAGGTCTGTCAAATAAAATGATCATATTGTACTGTATTTTCTGTCTTAGGACTGCATTTTTTTTATGATAATTCTTTATTGTCCTAATGTTATGTGAAATCCTCTACCTTCCCACTATTTATGATAAGTACCGTTTCAAATATTGTAGTATGACAGGTCTCAAAAACACAATGTACAAATGAGAAATCCTGTCAAACTCTTGTTGACAAACATCTTAAGCATGATGACTAGCATAGTTAGCTAGCTAGCTAGCTAGTAAGTAAAAGGAACCAAAGAAAAAAAGAACAAGGAATAATGGATGAATAATGAAGAAGGCAAAAAAAAAAAAAAAAAAAAAAAAAAAAAAAGGTACGCTAATAATCAGAACACTCAAGGCTAGCAGTTTAGCTAGCCAGCGCCTAGTCAGCGCCTAGCTAGCCAGGAGCTGTTAAGTCTTTCATACAGACAATGTAAAGTCATAGTGACTGTGTAAATGAGACAAACTCATCAGGAATATTGACATTTAATTCAGATTTGCTGTTAAATTACTGAGACAAGACTCTATATAACTAAAAATAAACGCTAGCATTCACTAGCTATAATCAAAACATTAACATTCTGTAAGAGCACAGCTGTTAACCAGCTAAGTTGTTCAAAAGAATCAAATGGAGTGAATATTCTGTGTGCTGATTATAGTGGTATAGTTTATACCTGATTTTTGACATGTTCAGCTGTGATATATGATCTGAATGACTATACTGTATATTGGTGCTTCATATATGATAAATACCTGCATACATGTGAATGACTGATTTGATAACATATGTACTACTTGAACATGTCAAAGAGAAAGAAAGCAAAGTTCACGTTTACGTTTCAACCCATATAAATCGTCACACATTTCAACAGTTGGCTAAAATATACTTAGCATACCCTTAAACTGTATCATGAAAGTGAATATTTATAGTAATACACACTGACATGCAAGTCATTTGCATACAAAATAGAATCATATATCTCCATATGTTTGACAATTAAGATAGATTTCATATTATTGCCACAGATTGCAATATACACTAACCAGCCACTGTTACAGGAACACCTGTAACCCTGCTCATGCTTTTTTGTTTTGAGAGACTGGTATGCATGAAAATCCCAGGAGATCAGCACTTCCTGAAATACTCAAACCAAACCAGTCTATCCGGCACCAACCAATCACTGAGATTACATTTTTTTCCCCCATTCTGATATCTGAGATAAACATTAAAAGCTGAAGGTTTTGACCTGTATCTGCATCATTTTATGCATTATGCTGCTACATGATTGGCTGACTGGATAACTGCATGAATGAGAAGATGTACAGGCTTTCCTATTAAAGTGACTAGCAAGTGTATCTTTAAGTATACTAAAACAGGCTGGTCCAAATGCTCACATAAATTAAAACGCTGTGTATTGTTGACCTGCCTTTCATACTGCAGGCTTATGTGAGCTAAATTGTGAAATATCAGATGTGTAAATATACAGAATAACTCATAAACGAGATGATTTTAAGGGTCTGCTGTGTCCCTGGCTACCGAGAACAGTACTATTACCGTTTAATGTTCCCTTTTTTTCATAAAAGGTTAAGGACTTTCTTGCTCACACACACACACACACACACACACAGTCTTAATACGAGCCTAGCGAGAATTTTTCAAGTAGACAATGGTCTCTCATTCTCGCTATCAGTGCGGTGCAATTAAAGGACTTCATTCTGAACTTTAAGTTCCTTCAACAACTCGTTTAATTATAGTGGGAATGGAGCGAGAGAACAGCTTAACGAGCCAAATCACAGCTTTCCCACTCCCTTTGCTTTATCTCTCTCGCTCTCCTGGGCGCTTCTTATTCTTTTTTTTACAATTTGCCCTCTCGTACTGGCTCTCTCACCCTCTCTGCCATTGTCTATGTCCGAAAGGGTTTCTGCTGTGGCTAGACTATTTCACTCTCATAACACACTCTGAGCAAAAAAATAAAATAATATTATATATATATATATATATATATTTAAATCATGTCCATAAAACTACACACAGTTTAGTACCTTTTTTTCTGAAAGTTTTTGGAGGATTTTATAAGGATATTAACATATTTTTGTAGGGGTATAATTCTCATACTGCCAGCATGAGACATGAGCAGGGTTACAGGTGTTCCTATAAAAATGGCTGGTTAGTGTATATTGCAATCTGTAGTAATAATATGAAATCTATCTTAAGTGTCAAACATGTGGATATATATGATTCTATAAATTCTATATTATATGCAAATGACTTACATGTCAGTCTGTATTACTATAAATATTCACTTTCATGATATGCAAAGTACATTTTAGCCTATTGATGAAATGTATGACTTGGCAGTATGAGAATTATACCCCTACAAAAATATGTTAATATCCTTATAAAATCCTCCAAAAACTTTCAGAAAAAAAATGTACTAAAGTGTACCTGACTGTTTATCACAGAGGATATATAAAAACGTGCTGTTATTTAAAAACAGAGGTATAATCATTTAGATGAAGTTTTCTGTAAGGAGATGTTTATTTAAAATGTTATGGAAGGAGTCTCTAGTGCCAGTGCTTTGTAATAGTGAGTAAGTTTTCCGGCACAGGAAAGTCTTCAGGACAGAGGATTTTGCGGCGCTTTGCGGTTTCACAGTAACACAACTGACGGTTTATAGCTGCTATAACGTAGGGGATGACGTTGTCTAACTTGTCTCGCAGACATTCCACAACATCACTTGTATCGTTGGCAGACTGCTGTGGTATGAGAGGAATAAAACGTTTTGAGACATGCGGTTATAGGAAAACAATCAACTTCGACGTGGTACAAAAGATGTACCATCAAGAGCACTACGCCAATGACGAGCAATGGTAAACTTTAGTACCTTCTTTCCTGAGTGATGAATAAGGTTGTAGGAAATGCATTTTTATTACCATATATGAACTCTGTGTTTTTCAACGTGGCCCCTCGCAGCAGCAGGTTTTCCGAGCCCAGAGGTCTAAAACCAGAGATGAAATTCAGTACAGTATGCGTCGCTTGCATTTTAAAAAGGTGAGAGAATATAGTGAAATGGATTGCATCTCAACAAAGCAGATAGCAAACTGCTGGATCAGTTATATGTTAACTTTAGACTTTGTGCCAATAGAGATGTGCTCTATATGAAGGATATAAAATCCTCCTACAGAATTCATTATTGCACATTCCATCTTTCTTGTACACAAACAAACTCCTTTCATTATGGGTCAGCTTCCTGTGTATGGATTTACCTTGCGATGGGCTCATCTCGGTCCAAATAAATATTGATGCGCCCCACAAATCTAGACAGAGAAAAAGAGAGAGAGAGAGAGATAGAGAGAGAGAGAGAGAGAGAGAGAGAGAGAGAGAGAGAGAGAGAAGCACAAAGTAAGAAGTCAATATCGATTCTGGTATCAGGTATCAGTCTGACACGCTCGTTCTCATACTCGTACTCATAAAAAATGCTCAGATACCAATATGATACTATGTAATGATCAATTAATCTAGGATTAGCACTATGTGACGTAATTTATGTATATTACGTATACAGTATATTATATATTATGTATATTAATAATACTTGAGGTAGGATTAGTGTATGTTGCGCACCTTCTGAGAACAAGTAACCTAATAAAACATCTTCAAAATAAAACTCAGCATGACGAGTTCATTACTAGCAGCAAACACTGGCTAGGCAAGAAAGATTTCTAGAGATCATGCTATTTGAGTGAAAATAACAGCTCTTATCCAGTACATCGTTATTAATGATCAGTCACTGACAATAGGCCGTTGAGAACAACGGAATCATGTACTTATAATTAAAATCTGTAAGTAAAACAGCTATGTTTTCCAAAATGAAATAATCCCAGGACCTTCTTCGTTGTAGCCCTACTCGATTCCATGGTGCTGTGAAAAAGTATTTGCCCCGATTTCTTCTGTTTTTGTTGTATATCTCATACTAAATTGTTTCAGAAATAAAAACAAAATCTAACATAAAAAAGGCAACCTGAGTAAACCTAAAATACAGTTTTTAAATGTTATTTATTGAAGCAAAAAAAAAAAAAAAAAAAAAAAAAAAAAAAAAAAAAAAAAAAAAAAAAAAA
>JANDJT010000154.1:11609750-11621658 GCA_024331685.1 Stegophilus panzeri | reverse complement strand
ATATAACCTTCTTGTTACCAAACAAAACCAGGCGTCGGGCTTCAGTGTGGCTTAATCTAACATGCCCTCCTTCTCCTGGATGAAATCGTAATCTTCTCAGCTTGGGGATTGTTCAAGGTCAGTGCAGTCCAAAAGACCTGCAGGGATTGATTCGGGGTCAGTTTGGGTGCTAGAGCTGAATGGCGACATTCAGATGGAAATGAAAGGAAAGCTGATCTCAGACCAGTGCTGTATCTTAATGGAGTTGGCTGAGCTTCCCAGAACAAAAATGGTGCCAAGTGTCTTGGAGGGCTGACAGTGGAGTTATGAGGATAATCAGGTGCGTGGCAAAGATCTGGCAACCTTAACCTCATGAACAAAGCTGATGTCCTCTATTCTTTATCTCTGTTGTTCCCACATGAACTGATGCCAGTTATCAGGCGATCTTCCTGATCTGCTTATCAGGGTTATGTGCGAATTCACAGATGCTGGTGTAATTATCAGTGCAAAAGATCACGCATGTCAGACTGAGAGAATCCACATGTTGTTTTCCTCCACATTAACGATTCATTTTTCACTAAATAATAATTTAATACAATCCATGACTGTTCATTAAACATATATGCTCGTCCCATGTACAAAGCAGTAGAGATAATATTTTTCTCACTCTAATCAGATCACATATTCCCAGATTATGATTCATGTGCAGTACTTTCAGTTGAAAGTGAAATTATATTCCCATGTATGACGACAACACAATACCCAGAACGTGCTAATAAAATATTCATCCACAGCATTAAAACACCGCTGCAGATCCAGTCCTGAGGAATTTAATAACATCCTGCAGTATGTATGGATCACTCCTATGGGTGATGAGAGCTGCACAGATCATCGATACGCGTGCACGGGACAATACGTAACCTACCAGCCACCACATTTACATTTTATTTCGTATGTATGCTAATACAGGGTCACATTTTACAGCGATTGTAAAAGCGAACACCTTTCCCGGTCATACTAATGATAATAATACACACACCCTGCCGTATGACGGCAGTTCCAGAAGTATCGGCACCCTTAATAAATATGGGGTAAAAAGAACCGTCATAGCATATTTTCATATATTTTGTGTGTGTGTGTGTGTGTGTGTGTGTGTGTACATATATATAGAGCAAAGATGCCTTCAGAAATAATGATATTATATGTTTGCACATTGAAAAAAAAATACTATAAATTTTAGGGCAGTAAATAACAATAAACAATAAACGTGATGAGAACTTTCTTGCTTTGCAGATTATCCACAAATGTAACTATAAATGGATAAAAAGTATGATGGGTCGTTCTTTAATAAATAAACTACTGTAATCGTTGGAAAATTGCTGTGGTATGAGAGGAATAAAACACAGATGCTTTTGTTGATTATTTTACTAGAGCAGTTCGTTTTATTCCCTACATATACACTATACATAATGTTCTGTAGCATCAGCAATATCTTACATTGCTGACATTTAAAAATAAAAACCCTATTTGATGTCATATGTGTAATCAAGCAACAACATGCTGTATAATAAACTGGAAGAAAATCTTATAGCGTTCACTGTGTTTCACTGAAGGGTTTTTAAAAGGAGTACTGCTAGTACTATACGAGAACAGAAACCTGTCCTTCTCAGCCTGTATAAACGTCTCTAGGATGTGGGCTGTATGATGGAATAATCTTCAATTGTTCAGTTTAAGCTTTTCAAACTGATTAGGATTAAATAATATCTTAAGGACCTGTCTGCAGTCGATCTGAGCCTATCTTGTGCTCTTAGCCTGCTGCATTTGCACTTTGCAGGTAACTCAACACCATTTTCTATTTCTGACGTAAATATTATTTTGGTTCAGAGCTATTTTGCGGGCTTGGATTGCAGAATTAGAGTACATTTATAGACAGGGAGAGGCAAAATATGAGGACGGATCTCATTGGTGCGTTACGCCATAATACGTACATAATACAGATTATGTTATGTTTTCATGTAAGGGAGGGGGGGAGTCAGCTGTATAAATGACTGATTATAGGTCGAGGCGAGGTTACATGGAGGGCACAGTGAAAACAGATGGCAAAGGTGTTAATATTTCATACAAGGAGTGCCAGTAGAACGGTCCGATCTCAGAAAAGTCAGACAGCGCTACGATCATGCGGTCATGGCTAAAGATTACGTTTCAGCATGAGTAATGCCGTTCAGATTAATTCAATGAGAATTATCACCATTAACATGGTCCAAGCTGTTCCCTTCGTAACAAAAAACAGCTCTCGGCGGTTTTAAAAGTGGAACACGGGCACAGAAAGCAGACCAGGATCTGCTCCATCCTACACGCTGATAACTGGCATAAAATATAGGCCTGTTCTAATACAACCCACACACATCCTGCCATTGATTCAACCAGAGCCCTGATAGCATTCTCACAGCTTCTGTGTGTGACTCATCTCTGCATTATTCCCTCCGCTGTCACTGCTGATAAACGATATCTCCACTGTCCAGCGAACTGGTCGTCAATGACCGGAGCCTAGGTTACATCTGAATAGGCTTTCAAAGGCAGGTGCGGTGAATGAAAGCATGTCTTTAGCAAGCGTCACCAGGCCAACAATCTTCTGAGCCAAAAGCGTGATACATTGTGGGAGATAATGTGTGTAGGAATGGGGCTTTTGGATCTAGCGAGGGAGTTTAGGCGAAGAATGCTAGAAGAGGAGGAGTTGGGGGAAAAAAAACCTCTTCAAATAACGCACAAAACAAACCAAAAACGGATTTTTAAAACAATACTCAAACAAACAGGATAAGCAAACAAGATCATAACAATAAAAAAAGGTTTAAAAACAATACTCAAACAAAACAGACTTTAAAACAATACTCAAACAAAACAGACTTTAAAACAATACTCAAAGCAAAAGAAACAAAAATTATTTTTAAAAAAACAATGATCAAAACAAACCAAAACAAGTTATAAAATAATATTCAATAAGAGACTTTAAAACAATAATCAAAATAAACAAGAGATTTTATGAAGCAATACCGAAAACAAAACAAAAAGCTTTTCAAACAAAATCCTCAAAATAATACTCAAAACTAAAAGGATTTTAAAACAACACACATAAAAAACAAAAACATTTTAAAACAAGCCTCAAAACAAAACAAAGACTCAAAACAAGCAGAAAAGATTTCAAACCAAACCAAAACGATTTTAAAACAGTACTTGAAACAAAAAAAGGAGAGTTTAAAACAATACTCAAACCAAAATAATGATACAAAACCACTAAAGAGACGTGAAAACCCATAGTTCAGTGCGGTCCAATCTAATCTCTCACCATAACATCTGTAGCATATGTGCTAGCAAGGATCTAGCAAACGTATCCCCAAAAGTAGAGAAACCATTGAAATATCATCTGTCAAATATTTGGATACACTGATTCACACTTTCTTTTTTTCTGTTTTTTTATTTATTTATATACTGTATAGAAATTAGTACACCCTTAACGATTATCATGTACATAAAAGTACAAGTACTGAGAATTTCATGGAAAACCTGTCAACTAGAAACTGACTTAAAGTTCAAAATAAAAGCCATTACACAAAGATAGTCTTACGAAAGTTGTTCTTATGTAGTTTTATCCAACTTTCCAACACTAGATAAAAACTAGACCCATCTCTGAATGGAGCTGAATTTAAAAATACCTTTGACTAAAGAACTCCGGAAAACGTGAGAAATTATTTTGGAAAAAAATAACACTTTTCTTGATTTCCTGCCCTTTGAATCACTGAATTTCATACAGAAACTAAAGGAAAACAAATGTACGTTAACCACTTATAAACAACATACTAGCACTGGGGCTACTGATTAATATAGCAAAGGGCCAAAGACTATATTAAACACTAGATTATGGTTATCTAACTGTATGCACTTTGTAGAATGCTAGCCCACCCATTAACCGGAGTCCTTGCATCTAGGCAAGGGGTTCAATTCTACTTCCTCAGCTTCCTTCTTCCAGCCTGTAACAAAGCATTCTGACCATCTAACAGGAAGTTGAGTCAGTGAGCACTCTCCAGCTGTGCTCCCCATCTGTGCGATCATCCATTTCCAGAAAGACACAGAGAGAGAGAGAGAGAGAGAGAGAGAGAGAGAGACAGACAGAGCGTCTGAAACACACGCTAACTTTATTTGATCCTGCTCTCTCAACCTATAATGGTCCCCTTTTAGCATTCTTCGCCATTTACCGCTGTCTTTGTCATAACTCGATGCAATTACCATGCTAGCTCTCAGTCGGTCGGGGGCTTGCTCCCTCTCTTGGGGGGGTTGGTGTCAGACTGATGTTTTCCAAGTGCACATAAAATATTGAAGCGCTCAGAGCTGGCGTCCATTATCGTAAAGCATTGACGTGTTTTTAAAGGTTTCTCATCGGGCCGCACATTAACAGGAGGCTGAGGGATGTCGGTCGATGGAAAATGCTGGATCTGTATACACCACTGCTGGTTTACAGCAAGGTTAAAAAGGGTATAAAGAGTTTATGGGGCTGATGTTGGATTAATATAAGCATTTGAAAAGAAAACACTGGAGGGAGGTTGTTTAGAGTGCTATAGTGTATTAGGGCTTGATGTGTAAGATGGCTAGAAATCTATGATTTGGCATGTTCTTTTTTTTTTTCTTTTTTTTTTTGTCACAAATGAACGTAGGCCATCAGAACGTGCAGATAGGGCCAGAGAAACTGTTTGTTTAAACTGTGGTTCCAGACTGAATCTATAATTAACCTGAATCCATGGAAACAAATGGAACCTCTTGGGACATCCAGTGGAAACTAACTCCATTATTAAAAAAAAAAAAAAAAACTCCCATATGTACAAGTAAGTACTGCAGACTACACTGTAAATGTCAAGTGAATCACATTAACTACTTTAATATCTGATCTTTTTTTGTCACACATTTTAATAACGTGTGTAGCAGAATATACAGCTCACTGACTTTTGTCTAAATGACGGTTCAGTCACATGCGTGTTAGAGGAAGTATCAAAAGTATCACAAGTATCACACACGTGCGTGTCACAAGTCTGTTAGAGGAAATTTCACTATCCACTTATTAGGAAATTTCAATTGTAATAATATTTACACATTCAAAGGTGAAAACTAACATTCGAATGTTTAAGATAGCTTGTTATACTTTTAGTCACCAAGTCCATGGAAATATTTGACCTAAAACTGGTGGTCTGAATAACTGGGCATGTCTCGAACATCTCCTTAGCTCCCTAGGTCATGAATCATATCGTGTACACCAGTTCAGGAACTGGTAACGACCCCGGCTATCATGTTGTAAAAAAAAAAATGTCACCAAAAATTAAAAACGTAAACATATTTATATGTCATATAAATTTGTTAACTTAATCACACGTTTCTGTCATGGTACATCAAGCAGGATCATAGGCTAGCTATCTAGACTCCAAATTGCTAACGTAAGTAATCTTTTGTTTGCTACAACAATGATAAAGAGCTGCTTACATTTGTACATGAAGTTGGCTGAGAGTTCGTCTGGCATTTATTTCAAGCTGAGAGGCTTCAGAAAACATGACGTCATTTCCAGTAAGGGAACATAGTGAGCATCGATGCTCCCTGGGTTTTGTGGTGCATTGTGGGATTTTTTAGGGAGCGAACATTCCAGTGCACTGGAAGGATTTAGCGACTGAGACAGCCCTTAAAATGGCTGACTTCCTGATCAGTGCCCTGACTACTGAACTAGGGAGCTGATTGAGATGCATCCATTGACAATTTTTATTCATATATTCTCATTAATGTATCTGCATGCGTTGCCAACTTGCATATAAACAACGGATTACAGAAGTGTCCTAAAAGTGATATCAGTCCATACAGGATTTCACTGATTTTTTTTATTTTTTTTTGTGATTGTTGCAGCCAAAATGCTTGGGTTTGGTTTTTTTTGTGGAAAACAAAAATTGGTGAAATCGCAATTTGGAAGCCTTTCACAGTGGTGTTTACTGGTAAATGAGACCTTTTAGCTGTACTCATGCTCGATGCAGCTGAATCAAAGAGGGCTTTGGTGGAATGCGACAAAATCTGCAGTCATTTTGACGTATTGCAAATATTCCGGAGTTTGCTTGATTTTGCGTTGATTTCTGCAATCGCGAAATCACAAAATCCTGGAGGGACCTCGACACTACAACGTGTAAGTAGTCAATTTCTAAAAGATACTTATTGGTGCTACATACTTCACTACATCATTATATTACACTCTTTGTAGTAGGCATATATGAAAACATTTGGGGTGGTGTGTTACTTCCTGAATGAAAATGTCAGATTTTAACATCCCGGAATATAAAAAGAGTGTTAAACATGAGTAGTAGTATTAAAGTTCTACTATGGATAACTATATAAAAATCTGAAAAACAATGTGTTTGCTCATAGAAGGAAAACTATTTTCTCCTTCAGTGGTTTATGCCGTTTGAATGCAGCGCGTATCTTCTCTAGCACTATATTAGCGTTTTATATCTGAAATTACATGCTGAAGGTGAGTTTTTAAAAATCTGGCAGCCCTTGTCAGTGAAATCATGGAGGACATTCTGGTCTAAAAGTCATTTTCAGGTTTAACTCCGACTTCTTAGGTATAATTCTGCCTTTTGTCAAATTCTCTCGTGAGAGTTTCCTTCCTCATGCCGTCTTGATTTTTTTGTTTTCATGACACACTCTTGCTCATTAAAAGTCTGGGTCTCCAAAGCCGTCATGTGACTGTGCATATATTAAAAAGTGCTTCATGTAAAAACCCAATTCAATTTTACACATTCTTCATTCAGCTGCTGTAGATCGTTTCATCTCATTGTCAACGGCTAAATATGCTCATACTCAGTTTAAAGTACGTCCATTCGTTTTTATGCTTTTGTTCACAGTGGAACCAGTCATGTACTGTAAGAGAATTTTGTACCAAGTACGACAGTTGAGAAAAATAGATGGGGGTGGAGAGAGTGTCAGAACTAATCTTTTAAACACTGCATCTTTTGCAGAAGCTCAGATCTCCATCTGGACTGGCATGTGACAACCCCCGGGGCGTCGAGCAAAGATCACATGCCTACTCGCTCTTGTTGCTCACGTTTTAAAAATGTGACCAGCAGGGTGGGCTTTCTCTCACACACACACACACAAAATCTATTCTGTAATGCCGGCTGACGCTACTTATCTATGGCCAGTTCCCTAGGCAGTGATGTGTAATAATGCTTGCTGCTTGCTGATATGATTTCTCTCACGCAACAATGGCAACTTGAACAGGGTGATATTTATAATGTTGTGGGCGGAACACTTCAGATTCTACAGAGCATTTGATTGGACAGAAAATCTGATGAGAAGCTAAAGTGCACAATGGTGTCATCAAAACTGTCGATCCATATTGGTGGTAGAGAGAGACTGTATATTTTCAATGCATATTTCTTCTCAATGTGAATGTTGTCATGGTTTTAGAGCGCACTAGCTTATAGATAACATTAAGGCTAACATATTCACACTAAAAGCCACAAAAGTTAAATTTTGACTTCAGGAGGACTTGAAGCTTAGATGGCTGAAGAAATGCCTTTGAGTATTTTGTTGCAAGAGTAAAAATGTCTCTTCTGAAGCATTAAGCAGTTCTTTACTTACTCAAGCAAACTGACAAAAATATTACAAGTGAAAAAAAAATCACTGACTGCACCGTTAATACAGAAATCTGCAATTTCCCCACAGCATCTTTAACAGCAGAATATCTATGTTCACGTTTAGGTTACTACATTCATACAGCAATCTACTATAATCCTCTATCCACTATGATTAAATCTGAACGATTTCATCTAGAGTAAATACCAACCGTGCAGTAATATCTCATATATCATCACTTCCGGTTTCTGACTCAGACTCCCTCTGCGCCTCTGTGCCTCTGATCTCCTTCCACAGGTACTCATCATCATAATCACGCTCAGATTAAGTAGCCTGCCTTATGCTTTTGTGAACAACCCTAATTAGCCTAGTTCAGTAATAAGGGAAGTGTAGTGCTGCTCATCTCCGGCTCTCTCTACTGAGACACGGAGAACAGAATGTGCGTCACGTACAACCGCACCTTCAACGATTAAAACGTTATGCGAAATACAGAAATGAATGCATTTGGATGTGATGTCTAAAAGACCATAAGCTGCATGATGTAAGAGAGTGTTCATGACTCAGCAAACACCGACATCTGGATCAAACAGCTGGCTGTGCTCAATGGTCAGATGCACAGAAATAGCCGAGACAGAATATTCCAGAAACACACCGATCACAAACGGGCGACAGATACCAAGCCTTGACGTTTTCAGCACAATTAATCATAATTTAATCATTATTGTTGGCTTCTTCAATTGAATAAACAACCAGATTGGTGAGCTTCGTTAAAGTTCAGTTAATTTGTTAATGTTTGTTTTGACACTGGTAAATTAAATAATGAGCTTTCTTTTTTTGGGGTCGTATTTTTCATTTTTCAGATAGAATGTCATAATCAATTATATACTGCATATCTTATTCACTAAACTTCTGTTTATGGGCCTTTTGAATTCCAGAACATTCTGTTTTGAAAGAGGAACAGCCATATAATCTAGCACCCTGCTTACTAAATTTTAAAACCAGACTTTTGATTTAGATTCATGGATTTTCTTAATATTTCGAGAGAGTCCTACATGAATAGTGCTTTGTAAATGATGAAATATTTTGAAAAACTGTTACGGAAAAGTGTAAATGGACCAGATGTAACAGAACAAAAGAAAACAAAAGAATAATAATTTTTTTTAAACTTGCTAAAATGCTAAAATGTTACCTGTTTGGCTAAATCACACCAGGAGTGTCCAAAAAACCCAAACATGAGTTTTACACCATTCTCAGGTGGAACAAAAAACTTCCATCTATGGAATCATGATATCCATCTAGGATTTTCAAAACAACAATAATACAATAAAACAACAACAATTAAATGTCGTTCCAAACCCATAAGACTTTCGTTCATCTTCGGAACACAAATGAAGATATTTTTAATGAACCCTGGGAGATTTCTGGCCCTCCAGTTACAGTTCAGTGACCAAAACTTTCAAGCTCTCACGTCAACACAGCACGCATGCGTCGCGGTTCTCTCGTGAACATGTGTCAGAGATCTATATAGAAGTGAAGATATTTTGTGAATAAAGAATCAATTTTAGGTTTTTTTGCGCACACAAACCATTCGTATCGCTTCATAAAATTGGGATTAAACCACTGGAGTCACATGGATTACTTTTACGATGACTTTATGAACTTTTTGGCACTTGAACATTTTGGTTACTTGGAACCACTGTAAATGGAGGGACAAAAATCTCCCAGGTTTCATTAAAATGTCTTCATTTGTGACGAAAGTCTTATGGGTTTGGGATGGCACGAAGGGGAGTAATTGATGACAGAATTAAAATTTTTGGGTGAACTATCCCTTTAAACTACATTAAATCGCATGACCCCTGCTTTATGATTCTTACACGCTTGTATACGTGTAGTTTTAGCTCCGTATACAAAAGAGCAAACACGTCTCCAAAGCCAGTAATAATGTTTCTGAGTAGGAGGCCACAAAGCTGGCTAAGATTAACGACCCTCTTGTCACCACAAGTCCTTTCCTGTGTTGGTGTTAATTAAAACGCGGAGGCGGGTGTTCAGTAATCAAAGCCCCCTGGTGCCTTTTGTTCATAATCAGAAGTGGAGATGCGGTGATGCTCTAACAGACAAGCAATCACAATCTAGCTCAGGGAAACCACTTTGATTATTAGCCTTCATCACTATGTGGAATTAATCAGGTCGGATACAGAAACCTTGTTTCTGATGGATGCTTTGTGGATGTGGACCAGAATGTCCTAAATACAATCCTACTAAAATAAAAAAAATTTTAAATAAAAATAAAAATAAAAAAAACAGAAACCTTCACAGAAATTCTAATGGTTTCCACTATAAATACCATTACAAACGATCTAACTAACTATTATTGGTCTTAATGGTATCCACTAGACATAACATGCCACCAATTAGTAATAAGTCCTAATCCAATACCTGATATTTTTAGCAATAAGAGTTATACTACATGTATGTGCGTATTACAATAATCAAAACCATTCAGCTAGCAGAGAAACAAAATCAAATTTAGCCACAGTACACAAGCTAGCCAGCTCCCTAAACACAGCACTGCACTAGCAGTTAGCTTAACAAAGAGTAATTAGCTTAACAACTTCATCACAATCTATTTCACTTTAGTTGCTAACAACCTAGCTAGTGTTAGTCTAAATAACATTAGACTAAGTATTATATTGTGTAAACCAGTAGCAAGGTCACTAGCTAGCTAACATTAGGCTGAGTATTATATTGTGTAAATCAGAAGCAAGGTCACTGTCTAGCTAACATTAGGCTGAGTATTATATTGTGCAAGTCGGTAGCAAGGTTGCTAGCTATCTAACATTAGTTCAACTATTATTCTGTGTAAACTAGCTTCCTTTCTCCGTTCCGTTCCTGGCTTTTCCTTGACCAACATGACAATTAGCTTTTTCTCAGCACCCTTGTTTCCTGAAGTAAATTTCCATAGAGTTTAAAACCAAACCATCAAAACAAAAACATCTGCAGGATTATTTGTGCCTTAATGCTTAATGACAGTTATTTCGAAGCAATAAATTAAAAAAAAAAAAAAAAGAAAAGAAAAGAAAAAAGAAAAAAAAGAAAAAAGAAAAAAAAAAAAAGAGGGAAACAGGCAAACGTACAAGACATTTTCTGAGGGAAAGAACTATTGTTCCCATAATGCATTGCAGATTATGTCACTGGATCAACCTCCCTCCACTTTTAGCCTGTTACTACTAACACTGTTGTCGTGTGTTCGTTTTCACCAGAATGTTATTAGCATCTACTACCTAATATACTGTAGTATCTAATATCTAAATATTAACTCTCTCAACATGTTCATAAAACAATGCTTTCAACAAAATGGTGGACCGTGACACTGATTCATGTCACATACTTCCATGTTTACAGTGACGTCTCTAATCAGTGGTTTTCGCTTTGGGATTCTTGCTAATGTAGTACTGAAATGAGATGTTAGTTTTCAAAAACAAAGTTGAAATCACGCTGACGTCATGGTTTCTATGGAAGTATAACACCTTCTCTGATTTTGTTCACTAAAGAAACCTAATTAACTAAGGAAACACAACTTGCGCTCTTCATTAAAATATGATTCATTGTTCAGCACTATTAGCCTTCGACAAAGCTTTGTATTTGTATTTATTATTATAGGTACATCCTGTTATCACCTACTGTTGTGATGAGGGAAAGAAAAAGAAAAAAAAAAAAGAAAAACACCACACATCATCTGCTGTATTCAGGCTGCTGTTGCGTGTGGAAAAATCTAAAGCAGCTGAATAGCAGCAGGTTATATATACACAGTTCCGGCCACAAATATTGGCACCCTTGGTAAATATGAGCAAAGAATGCTGTGAAAAAATGTCTTCATTGACTTGAACCCCATAGAAAACCTGTGGGGTGAACTGAAGAGGAGAGTCCACCAGCATGGACCTCGAAATCTGAATGATCTGGAGAGATTCTGTATGGAGGAATGGTCTCAGATCCCTTGCCATGTATTCTTCAACCTTATCAGGCATTATAGGAGAAGACTCAGCTGTTATCTTGGCAAAGGGAGGTAACACAAAGTATTGACTACAAGAGTGACAATAATTGTTGCACACCTATTTAACAAAGATATTTTTTTGGATAAGGCTGTATTGCGTTTGCAATTGTTTGATATCCATGAAAGCAGAGTATTTTTGTGAATCCTTTTAACAAAAGATCAAAAGGTTAAACAATAAAGACAATTTTTCACAGCCTTCTTTGCTCATATTTACCAAGGGTG
>JANDJT010000154.1:11599363-11609408 GCA_024331685.1 Stegophilus panzeri | reverse complement strand
ACAATAAAGACAATTTTTCACAGCCTTCTTTGCTCATATTTACCAAGGGTGCCAATATTAGTGGAGGGCACTGTAAAAGTCTCAGCGTGTCTGAATCACGCTTGAGCAGCTGCCTTTGACAACCATGCCATCCATCCAACATCTTAATACTGAACCTGGTGTGTCTTGTAGCCTTTGATAAGCCGATACATCATCTGCTCTGCTTGCTGTATCACACTGAGAGTGTAGACAAGTGACTAAGAGCTGAGAGAAAATAAGCAAAATCAATCACTCTCCATGTGCCAGAAGTTTTGTTTGTTAAATGCTGATATAGAACTGGGTTTCTTCTATCGCAGTTAAAGTGCTAGAACCTTATGCATGCACATCTATGCAGGACTGTTTGGTCCCCCCCCAACCCCCAGACTTTTCTACATCTCAGTTTTTCTTCCTTATAACAATTATTCAGCACTGACTCATTCTTATTTACAATCTTTTCCATCTTCCAAACACCTAAGAAGAGAAATATGATAAAATACGCTGAATACATGTCTCATAGAGAGAGTTATCTGATTAACAACCGTTGCAGGAGACACTGTGAACTCTCTGCTCACAGAGATGCTTATCATACATTTTAAAATCCATCTAATCAACACATGCTGTGTGTAAATCCTTCCTGTTTATTCACTCTCTGTATTTTAAAAAGGCCCCATAACAAAAATAAATCAGGTTAACAGACTAAGCAGGATGAGACTCATCCACTATTGATATGCCTTTGAATTCTTATAACTCTACCAGGGAATGTTTACTGCAGCTGGAGTCATGCCTGGATTTGTTGAAAGCATGCAAAACGCTGGCAGGTGCTTTTTGAATTCAGTCAAACAGTTCAAGTTAATTTGGCAGGCTGTATATATGTTCCAAGTAGAGCTGGACAATATGACAGTACGATATATATAACTAAACTATCATGATTCATATTGTTTATTATGAATTATGTATCGTGATATGATGTTTTTGCCATATCTGCTACCCCTGATCCCTAATAAAGACTTCTGTTAGATTTATATTTGACAACTATAGTTTCTTTTCCCACTTTTTGAAAAATTTAGGTTTCACCCTCTAAATTAAAAAAAAAATTATAGATCTGGCAAAAGTAATATACTGCAATTATTATTATTTTATTTTAAAAAGCTGAGATATACTTACAAAATTAATTTATTAAATACTCAGCAATTTGGTGACAAAAACTGTATGCAAGCCTTTCGCAGCAAGACTTTTGCACTTAGACAGAAAGCTTGTGCAAAATAATTAAATAATTAACCTACAATATGACTCTGTTTAACTTAGAAAATGGTTATTTTTCGTTTGTTTGTATTTTTGTGTGTAGAAAATGGTCCAAAGGCATTCATTTTCATTAATTGTGACTAACCAGACAAACAAAAAATTAAGAAATTGCCCGCAGTCGCTAAATTGATCCGCTTAAAGTATTTTAAATCCATCAGTAATCTGCCTTCTGTGAAGATGCTTTTGCTGGCCTTTAGAAATCGAGCCTGAGTTTTCTCTACAGCTGGCCTACTCAGGCTTTATCCTAATGTGATCTGAATGTTACACAACAGTTAATCCAGAAGTTCCACTTTTTCCAACTTCCCCTCACAGCCTCCAGTTTACAGAGTATCCAATTATCTAATCCAACCGTCATCTCAAAACGCTGTCCCAGAGACAGTAATGTAGCGTTAACTGTTTATTTAATGTTAGCTGCATCGAGGCCATTTCCCCTGAAGGATAACATGGCAGTTCAATGTCAGAGTCCATCGATCGATTCAGATTCAGTGTGTGATTTAGTCAGGCTGTCCACGATGCTCTGACAAACACATTTTCCAATAGATCTTTTTCACTTCAGATGGCGCGTCCATCACTGCGTCAGCTAGATGTTCTCAAGACCACACAGAACATCAGTGTCTATCTATAAGTGATAACACAAACCCAACACCTAACATGCAAAATACTACTGTTCGACTATAGTAAAAGAGGATCAAGGCTCAAGTAGCTTTATTGTCATTTCAACCATATACAGCTGGTACAGTACACAGTGAAACGAAACAACGTTCCTCCAGGACCACAGTGCTACATAAAACAACACACTAACCACATGAGACGACACAGAACTAAATAAGACCTACACATTTCTACATAAAGTGCACATGCAAACGTGTGCTAACAACACAGGACATTACAGTACTACTAAAACAGGGACAACAGGCAGAGTAAGTGACAGTGTAGCGCCGAACAGTACACAGTTTTAGTGTGGAAGTGTCCGATATAACAGGTAGTGCAAAAATATAAGTGCCAAAAGAGTAACAGTAGAATTTAAAAATGGTATAAATATAAACATAACATGCTATGACTTAGTCTTCAGCAGATTAGCTTATACCAAATATGGACATAGCAGTTATTTCAGTAGCATCCAGGTAAAGTGTATATACATAAGAGATAAACAATTTATCACAATCTTTCAGTTTCAGTTACGGACACGCTAAAAAGTACCTACAAACACGACAAGTGAAAGCTGCTATTCAACTCCAACGTATGGGAATCCCCATGTAGTCCCCATGCTGACTGTAAGTAAAAGTGAGAAGTACAAGACCAGGACACCTGTGCAACATTCTCTTCTTCAGCAAGTAATTTTACCCATCTTTCACCTGCAGTTACGCTCGTGTTGCGCAACAGCACAAGAATTTCCATCACAAATATGGCAACCACAACGGTAAAATCCCGCTACCGCACTACTTGCCCAACTTTCCCATATTCGTACGTATTTATGACCGTAAAAAGAATTCCACTCTACAGAAGTTTAACCTCATCTCCATCTCCAGTACAAGTGATACTGATGTCCTGCTGTTTCGAACAAATTACACCATCCGTCATTGTCATATCGGAAATGTTGGCTAGTTAAAAATGGAGCGTGATGACAGAGACAAAATCCTGAGCGAAACGAGGACAGATGACGCCATTGTTATCATCAAGCCTTAGATAATCAGGTGCTTGTAATGGGAGGATGAGTGAGAACTCATGCCTGAGAACAAAGTCCTATAAATATCCTTATGATTATTAATGTCCTCTAGAGGCAAAGTAGACAAAACTAGATTTCCTCCAGAATCCTGTGGCGTCAATAAATCAAATGCTCCCTCGCCCTATTGTTCTTCTGGGCTTCTGGACAGTAGACAGTTTTGAGAAAAGGAAGAGCAACTAGAACATTTCTTCCTTCCCGTCTTTCTTTTCTTCCTCTGCGTTAGATTTTCAGTGGTTTGACTAATTAGGCTTTTACACCAAAACACGCTGCTGAATATTAATCGACAAAGCAATCTGAGAAACGAAAAGAGAGAGAGAATAACATCCATCAGTGATGTGGTCTTGGACATCTGGGATGCAACCTGAGATGGAGATCTAAAGCAGAATTATGAAATAAAACCACTTGGGCAATCTCAAATGATCTCCTAACTTGCACCCAAGTCTTCTGTAGTCTTCCTTTTTGTTCAAGAACTGAAAAGATCTCAGTAGCTAACCAAAAATACCTGATCAGAGAGACGGATGAGCACCTGGTTCTGGCGACCCGCGAATTGGATTTATAGGAGCTACTTCAGAACAAAACCCCGGCTAATTAAAACACTTTCATTATCCTGGCGCCTGGATGGCTCTTGCTAATCTCGTAGTCGGTTGATGTCCATGTTAATGATATGCTCGCATCCGCGGCCTTGATCTCACAGGTGATTAATTTAACTAGTGTGGCAGAGCGACCAAGCATTTTACTCTTCATTTGAGGCCTGTCGGATTCCGCAGACCGCACCATTAAATAGCCAGCGACGTGAGCCGAGTCTGATCGTGTGTACTCGCGCTTCTCTATTATAGTGCTGCATATAATCTGCAATTGCACACAGCAGTCATGTGTATTAGAGCAGACAGAGTTCATAACTGTGCATAAGTGGGATAAGTGTTCCACTTGAATACAGTGCGACCTAAATGGAAGAGGAGCATCTGAGAATACTTTATTATTAGAGCGTAAAGAAATGCAGAGCTGTAATGGGTCAGCGCTTTTCATGGTAGATTGGTGGTCACCTTGGAAGTGTTGTTCCTTTCGGTTCTAGGATAGTGAAACAGGAAATGCGGGTTGTCAACTGGCGGACCGGAATCCAGATGTGGACCCAGCAAAGTATTTCAGCGGACCGAACATACTGTAGCAGAGCAGCTAAATGTATTTTTTTATTAATTGCCTTGAATTCAGTGACTGGTTTCTTACATATGAAACGCTGCAGATAGAATTGATCTAAATCACTTGCATTTATGCTAATTATTTAGCTGAAGGTAGCTCATCAGACCAGAGACTAGCTACAGCGCTGGAGATATTAACTCACAAATGTGTTTATTCAGGCCTGCGGATCACATGCTAGCTTTGTGACTTCCTCAGAAAGGCACTACTTGTTTTTCTTGCTCTCTCTCTCACACTCTCTCTTTTACACACACACACACACACACACACACACACACAGACACAGACACACATCTAAATCCACAGCCAGGGGAACA
The DNA here is from genome assembly GCA_024331685.1 of Stegophilus panzeri. Taxonomy (NCBI): domain Eukaryota; kingdom Metazoa; phylum Chordata; class Actinopteri; order Siluriformes; family Trichomycteridae; genus Stegophilus; species Stegophilus panzeri. Next base: position 11,604,851 of record JANDJT010000154.1, on the reverse strand, counting down.
ATCAGGCTGATGACTGCATTCTCTGATCAGCAGTCTTATCACTGTGCTGCCCATTTCCTTCTCCTCTATTCTCCAAATGCGGCATTAGAGATACAGAAATTTCCAGGCGAAGACTATGTGAACACTCGTGATAAGAAACAGCAACTAAGCTAGTGCATTTTCAGGTCACCTTACCAGACAAATTTATATACGCCATTGTTATCATTGTTAACATAAGCCTTATATTTATATGTTTCCAAAGTCGATTGGAAAATATGAAATTCCGCATTCGAGCTCATCTAGCTTTGGCTTGACCTGGTCACTGACTGAGAGACACATGTGATCACTGTGAGATTAGGTAGGTCACATGACCACAGCACTTCCTCCTACAGCAACAGGATCAGCTGAGCTATCCACTCGGGTTAATCGCCTTTAACGTTCCAGACCAGCTAATTACTGCAGCGGAAAGAGAAAAACTCCAGACAGAACAACAAACAAAAACGGCTATAACACTTCCTGCAAATCATGTACTATGATTCATCATATAGTACCTAATACACTCTAAGCCTGCTCATGATCAGCTTTGGTTTCATGTGGAACGCTTTCTAATACATAACTTCATAATAATACCAGCACACATCGTGCATTACAACACGTGTTTGTATGAACATTGTAGACACAGAGGTCATAATGCGCTATAATGCATTACGACTTGCATTCCATCTACTACACCAGAGACTTTCATATGCACAAACTTTACTTTATAAACCATATATAAAGTAATAATATGAGGATCCATATTACCTTGTAACATCTCGACCATTGAAGACAAGTCATAATGCACTATAACACAGGTTCTACATTATAACCTGCAGCACTGATACTATACCTGTGTTACAGTGTATTACAATGGTTATGTCTATGTCTATACTAATAATATCGTATGCTCATGCTTTATTAAGCATTATGAATGATCTGTAACTACTTAACATAAGTGTGTGCAGTAATGGTTATATTAAAAACACTTTCTAAAGCATGAGCACATGACTTTGTGTCAGAATATAATTAAAAAACACATTATAAGATCTGATCATAAGAACATTGAAGACATGTTCTAATGCACTAGAACACCGGCTCTGCATTACAACCCACGGTACAGACACTAATGCTGTTATAATGCATTATAACTGTCATGTCTCTATTCATCCTGACTACTTAATGCGTCACATAAAGCATGTATAGTAATGGTTACATTAATACCAGTTTAAAAAGCATGAGCACATGGCCTTGTGTCAGAATATATAAAAACATTATAAGATCTGATCATAAGAACATTGAAGACATGTCATAATGCACTATAACACATGCACTGCATTATAAACCGTGGCACAGACACCAAAGCTGTGCTATAATGCATTACAAAATGTACATTTATATATCCTGACATTACAAAGTCATATGTTCATGCTTATTAAGCTTTATGCATGGGCCGTAACTAATTAGTGGTTAGATGGTAGCTATGGTTAGATTTATAACACTTTATAAATCATGGGCACATGACATTATATCAAAACACATATATAAAGCATTATAATTCTGCTCAGAAGAACATTGTAGACACTATTATTGTTTACTAAAACATAAGAACAGGGATAATATCTCTACCACAAGTTATAATAAGTTATAATGTGTTATAGAGCATTACAAAACCGGCATCTGCAATATTCATATGAATATTCATATGTTTATGCTGATATAGAGTGTTATACAATTAACCATAAACACTTGTAAGCAATATACAGGCTTATGGTTATATATGCATTTATAATGCATTATGACTACAGAATATATGAAATATCATATTCATAGAAAATATCATATGTATATCAGTTAAGCATCAGGCATCACATCTATAAGCATCAAACTGGAACTACAAGAGGTTATGTTAGGAAACAACTAGGAAAAAATCTGCTTCATAGCGTCATGTACGGTTTTGCCTCGACCATCGCTCATCCAAAAACACTCTAAATATAGTTTCGCTATAGCAACCACATTTAAGATAAGGACTGATTCGTTTGTCGTGTTCGCTCTCTAAATACAGCCGTCAAGACGAGCCTCCATAGCAAAAGCAGCAGGGACCAATACAGATCTTTCTCCATTCTAAAAATAAAACTAATAATTAGGACAGTGTGAAGGTTGCACCAGAAAAAAAAAAAAAAAAAAAAGCTTAGTCAGGGAAGGCTGTGCATGAGAGAGGAGAAAAATCATTCACTGCTCTAAATTTAAACAATTAGGCCTCTTTTTCATGGTCACCGAGGGTAAGTGGGAGGGAAAACAGGAAGAAAAAGGATAAACAGCACGCAAGAATCCGTCCCCTCTTCACATAAAAACTGCAACACGCTGCCTCAAGACAGACCAGCTTGAATCAGTTAACACTAGCTGTACTTCAGATAAATAAAACTAGTTCGCTTTTATTTTGCCAATTAAAAACTTGATACTCGTATCGATCGTCCTTATTTAGATTTACATTTAGATTCAACACCAACCATTAAAAGGTGCAGTCTGCAAGTTTGAAGTCAGGAAATTTTGTTAATATCATTCATATATATGTTCCTTCTCATATTGGAGAAAGTATCTGCTTGGAGAAGAAATTCTGGTTTCTATGCCATCCCAGGCTCTTCATCCGGCAGAAAAAAAAACACTGATGTGGACAAGCAACATCCAACCAATCAGAACAAGCATTTATTTGCCTGTTAAACATGTTGCTCTTCAAGCTGTGCGTGTTTCTCTTTATATTGCATAAGGTAGAAATTCAGGCACACACACACACACACACACACACACACACACACACACACATACACAATAACCACAAGGGATTTGTGGGGGAAAAAGCTGGCCCTCGTCTTTACTTCAAATGTAGAAACATATATATACACACACGTGTGTTAGATTTTCCTGTCAAAATATTCAGCTTTTTTTCTCTTCTTCCAGATAAATAAATACACCACTTACTCTCTAAAAATTGCGCATGTTCAAGACTCCAGTGTAGTCTAAAACATTTTACCAGATGCTGTCCCACAGTGCATTGCCTCAAGACCACATTCCCAAGTAAAATCACATTCCTACAACACTCTGATCGTCTGAGAAGAAACACACACAGCTCTGCAGCACACACACTGTCATGACTCAGTCTCGTGAAGCGATCTAGCCGTTTACAGGCAGGCCGGGAACACGGTCATACGGACATTTCCGAAAGCTAAAAACGAACACAAACGAACAATTCAAGATTCCCGAGCGTCCGTAAAATGAATGTGGTTCAACCTGTTGCAGCATGTTGTCTTCATTAAGCCCTGCTTCATATCTGTAGATCTTCTCTCTCTTCTCTCTTACACCCATAAACTCCAAGCTGTGGTTTGATACGGATACGGCCCCCCCAAAAAAACCCCAGATGAGTCCTCCTCTTCGTAGTTGTGGTACTCGTATAGAGTGTGTAAGCTGTCGCTGACTGTATGTTACAGGGTTTCTAGTCGAGCTGGCATGGTGAGCCTCGCAAGAGCTTTTATACGTCGATGTCTGGTCGAGCTGGCTTGAAAATTCCCACGATCTGAAAGTATGCTTCTGTGTAAAGAAGCAGGCCCGGCCTCTAATTCCATCTACCTTCTGGCCGTCTACACGTCACGTGATCTCTCAAATGATCTGTTTGTGTTTTGGTTTCCCCCCAAAAGAAGAAAAATCCTTCTTAAAGGCAGTTAAATGAATTGAAAGCGGATGATGTCAGGAAAGCACTTAGGAAGTGACTTTCACTGGTTTACAGTTTTATTGCTTGAGCACATCTCATCCTCATTATATTCTGCTTCTTCTTTACTTTTTTTAAACATAGTTGTTGTGAGGTGTAGTCGATGGACAGATTTAGATCCAGCTAATCAGCATCTGAACATTAGAATGAGGTGTTTGAAAGGCAGATCTCCAGAAACAGGCCTGCTCACGTCAGCCTACTTCGTCGGAGCACACTAGTTATCTGTTTTATACGGGATGCTCAGTGCAATTCTGATGCAACGTTTCCCAGCAGTGAAAATATTGCTAACAAGAAAATCCTAGCAGGCAGAGAGGAAAAATAAACTAATTTAATACAAAAAAAAATAATCCTAGCACATGTCAGTGAACAAGAGGCGTTTTTTTCTTTCTTTCAGAAAACAGAATGAAGAAGAAATTCATAATAAGTAGCTAGTCCGGTCTATTTTTAGCGACCGAAAAGAGCACAGCCCCGCCCACTCGGTTTCTCTCGACTCACGACACCTAGACTGGGTCAAAATTCACATAAATACACTAGTGACGAATCGAAAGGAACCACGACACAACAAGCACCAAATGTGCATCTTTCAAGTCCTTTTCTCCGTCTGCAAATTGTCTTTCTTCCCCTACCCGGCGAATTTTATTCCAATTTGTTCTGCCTTTAGCAGAAAAAGTGAAAGCAAGCGTAGTTTTAAGTTGTCTCCGTTATCACTGTCGAAAGGACGAACATACGACGTTCAGAATTTATAAATGCTACGGCTAAACTGTAGTTGTAAGCACCTCGGTTTCTGCACCAAGCCACCAGTTCCATTAGAAATAAACCTCACATCAGTATACCCTACTCAGCTTCCGCTGGACACTGACTACATTTACATGCACATCAAATTCTGTTTAAGGTCTATATTCGGGTTGCTGCTTTATTCCGAATACGATGTTTATATGCGTACAGGCATAGGAATGTTCCTGTATACACGGTTGTTGCGAGTATTCCGATCTACACGTGTGCTTTTCCTTTCCCAAGAGATTTAAGAAGCTGCCGTTGGTTATAGAGTATGCTCAGTTATTAATTTTATTACTACTAAAAAAAAAAAAAAATAAAACAATCAGTCTCGTTGTCACTCCAGAAACGCGTCCGTTTAGCCCGAGTTACCGTTCATAAATACCTAGCCTACAGCTAAGCAACTGTTAGCACCCACAATTCCTTGCAGACTGAGCATGCGCTTATATCTCCTTTCAGTGGATTTTAATCTTAACCTGAATCGGGCAGTCGGATTACAGCATTTACATGACGTCATACTAATTAGAATATTGTCCAATTCGGATTCATTTCAGAACATTGATGCGCACGTAAATGTAGTCACTGATCACTTTTAACAAGAAACTAAACGCACTTGTACAGTACTGCATTTCAATGACTTATTTTCATTTTCCTTGTATCCTTTTCCTGTGTTTCCATGACGACCACATGTAATTGTAGATCACGGTCTTACTGGAGTCCATCAAAACCCTAGTAAGATAGAAGCATTCTGGATTTAATACACACTGTTTTCAAGTATGCATACTCCTAATTTAAGTATGCACACTACTTTATTTAAGAATGCAACACTACTTTAAGTACGCACACTACCTTTTTAAAGTATGCACACTACTTCATTAAGTATGCACACTACCTTTTGAAGTATGCACACTACTTCATTAAGTATGCACACTACCT
>JANDJT010000154.1:11555817-11567083 GCA_024331685.1 Stegophilus panzeri | reverse complement strand
TTGACACAGGGCAAAGACAGCTTTTCAGGAGAAGCACCTCATACCAACTGTGAAGCACAGTGGTGGAAATGTTATGGCTTGAAGATAATGTGAGGCCATTTGTCCAAAAGTTGGAGTTGAACCAAAAGTGGACTTTTCAACAGGATAATTATCCTAAGTACACTATCAAATCCACCATGGAATGGCTCATAAAGAAGAAATGGAGGGTTATGGAATGGCGTAGTCAAAGCCCGGATTTGAATCCCATTGAAATGTTGTAGGGGGATTGGAAACGGGCAGTACATGCAAGAAAACCCTCAAACATCTTGCAACTGAAAGAATGTTGCATGGAAGAGTGGTCAAAAATTCCAGCAAGCCTGGTGGACAATTCTGCAAAATGGCTACAAGAAGTTATTTCTGCTAAATCTATTGATATTTCTGTTGAATAAATGATTGATTAAAAAAAAAAAAAAAAAAAAAGCTAATTTCCCTTGTGGTTTTGTTCATGTATATCAACTTCATTAATAGGCACTGTTTCAAAGATGATCTAATATTTGCTTGTCCTAATAGTGAGGTCGATTGCAGGTAGTTGCCTTACCTGGATCTCTAAGTATTTACTTGGTTTGTTTTGTAAAGCCAGACATTCAGGAGGTGTCCAGGAGCAACGTCGCAAATTCAGCATCCAGCTTTACCTCCTTCACCAAAAATTTCTCCATCTTCAAAAAGTTCTGCCAGTGTTTATTCTGCATTTATTGTCGTTACCGTTTTTCTGGCTGCGCTGGGCGCTTATCGGTTTCAGCCATGTTTTTTTTCTTTATTTATGACCAGACTGAGGGGGCTGAGTGAAGGGGCGTTGGTAGAGTGTCTATAAAATGACTGACAGGAGTCCCATTTAAACACAAACGAGCCCTCCAACCCTTAATGCAATTTCCCAAATAGGTTTTCTCTGCTACATAATACATATTAAACAATTATGTTTTTTATTATAATTATGTATTTTTAAAAAAAAATAGACTATTACACCTTTTTAATTTTACAATTTCTGATTTAAAATGATATTTCTGCATGTAGTATCACACTGATGTAAGGATTTCTCTCGTTCCTGGGTCTGTATAATGAATAGTGCGTATGGTAATCATCATTCTGTGTAGATCTGTGAAACACAACCTCTAGTATTCATTAGAGGTGGAATGTAGAATGGTGTCGAATTGATTAAATACTTTGCAATAAACACTAATGAAAGGTCAAGTTGTTTTCTTTGCATGTTAAAAAAACGAAGGTTTTCCCAAGCAGGTGAATCTTAAGCTAGCATTAGTGTAGGTCACAGCCCTGTGTCATGCTAGGTACAGTTTGTTCTTAGCTAGGGTTTTTAAAAAAAAAAAAAAAATGTTATATAAGGTGTTAATTTCTGATTTTCTCAGAACAGTCCTGCCTTCAGTTCAGTCAGCCCCGGGACACTGTCCCTCTCTACTTTGGACAGATATACGAGTGTGACCTTTATGGCTTGATTTGTGTCTCTCTCTCGCTCTCTCTCTCTCACTCCCACTCTAAATCTTTCACTTTCAGCTGAAATCAGTGAGGCCGCCCTGGTGCGAGACATCCTTTACGTGTTCCAGGGAATTGACGGCAAATTCATTAAGATGTGCACTCCAGAGAACTGCTACAAAATCGATTCAAAGGTGAATTCATTACTGTTGATCTGTCACTGAATGTTGTTGTGTTCGGGTGATTATTATTTTTTTTTTCTTGCTACTGCTTTATAGCTATAGCTTAGCGAAAACTAAAATTTACACCACTATTTTATATGCCTAATCAGTCCCTCTAGGGTTTTGCGATCGCAGTAATTAAGGCAAATTCAAGGAAACGGCCCGAAATTTCTCAAAATTACCGCAGATTTGGACCAAAGCACGGCATGTGACACCATCACTGGACAATTAGTTCTAACTGGTTTGGCTCATTCATCCAAAGTCCCCTTCGATTCATGTGTGTCGAACATGAGTACAGCTAAAAGGTCTCATTCACCAACAAACATCACCGTGAAAGACCGTGCAAAACAAATTGGTGCAATTGCAAAATAGTTTTCCGCAAAAAAAGCACGAAGAACTCCAAGTTGCATCGGAAATTTTGAAAAAAGCTGCAGCAAAATCAAGCGTTTTTGGCCACAACAATCACAAAAAATATTCAGTAGTCGATTGACAAGGAAAATCTGGACAATTGGTTCTAACGGGTCCTAATCCATATGTACACTTGTACATAAACAGTTTAAAAATAGCAGAGTATATACATACTTAAAATTATATTATGTTTATATATGTAATGTATATATTGTTATGTTACACATATAATATATTATGTTTTTAGCTCTGCAATGTCATTTTGTCAAACAGGATGAAAAGTTTGAGGCTGGTATATACAGCATATCTTTCATTATTTACAGCAGTATCTTGATATTTAGTTTTGTGGAAAAATACAGAACATCCTGTCTTTTTGCATTTCTCCATCACAACTCAAAACCACTCTCAGTTGTTTTGTTTGTTAATTATGGATGCTCGACATGTTGAACATCCTGGGTCGAATTGTAGTTTAGTAGTATTGTAGCCAAATGTAGTTTTTGATTGCTTCACGTATGAAACTCTGTTATTAATGTGTCATTCCGTCTGTGGGTACTTAAATGAAGAACTACAAAGCAGCTGAAACTGTGCTAAGGAGTTTTCCCACAATAATTACCAAGCTGTACTCTGATTGGTTGAGACACTCCTGTCCTATTGTAACCTTGAGCAAGCTTTAAAAAATTAAAATATTGGTTTCTCTCCCAGTCATCCCAATACAACAGAAACTCTATCCCAGGTCCACTGTCAAGGTCAACTTATCTGCTCATGTGAAAGGAATGAATTTTTAAAGGGGCTTCTACTGGTGCCATATGTTCATCAGGTCTTCCAAACATGACCGCATTGCCCTACTTAAATAAACCAAGACAGTGTAAAGTTTTTATATGGTATAAACAACATTCGATGCTGTCAAGTTTTGCCAGGGTCAGGTGGTATAAATGTTTTCTAGAACAGGGCTTGGTGGTGTACATTTTTGCAGTGATTGGGACTGTAAATTTTGCTGGTTCTCCATCAGTTTTTAACAATTTCCTTTAATCTTGTGCTAAAGCAGTGTGTAAATATCATCAAATGCTGCTTGTTCAGGCCTTTTTGTGCTACTGTTAGAAAATGTGGGTTTGCATCATGTACCTGCAGGGACTTTCTGTGCAAATGTCCTTTTAATACCAAATGGCTTTTTTTAATGGTTAAAAGGTTAAATGGTTTTGATTTTTTTTTTTTTTTTTTGCTGCAATTCAAAGGAACTATTTTGATCAATATTCTGATAAAGGCCAAAAGAAAATTGAGTCTTTTGCTTGCTAAATGTGTGATGTTGGCCCGGCTACAATCTGTAGCCACAGGACAAGGACAAAGACGTGGTGTTACAGTCAGGTTACTGCACTTGCATGCGCATGGCAGGTGGAACCCATGTGAATTACTGTTTGTAGCTTCGGAACTGTAATTATAGCTACTGCATCATGTGGTTTTCATTCATGTGGTATTTTTTTTAGGAATTTTAAAACATCTGTAAGTGCAGAAGAGAAAATACAGTGAACAACATTAATTGTCTACTTATAAATTCCTTCTGAAGACTTATTATTATTTCCACTCATGTTCAAGAGTTTATACGTTTATATAAACGTATAAATTATATATAGCTTTATACGTTTGTATAAAGAGAAGTTTATGGATGTGTGTGAAGTTAGTCATTAAAGTATGACTTGCTGTGAGCCAGTACCTCTAGATTTATTTATATATATATTATATATGTAGACCAACACTTCTAATAGCACAAAGACCTGCATATATAGTCTAATCCTTTCGTACAGGATTTTGTGGAGTTGTTTTGTAATTGTTGCAGCCAAACATGCTTGATTTCGCTGCGGCTTTTTAAAACATTTGCGATGCAATTTGCATAGGGGTTTTTTTTGTTTGTTTGTTTTTTTTGGGGCTAGAAAAACAACTTGAATTGGCAAAATTGCAATTGCACGAAATTGTTTTGCACGGTCTTTCACAGCGATGTTTGTTGGCAAATGAAACCTTTTAACTGTACTCCTGTTTGACTAGCATGAATCGAAGAGGGCTTTGACTGTTACACTGTTATCTTATCGCACCATAACCTTATTTATTTCATTTAGCTTATTTACTATTTGCACAACTGGTTGGATGCTAACTGCATTTCATTGCCTCTGTACTTGTACTCTGACAATGACAATAAAGTTGAACCCTAACCTAACATGACTCGCTTTGCCCCAAATCTGCGAAAAATCTGCAGTAATTTTGAAAAATTGCAAGCTCCCCCAAATATTGTAGAGTTTGTGTGATTTTCTTTCATTTCTGCAATCGCATAAACTTCGAGAGAATGATTAATCTGTAATTTAATCTTCTAGTTTAATGATGGTAAAAAAAGTTTTGTAGGGCAATTACATAAGTTGAGAAAACATTATCAGGTTACTGGAGTAATAGATTGTAATGTCTAATTTGTTAATAGAAAAACTTGTCATTTGCTGTCACTGTTGTAAAGTACATAAAAATTGTAGCTAACAAGAAATAGACAAATGTTTACAGGGAAATGACTCATGTAAAAGTTCAAATCTACTTCAAGTTTTTACAAGTACAAGTTTTTACGTTTCTGATATTCTTTGTACTTGTGTATCAAAAGTACTCTAGTATTAAATGTAGAGTAAACAACATGGACACACTGTTATTTTCACACTCATTGACTAACAATCGTGTCTATATTTCATGTCAATCCTCAGTAAAGATGCGGTTTCTTTTATGCAATACAACTCTTAAGTCACGTCAAAGTAGCCACTGATTGTATTAAATTGTACATTGGTCTAAAGTAAAAGAAGGTATGTATAGACTATGTTACGTTTGTTTTGTTTTTTTCCCCTCAAGGTTCCAATGTGTAAGTCTTTGCGAGACACCAGTAGCCGGCTAGCGGAGCTCGGTTGGCTTCATAACAAAGTCCGGAAGTACACAGACTCTCGAAGTTTGGATCGAGCCTTCGGATTGGTCGGGCAGGTATGTGGGTGATGTCACAGTTCTGGAAAAAAATGGCCATTTCTCACCACACCACATTTTCCTTTCCATTTCTTTGTTAAATACTTTTAAAATAAATTTTGAATAAAAAAAATTTCTAAGGTGAAAGTATTTCATAGTACATCAGGAACGTTTTATTAGAACTTTGTTAGCAAAAACTCAATATTGTGAAACATATGTGCAATGAAAAAGTCTTCAAGTATGACATTGTTATAAATATAGATACTACTCAAAAGGTTTGCATATCAGTAAAAAATTGAGTTTGAACAAAGTGATAGAAGTGTTTTTTTTGTTTGTTTGTTTTTTAAATGCAAGTATTATTTTTGTGAGAATCCCATAATAATAATAATAAAACATTAATGGATGTTTGCTTTAGTGGGCGTTAAAATTGATTTCTGTACCAATTCTTTTCCGTCCTTTTCATAATTAGATGCTTAAGTTTGTTTTTTTGGGTTTTTTTAAATATTGATTTATAATTATCTAATATCTAACTTTTTGCATAATGTCTGAAATGTTTAGGTATCAAAACCTCAAAACTACATGTTGTACATATTCTACATATACTCAAACATATGTAAAAGTATGCATAGAATCTACTTAAAAGGTTTGAACAAAGCGCTTGAAATTCCTGAAGTGTTTTTTTTTTTTTTTTTTTAGGTTTTAGGAATCGGCAATTTAGGGGTTTTTTTTTCAATGTAATTAACGGGGAAGTGTGTGTGTCCTTAATGATAACCTGTCATCATTCTATCATGTTGAAAAATACAGTATCGTTTGGTGCAAAGACAACATCCACGGAACTGATCGCATCCAAAATCGGTATTTAATCCAGGCTGGCTGGAAAAAAGAGGCGCTGTGCTCTTGGGTAGACCTTGAAAATATTAAATTAGCGCTTTAAAAGTCCTTGAAAGCCCTGGAATGTCACCTCTCTAAAAGGAGGTAAAGTGCATTTCTAAGTATGTCCATCTGTATAAAGACAGGACATCCTCTAAGGCAGTGGCACAGGATGTGGGGCGAGATCACACCAGAGCTCACTCATGCAGGATGGGAGAAACCCTTGTAACCCACAGTGTTTAAAATTCCTTTTAATACCCGATTCTGACAGTCGTTCTGCTGCTTTCACATCTTAACTTTAAGGGAATATAAGAAGTGAATGTGTGTTTGAGGCAGGAAGTAAAACAACATTCACTGATTTTAATTTGTAGCAGTGTATTAATGTAGTGCGTTGGTTACAGATGACTGGTGCATTTATCAGTTTTTCCCCTTTCCCATACACCTCTATTTCTATAACTTCATAATGTGTGTACACGTGTTAGAGATTTTGTTTTTCTGAACTTCTACATGTGTATAAACGTTGTACTATTCAAGATTTCATTTAGAAAGGTCCGAGGACCGAGTCTGTCTGTCTGTTTTTGTCCATGTTTCTTTTGTCTGTGTTTGGTTTTGTCCATGTTTTTTTTTTGTCCGTTTTTTGTCCATATTTGGTTTTGTCCATGTTTTTGTCTGTTTTTTTTGGTCCGTATTTGTTTTTGTCTGTCTGGGTTTTGTCCGTGTTTTTATTTTTGTCCGTGTTTGTTTTTTCTGTGTCTGTTTTTGTCTTTGTTTTGTCTTTGTCAGTTTTTGTCTTTGTTTTATCTGTTTGTTTTTGCCTGTGTTTGGTTTTTTTTTCTGTTTTTGTCTGCGTTTGTTTTGTTTTTTTTGTCTGTTTCTGCATGTGTTTGTGTCTTGCTCTGTTTCAGTGGTCTGTTTTTTGTCTGTTTGCTTTTTCTCTGCTTTTTTTCTTTTTCTTTCAATTTCTGTCTTTTTTCCCCTGATTATTCTGTGTTTCTATCTGTCTATTTCTGATTTCTTTGTATTTGTTTGTTTGTTTGTTCTATCTTTTTAGTTTCTTTGTGTCTTTCTACCTTCCTTCTTCATTTTATTCCAATTTCTCCTTCCTTCCATCCTTCCTGAAGCTAGCTACCTCTAATAAAGCCAATCACTCTCTCATTTGAATCTAAACTGTATTTGTGGCATTTTTTCCCATTATCCATCTTTGCCATTGTATATGTCATAAGAGTTAGCAGGCTGGAATTACCCAGCTAGACTTTTACTCACTGATGAAAATAAAACTTTTCTTTTTTTTTTCTTTTTTTGTTTGTTTCTTCCAGAGTTTCTGTGCCTCTTTACACCAGGAGCTGAAGGAGTATTACAGGCTGCTGTCAGTACTGCATTCACAGGTACAATAACTAGCAGGTCCAAACACACTTCAACAAACACACGGGACATTTCAGTATATTGACACTTTGAGGGGTGTGTGTGTGTGTGTGTGTGTGTGTGTGTGTAGCTGCAGTTAGAGGATGACCAGGGAGTTAATGTTGAATTGGAGAGCACACTCACACTAAGAAGACTCCTCGTGTGGACATACGACCCTAAAATTCGCCTCAAGACCCTCGCCGCGCTTGTCGACTACTGCCAAGGTCAGCTCAGAGCGCACCCTGCAGAGTGTTGCAGAATTGCTAAATACAAATGCAAGCTGTTCGAGTGCAGTCATGCTAACTTTGCCTTGTTTTAGCATATTAGCATAATGAGCTATTCCGCTGATCTGAAAAAGAATGCGTATTATATATTATATCCTTCTCTCTATCAGGCCGTAAGGGAGGGGAGCTGGCCTCCGCCGTGCACGCGTACGGTAAGACCGGCGACCCTCATATGAGAGCGCTAGTCCAGCACATCCTCAGCCTGGTATCACACCCCATTCTCAACTTCCTGTACCGCTGGATCTACGATGGAGAGCTCGAGGACACATACCATGAGGTCAGAAAGTTGCAACATTTCCTCATCCCCGATCTATCCCACTTTCCTCTTATGTAGATCTCGAAGTGCCGGATGTTTATCTATAGAAAGCTGCATAAAGGAAGTGAATGTTTTCCTTTTTTATACACACTAGGCCATTCAGGGACAGAGACCTGTTCTGTTACCTCAGACTATCATAGTTATGTCCTACACAGGAAAGAGCAGCGACACGCACACGCAAACAGCTGAATGAGGACACACACTACAGCACTAATGCATTGTCTTTTCTGTTCTTTCTTCATCTCACTTGCTTTCTTCCTTCTCTTGTTTTTATTTTCGTTTTCTTTATATTTGTCTATTTTTGATCTTTCTTTATTCTTCCTTTATAATTTTTAAAATATTTAATATTTTTTTTATCTTCTTTTTGCATCTTTCTTTTTTAATTATTTTTTTTATTGACTTTTTTGTGTTTTTTATTGTAGTCTCCTTCCTTTTGTGCTTTTTTCTTTTTCTTGTATTTTGTAACTTTCCACATCGTTTCTATACTTTGTTTCTTACTTTCTTGCTCCCTTCTTAATTTCTTATTTGCTTTTTTTATTCTTTCTTTCTTTCTTTCTTTTACTTCTTTCTTTCCCTCTAATATTTTTTATACATTTATTCAACTTTCTTTTGTTTAAATTCCTTGTTTTTTTCCTTTGTCTTTTTTCTCTATTTTACTTATGTTTTTGTCTTTTATTCCCCTTGTTTATCACTTTTCTTTCCATGTTTAATTTCATTTACTTATTTTCTTCTGCCCTTTTATTTCTTTCTTTCATTCTTTTTGAGTTTTTTTCTGTCATTTTAACTCCTTGCTTTCTTGCTTGCTTTTTTATTTTTAGTTTCTTTTTCATTGTTTACATTTACATTGTTTCTTTCTGTTTACGTCTTCACTTCTCCCTTTTCCCTTTTATTCTCTGTATCTTTTTCTTTTGTCTTTTTTTATTTCCCCCTTCTTCATTGCTTTCCTTCTTTGCTTTCTTTTCCCTTTTAATTTACTCCTTTATATTCCTTAATCTTCTGTTTTCTTTCTCCTTTCTCACCTTCCCTACCCTACCTCTCTCTCTCTCTCTCTCTCTCTCTGTCTCTCTCTCTAATGTCCACTCTCCATGTCTTGACAGTGTACAGGGAAAGATTCTGTCAGTAAGCAAAACTATTTGCGCCCCCTGTACAGACACACACTCAGCTCATGCACTAATGCGCATCATTAATTGTACATCACATTACGCTGTTCGAGCGACCCTTCTCTCTCTCTCTCTCACTCTCTCTTGCTCTCGCTCTCTCTCTCTCTCTCTCACTCTCTCTTGCTCTCGCTCTCTCTCTCACTCTCTCTTGCTCTCGCTCTCTCGCTCTCTCTCACTCTCTCTTGCTCTCGCTCTCTCTTGCTCTCGCTCTCTCTTGCTCTCGCTCTCTCTTGCTCTCGCTCTCTCTCGCTCTCTCTTGCTCTCGCTCTCTCTTGCTCTCTCTTGCTCTCGCTCGCTCTCGCTCTCTCTCTTGCTCTCGCTCTCTCTCTTGCTCTCGCTCTCGCTCTCTCTCTTGCTCTCGCTCTCTCGCTCTCTCTTGCTCTCTCTCTCACTCTCTCTTGCTCTCTCTCTCTCTCACTCTCTCTTGCTCTCTCTCTCACTCTCTCTTGCTCTCTCTCTCTCTCTCTCGCGCTCTCTTTTTGTCTCGTTCATCACAATGCTGACATAATTGGTGGTGTTGCAGGCAGGTGATTGGTCGGAGGGTGGAGATATGGCGGGAGCCAATCTGCTGATGGAGCACTCTGCCAGAGCGCTTTACAAGCTTTATGAGCTCTTAGTTTAGCCCGTGATCATTATTCTTATTGCAGAGCGTTTGAATGTCAAGACATTATGAAGATGTACCGTGTGCCTGATGTACGGCTTGCAGGCTTGCGGTCTCCTTCCCTCTCTTTCTCTCTCTCTCTGTCTTTGTAACTGGGTTTGTAAAGTCAGGCAGTCCTTTCGGTAGCACTGACATGCGCTGTGATGGGACACAATGTTCGGATTTGTTAGTAGTGAGTTGCATCAATGTTGCAGAAATAGCGTGTAGATAGAAACTTTATTGATCCTGAGGGAAACTGCAGCGTTACAGTAGGGGTGAAAGACAAACATTCACAGATAACCATGAATACAATGATATAGCACAGTGCAAAATAAAGAGTGAAAAAGAAAATCTGTTGGGGGAGTGTTTTTGGTGACTTGTCCCTGTACAAAAAACAAGTGTAAACATACTTGTAAACAAGGCAGATAGATATTGTGCAAGAACGTGAGGAGGTACCAGTGTACCAGGAACCATGTGCTATGAGCTAGTTCTATTAATACTACTATTACTACTACTACTACTACTACTAATAATAATAATAATAATAATAATAATAATAATGTTAACAATAGTGTATATTATTGTTTTGTGCGTGTATAATTTCAGTCGCAGGTTAGACAAATTCCACATGTTGAAGCTATTCACTCTCTGTGTGTGTGTGTGTGTGTGTGTGTGTGTGTGTGTGTGTGTAGTTCTTTGTAGCATCTGATCCAACAGTAAAGACAGACAGATTGTGGCACGATAAATACTCTCTGAGGAAGTCGATGATTCCCTCCTTCATAACCATGGATCAGGCCAGGAAGGTAACGCTCCTTAATTCCACTACAACACACATCCACTACACACACCCTTACAGTATTCAACACAACCTCCATCATCCTACACCTCTCTCTCTCTCTCTCTCTCTCTCTCTCTCTGTGTCTCTCACACACACTTTTAACACACTACAGTCATGTGAAAAAATAAGTACACCCCATGGAAATTGTTGGCTTTGTTGACACATTTGGACAAGCAAACATTTGATCCTCTTTGAAACAGTATCTATTAATAAAGGTGATACACTCTTATCAAATGACACGTAAAATTGACTTTTTGTAGTAATTGTCAGAATTTAAATTAATAAAAAACAACAGATCAGTCACATGGAAAAAGTAAGTACACCCCGACATTTATCGCACCTTCAAAACCATAAAATTAGAAATTGGTGTTGCAGATTGGGTGCCAGTGATTAGAAGCTGCTTAGGGAGTGCAGGTGGAACCTGTCCTATTTATACCGCTCTCATAGCTAGTGTCTGGTGTTCCCTTTGCTATTGAGGTGTGTGGTGTCTTCATGCCAAGATCTAAAGAGTTATGTAAGGGCTTCAGAATAAAGGCTGTGGATGCCTATGAGTCTGGCAAGGGATTTAAAAAGATCTCCAAATTATTTGAAATACATCATTCCACTGTAATGAAAATCATCTACAAATGGCTCAGATTTCAAACGACTGCCAATTTGTCCAGGACTGGCCGTCCCAGCAAATACAGTC
>JANDJT010000154.1:11530986-11555432 GCA_024331685.1 Stegophilus panzeri | reverse complement strand
ATTGATTCAACTATGAATTCTGCATCATATCAAAGAGTGCTTGAAGATAATGTGAGGCCATTTGTCCAAAAGTTGAAGTTGAACCAAAAGTGGACCTTTCAACAGGATAATGATCATAAGCACACTAGCAGATCCACCATAGAATGGCTCATAAAGAAGAAATGGAAGGTTATGGAATGGCCTAGTCAAAGCTTTTAGGTTTTTCTTCCCAGCTCTTACAATGTTTGTATTCAGATGTTGTTGTTTTCCTTGACGCCGTTCGGTGCCTGTTGTTCAGTACACCAGTGGTTTCTTTCTTTTTCAGGACATTCCAAATTGTTGTATTGTCAATGCCTCTGATAGATTTTCCCTCTTTTCTCTGCTTCAAAATGGCATGCGTTCTCCCATAGACAGCTCTCTGATCCTCATGCTGGTTTATCCTTTTTTAACAACAAACGTTCAGAGCTATTTATTGTTTAAACAATCAATCTAACAGGACACACCTGATAACAAGAGACACCTGTTAGTCAAATGTTCTAGTATTTTTTTTTTACTTGCCTTTGAATTTGGTGGTCTGATACAAAATGTGCTATGTTTTGTCATTTAACACCTCTACATATAAATGCCAGGAAATAAAATCTGAAATTCTAAACTCTCTTCTCATATCCATCTTTTGTTCAGTGACCCTTTTTGTCTCCAATGTCTTGTTCAGTCCCTAATCTCATTTCCAATATCACACCAGGTCCTGCTCATCGGCAAATCCATTAACTTCCTGCATCAGGTGTGCCATGACAGGACGCCGCCTGGAAAAATCCCACCTGCCTCCAAATCTGTCGACTCACCCAAAGACGGTAAACGCACACGCTAATGTCTCTGAGAATAGGAGCATTTGTCCTTGTTAAAACGCTGCTGCTGGAAGACTGTGGAGATAGCGGAGAGCTAATAAGATGAGAGCGGGGGAGATAGGGTGAGGTGATGGATGGAAATGGGGAGAGCGGGATTGATCTGGAGGGGGAGAGTGGAGTTTCGGACCGGCTGTGTTTAGCGTGTGGATCGACGCTAGCTAAATTTAGCACAGATGAGTTAAATCACTTAGTGGCTTCACCTGTGACTTTGTGTGTGTTTCCAGAGTTTTCTTTCCATATGTGCTCATGCTCTCTCTTGCTCGCTCGCTCTCTCTCTCTTTCTCTCTCTCTCTCTCTCTCTCTCTCTCTCTCTCTCTCTCTCTCTCTCTTTAAATTTTTCTTTTTTCCTTATTCCCTTCTCTCGCTATAATGAGACATTTATTTTCTCACTGTGTAAAGTACAATCATGCTAACATACAAAGGATACATTTCTTTTTTCTTTTTGTGTATTTATTTTTCTTTCTTTCTGTCTCTATTTTGTGTTCTTTTTCTTTTGACTTGCTTTCATTTGTTCCATTTCCTTTTGTTTATCTACTAGTTGTGCCCTTGTTCTTTCTTTCTTTAGTTGTGCCATATTCATGCTTGCTTTCTTTTGCTTTCATTCTTTCCATTTTCTAGCTTTGAAATCGCCTAGTTGTTTTTACTTTCTTTCCTTTTTCTTTTCATTTTCTTTTTATAATGTTATTTTTGCTGTTTATTTAATTTTTGCCAAATTTTTCACTTTGCTTTTGTTCCCGCAATTATTTAAAAACATTTTTTAAAATTTATTTATTTATTTCAGTTATTCCTTTCTTTTTAGTTCCTTTTCTTGTTTCTGTCTTCTTTCTTTCTTTTCTTTTTTGCCTTTTTCGGTCTTCATTTCTTTTGCCTTCATTCTTTACATATTCTTTTTTAATTAGCTAGTTGTTTTGTTTTGTTTTTTGCTTTTTTCTTTCCATTGTCTTTATATTTATGTTACTTTTGCCGTTTCTTTATTTTTTCCTAAATTTTTTACTTTATTTTTTTTTCCACTGAATTGTTTTTTGTTATTCTTTTCTTTTCATTTCTTTCTTTCTTTGTATTTTTTTCTTTAATTTAGTCTTTTTTTGCTTTCATTGTTTCCGTTTTCTATTTTTGTAAATCGCCTAGTTGTTTTTTCTTTATTTCCTTTTCTTTTCATTGTCTTTTTTTTTTTTTTTTTATCTGTTACTTTTGGCATTTATTTATTTATTTATTTATTGCAAAAAAATTTCCACTTAGTTTTTTTCCCACCGATTTGTTTTTATTAATTTATTTCATTTATTTACATTTACATTTATTCATTTAGCAGAGGCTTTTATCCAAAGCGACTTAGAAATGAGGAAATACAAGCAAAGCGATATATCAAGCAGAGAACAATACAAGTAGTGCTACCATACAAGATCTTTAATTGAGTTCTAGAGAAGTGTGCAGAGTAGAGGTGTAAGAGCCAGAGTAAGTGCAGGATTTTATTTATTTATTTGGGGACAAATTAGGGGTTAGGTAAGCGTTCACGGAAGAGGTGAGTCTTTAGCCGTTTTTTGAAGAGAGTGACCGAGTCTGCTGTCCGGATTGAGGTTAGAAGTTCATTCCACCACTGAGGGACAGTCAGTTTGAAGGTTCTGGAAAGGGACCTAATGCCTCGCTTAGTAGGCTCTACCAGACGTTGGTAACTGATCGCAGGTTGCGTGAGGGAACATAAACCTCAAGGAGAGTGTTGAGGTAGGAAGGTAGGGAGATGCTGTTCCAGACAAGGTCGGTATGTGGGCATCAAGGCCTTGAATTTGATGCGGGTGGATACAGAAAGCCAGTGGAGGGTTCTTTTGGGCTGGTTGAAAACAAGGCCTGCTGCTGCATTCTGAATCATCTGAAGGGGTTTGATGGAGCTGGCTGGGAGACCAAGGAGTAGTGCATTGCAATAGTCCAGTTTTGCGATAACAAGAGCCTGGACTAGTAGCTGTGTGGCCTGTTCGGTGAGATAGGGTCTGATTTTCTTGATGTTATACAGAATGAACCTACAGGACCGTGCAGTTGTTGAAATGCGGTCTGTAAAGTTCAAGTGGTCATCGAAAGTCACCACAGGGTTCTTGGCTGTCCTGGTTTGCTTGAGTGTAGTTGGGCCAAGCTGTACGGTGAGGTTGGGGTTGATTTAAGGGGCAGGCAGAAATGACGAGAAGCTCCGTTTTTGCAAAGCTGAGCTTAAGGTAGAGTTCCCTCAACCAGTCCGAGATGTCAGACAGGCATGCAGAGATGCGTGCTGAAACGGATGGATCTTCAGGCTGGAAGGAAAAATAGATCTGGGTGTCATCAGCATAGCAGTGATATGAGAAGCCATGCGACGCAATCACAGGCCCCAGAGATGTTGTGTAAATAGAAAAGAGCAGTGGATCCAGAACTGACCCCTGGGGAACCCCAGTTGTAGGTTGCTGAGTTTCAGATACCCCTCCCCTCTATGATTCGTTGAAGGATCTGCCACCCAGTTCCGGTGATGCCTCGACTGGAGAGAGTTGACAGGCGGCTCTGATGATTCACAGAGAGGTCGAGCAGAATGAGAAGAGATGATCTTGAGGTTGATCTTGCTAGTCATAAAGCTTCAGTGACAGAAAGCAGAGCAGTCTCTGTGGAGTGTCTGCTTTTGAAGCCAGACTGTTTGGTGTCTAAGAAGTTGTTCTGTGCGAGAAACGTGGAGAGTTGATTAAAACAAGCTCTGTCAAGGGTTTTTGACAGACAAGGGAGGAGGGAGACGGGTCTGCAGTTGTCAACAGCAGGAAGTAGCGTGAGAGAGATGGACTGAAGAAGGTGAGAAGGGATAGGGTGTAAAGGACAGGTTGGAGGACGGCTAGAGAGGAGGAGTTTTGAGACATCGGTCTCTGAGAGACGGGAGAAGGAGGACAGTTGAGAGGTACATGGAGGAGGAGCTTGTCTCTGAGGGTCTGGGGTGGAGAACTGGTTCCTGATTGATGCAACCTTGTTGGAAAATGAAAGTGGTGAAGTCATCTGCAGTGAGAGAGAGAGAGGGGAAAGGGGAGGAGGGGGACAGAGAAGAGAGGAAAAGGTTGTGAAGAGAGTGTGGGTGTTGGGAGAGCTCCTGGTAGTATTTGGCTTTAGCATATACTATTTATAATAATAATAATAATAATAATAATAATAATAATAATAATAATTATTATTATTATTATTATTTTTTTTATTAATTATTTATTATTATT
This sequence comes from Stegophilus panzeri, assembly GCA_024331685.1. Taxonomy (NCBI): domain Eukaryota; kingdom Metazoa; phylum Chordata; class Actinopteri; order Siluriformes; family Trichomycteridae; genus Stegophilus; species Stegophilus panzeri. The sequence continues at coordinate 11,551,342 of JANDJT010000154.1, read as the reverse complement.
GTTATTACTCTCTTACTTTCTTTCTTTCTAACTTATTTATTATTAAGTACGTAGAGCAGGTTGATATTCCGATGTTGGCTGGTGGTTGTTGATACACAGTTACTGTGGCCTATTTGCTGTGTTGTGTTTTTTTTAATTACATTTTTATGAATTCAGTTTCATTATTAATTCACTACAACATTCCTATAGGGATTACTGTCACGGTTACTGTAGCTATGACGACAGATTTGGGCCAGTTGTGTACGGGGATGTGATGGGTTACTGATCGGAAGCTCGGGGGTTCAAGCCCCGGCGCTGCCAGGCTGCCGCTATTGGGCCCTTGAGCAAGGCCCTTAACCCTCTCTTCTCCAGGGTCGCCATATCATGGCTGACCCTGCGCTCTGACCCCAACTTCCTGGCATGCTGGGGTATGCGAAGAAAAGTGGATCAAAAAAATCATTATTATTATCATTATGTCATGCTGTGGTGTGGGGAATACATGATATGTTTCGAGTGTAAATGGCTTTAAGACCGTAAAGTTAGTGGAGAAGGTAAAAAAAACATCTGAATATGGTTTTACAGCTGATGATTCAGTGAAAGAGCTTCTCTCTTTCTTATCCTCTTTTTGTTGTTGTTTTTGTTGTTGTTTCTCTCAGCGGCTGAGCTGTTCACAGATCTGGAGGGGGCGTTTCAGAGTAAGATCGACGCCGCCTACTTCGACACCAGTAAGTACCTCCTGGACGTGCTGAATAAGAACTACCAACTGCTCGAGCACCTGCAGGCCATGAGGAGATACCTGCTGCTGGGCCAGGGAGACTTCATCAGACATCTGATGGACCTGCTGAAGTGAGCACACACACTCACGTGCACAGTGCGCACACACGCATGACACACACACACTTTTCTCCCTTATTATGTAGGTTCAGTGTTTTTCCTCTAAATGGTAAAACATTTAAATTCGCTCTCAGGATCTGTTTTTGCTTTAACCTATCTACATTTTTCCCAGGCTGCACTTCTTACACTCTTCACTGTGCCTTGTTAAAGCTGCATGCTGTAGGATTTGTAATTTGGCCCTCAGCACTTCACTTTAGATAACGTACATCTGGCACTGAGCTCTAACGCTTCCTCTGCATTAAGCGAGAAGCACGTCCAGTCTAGAGAGATGAAAAGCTTGGCCAGAAAAAGATAAGAGTGCAGACTTATAAACACAGCCAGTTTTCTCCTCATGTGGCAGTGTGTGTGTGTGTGTGTGTGTGTGTGTGTGTGTCCCAGGCCGGAGCTGGCCCGTGCTGCCACCACGCTGTACCAGCACAACCTGACCGGAATACTGGAGACGGCGGTGCGAGCGACTAACGCGCAGTTCGACAGTCCCGACATCCTGAAGAGGCTGGACGTGCGGCTACTGGAGGTCTCGTTTCTACACCACTTCTTCTCTTAATGTCTCACTCACACATGCAGCATTCTTTACCCTTTCTTCTCTTCCCTTCCTTCCTTTTTCTCCTTCCTTCCCTGTCCTCCCTTCCTTTTCCTTCTTCTCTCCCTTCCCCCTTCCTTTTCCCCTTCCTGTTCTTCCTTTCCTTCCTTTTTCTTTTCCCTCCCTTCCTCCTTCCTCTTCTTCCCTCCTTCCATTCCCTCCCTTCCTTTTCTCCCATTGTTTCCTTCCTGTTCTCCTATTCCTCCCTTCCTTTTCCCCCTTCCCATTCTTCCTCCTTCCTCTGCTTCCCTCCTTCCACTCCCTCCCTTCCTTTTCTTCTTTCCTGTCTTTGTCTCCCTTTCATTTCTTTTCTTCCTGCCTTTCCTTCCTGTTCTCCCTTTCCTCCCTTCCTTCCTTTCCCTCCTTCTCTTGCCTCCTTCCCTTCCTTTTTTACTTCCCTTCCTTTTTTGTGTATTCGTTCTGTTCCTATGTTCATCACCATCCTCTACTAATTTATTTCCTGTTTCAGGTGTCTCCAGGTGACACGGGTTGGGACGTTTTCAGCCTGGACTATCACGTTGATGGACCTATCGCCACGGTAACAAGCTACATTACCTCTGACTGCTTAAAAAGATGTACTGAGCTTTACTTCAGGAATGTTATTGTCATTATTGTTCATCAATATGATCATCAAGATCATCATCGGTGTAGTGGAGAATAAACAGTCTGCCCTTCAGCGTGTTACTCACATGTTTATTTTTCTGTTGCTGACGGAAACTGACGGCTATATCGGGCTCTGTGCGTGCCGCCGTGTCTTTATGTGCGTGCCAGGTGTTCACTCGCGACTGTATGAGCCACTACTTGCGGGTGTTCAACTTCCTGTGGAGAGCCAAGCGGATGGAGTATATCCTGACTGACATCTGGAAGAGCCAGATGTGCAACGCCAAGCTGCTGAAGAGCATGCCTGGTGAGCGTTGTAGCGCAGTTATACACACCAAGGCTGTCAGGACCGATTGCAAGATTCAAGCTTCCATAATATTGACATTTTCCAAGGAAATATATTTTTTTTTAAATTCAAATTTTATTTAATGTTTAAGATTCTGGCTTTATTTGAGGAACACAGGCAATTCCCCATGGCAAAACTGACAATTCAGACTTTTTTTGTCCTTGTGTGTGTGTGTGTGTGTGTGTGTGTGTGTGTGTGTGTGTGTGTGTGTCTGCACAATAACCTCCTACTATAACCTGTGTGTGTGTGTGTGTGTGTGTGTGTGTGTGTCACAGAGCTGTCCGGAGTGCTGCATCAGTGTCACATCTTGGCCTCAGAGATGGTCCATTTCATCCACCAGATGCAGTACTACATCACATTTGAAGCAAGTCTCTCTCGCTCTCTCTCTCTGTCACTCTCTCTCCCTCTCTCTCTCTCTCTCTCTGTCTCTCACCCTTTCTTTGTCCCTCTGTAGTTTACTGTACAGCTCTGTTTACTGTAGTGCTCAGACTTGTTTGGTTTCAAGGCTTTACTGTGTGTCTGTTTGCATAACTGTCTGTCACGTCTGTGCATCTGTGTCTGCACGTCTGTCATGTCTCACACTTGCTTTGTCTTTGTGTCTCGGAGTGTGTGTTTCTGTGCTCCTGTCAACGTGTGTGTATGTGTGTCTCTCTGTATGTCTCTGTCTGTGTGTGGGTTTCTGTCTTTCTGTGTGTCTGTTTCTGTCTGTCTGACACTCACTCTGTCTTTCTCTATCTCGCTTTCTTTATTTTTATATATATATGTATATATGTATATGTATGTGTGTGTGTGTGTGTGTGTATCTAGGTGCTGGAATGTTCGTGGGATGAGCTGTGGAATAAGGTGCAGCAGGCTCAGGATCTGGATCACATCATAGCAGCCCATGAGGTTTTCCTCGACACCATCATCTCCCGCTGCCTCCTGGACTCCAACAGCAGGGTAGCGCACACACACACACACACACACACACACACACACACACAGGTTAGAGTACACACAAGGCTGAAATCTTTGAAATAAGGATGTGAACTTGACAGTCTAGACACCAGCAGCATGTGACTGACTCTTCTGCGGAGAAAAAACGGAATAGTGCTTTTTTTGTTTTCCCTTATTCTCTCTCTCTCTCTCTCACTCTCTCTCTCTCTGAGCACAGTCGTTGTTGAACCAGCTACGGGCCGTGTTTGATCAGATCATCGAGTTCCAGAACGCTCAGAACGCTCTGTACCGCTCAGCCCTGGAGGAACTGCAGCTCCGAGCGCAGTACGAGGACACCAAGCGACGCAGAGAGGAAGAGGTACAGAGAGAGCGATGTCATCAGTTACACAAAGACGAAACTCTCGCCTTTTTTGTAAAAATGCAGCGACGAGCATCTCTGGTTTTCACAGTCTCATCACACTCTGATAAAACCAAAGTCCGGCAATATATTCTTTCCGACACGGAAATAGTTGAATTCGTAAACACGTCACCTTACGAGATGTTCCCGTGTGTCCTTTTGAAACCGGACGTCAGGGTGACTGTGTGTTGAAGTGCTTGACTGATTTACACAACATCCGAATATAACTAAGCAAAATATAGAAAGAGTTTTTTCAGCTATGAAAGAGATCTCACTACTGGCTCCACTCTTAACGAGATGCTGTGAGTTTTAAGATTTTATGCCGGACTTGTTTGAGCCTATATTTTCCGATAACTATACAAGGAAAAGTATTTCCCGGATATGTGTCATGCATTACTTTCTGGCTAAAAAGTTGTTCTGTTAATCTAAACATATAATGCTTTTTGAAATGAGGCAGAAATCTGTGCAATCTGCTTTGTATCCTCCATTATGTTGGAGTTTCTATAGCAGAAAACATCGATGTGGCCAGCTACATTGTTTTACACAAAGGTCGTATGATCTTGTGCTCACAATGACATTTTTAATTATTGAAAAAACAGACAACTGTTCACGCTGTTGAATAAAATAGCTAACGTTCTAACAAGGGCTTGTCGTTGGTGTACATTAAACATAAATTGCTACAGCTATTAAATATAATGAAGCATTAAATCAGCTATTTAGTACTAGATAACTTAGAACCTAGATAGTATTAGAACCGAGCTAGAGCATACATAGCTAGCTAGCTTGGATTGGGATTTCTAGGCTCCTAGCTATAAGGGCACTAGGTACGATTCGTTTGTGAGCTAGAAACAAACAGCTGCAGTATGATGTAATAAATTTGAGGTATTATCTCTAGGCAGGTCGCTTCCTGTTTATTAATTATTATAATGCAAGCAATGAGCTACCAATCTGAAATATTGCTTACTGCACCTTTAAACTTCTATATCATCAGTGATCAGAAATTAAGGTCAGAATGTCAATAGGAAATCGATGTTTTTCTAAAACGGTAACAAGCACACACACACACACACACACCAAGGCTGGAGCTCTTTGTACCGCTCTCCCCTGAGAAGACAGAGTGCTCCGCTCAGATCGACTGTCTCTTTCGGACCTGCCTGGAAAGCCAGTGGATTTAAAAAAAACAAAAACAAAGAAAGCCCTTTTTACAAGATCAGGTGTCTGTTTTCTGTAGCCATCGATTTTTAGCGCTTCAGTAAAGAGCGCTATAAAAACGAACAAGTGAAGAATCTGCTGTTTTTTTCATTTATTTTATTGGGTGTGTGAGAGAGAGAGAGAGAGAGAGAGAGATTGAGGGAGCGTAACAGTAAAAGGTTTTCAGGTAAGTGTGTTGGCGAGGTCGTACGGGTAATGAGTAGTTCCGAGCTGAAAGGCCAAAGTGAAGGCTAATTTATGAGGCAGTCGATGGGGGAAGAAAAGCATGACGCGGACGAGGGACATTGCGGACCCACTGGAAAGTGCTGCGTAAGGTTGTCACCATTTTTTAATTTCTCTCCAAGGTCGTTCTCGAGTCCTTTGGATCTCGGCTCCAGAATCTGTAGCGTATTGTAGTGTAACTTTCCTTAGTAGTCAAGTAATTTTGTTTTTCTTTTTTTTTTTTTCTTTCTTATTGATTTATTTATTTATTTATTATATCACATGTAAATTGTCCAGTGTAATCAACAAGAAATGGAAGCTGGAAGGTAAATAACTATACATTATACTGTATATTAAAATGTACTGTAGCGTCTGTTGTGAATTTACTATTGATCTTCTGCAAAAGATTCACGTTGGGCGTCAAATCTACCAAAATATGAATCAGAATTCAGCCATTTATTTACACCCTTTTCATCCCAAATGACTTATATCCTGCTCACACAACCTGTGTTAGATTTTCAGCATATTATATATGCTATTTCAGTCGAGCTCTACCTATATTTTAAACAGTAAAAATGGTGAGAATTAGCAGACTGGCCCAATATAGTACTTGTAAAAAGATAAACAAGCTGATTTGAAAAAAATAAATAAATAAAACACATTTTTAAAACACATTTTTGTAGTACTCGCTTATACATGGGCTTATTTAACAATTAATTGTTAATTAACAATTTTGTTGTTGTTTTTTTGTATTTGTATAATACAATTTCATAATGTTATTAATATGAACAAGTTTGTCTGATCTGAAAGGGCCAATAAGCTTCTTGATACGGTGTGATACAGTGTGATAGTAAGCAGTTGAATGAGAGGGCGTGAAGCTCATTTGAACCCTGACGCAATACTGCTTCTGTGCAAACAAATTCTAACCAGATGCAGACAGGAAGAGGCTGAGAGAGCAGGAAAGAAGACAGTTCGGTTTCTGTGGTAGGTGGAAAGTCGAGATGGCTCGTTCTGATCGCTACGTCCTTAATCTGATGTCACCTCTACCAGATATAATCCCGTCTAGAGAATGGCTCAACTCAAAAATAACCCAATTTTGTTCCGGACACTATAGTTTGTTTAAATTGCAGAACAGAAAGATTTGTGTTTTTAGTGTGTATACAGAAGGCCAAAGTTGCTCCAAAGCACAAATGATAAAAAAATATATATATATATTTTATTTAATTTATTATTATTATTATTATTTGAAAACAAAATTCAGCAGGCCATAAAATGGCAAATATTCAACTGTGGAGTTTTAGTAGGTAAAGACGTCTTTATACTAGACAGCAGTCAAGCAAATTTCATGTCTCTATCATGAATAGTTCAAAAGTAATGACTTATGGAACTTGGTAACTTTTACTATAGCACTGGTTTTTACTGTACAATTAGGACCACAATCCCTTTTTAAATCTGAAGGTATGTAATTAAATGTTTGAAATTGGTGTTGTAGACAAAAATAGAATTGTGCCAACAATTCTATAGCCAACAAGCTATAGGTAATAGTAATGGGGTTCATTATGAAAATAAGTTGATGGGGATTTAAGGACCAGAGAAAATATGTATTATTGTATTATATGTATTATTGTTACTTATGTTGTCATTACTTACACAATACAAGTATTCCTAAAAGTCTTAATCAGAAATAAGAAACTCACTTTACCTAAAGGCCAGAGAAAATACACCGCTCAGCCACTGACAGGTGACATGAATAAGGTTGAGTATCTCTTTACGATGGCACCTGTCGAGGGGTTGGATACTGTATATTAGGCAGCAAGTGAATACTCGTTTCTCGAAGTTAATGTGTTGGAAGCAGGAAAAATGGGCAAGCGTAAGGATCTGAGCGACTTTAACAAGGGCCAAATTGTGATGGCTAGACGACTGGGTCAGAGCGTCTTGTGGGGTCTTGTGGGGTGTTCCCCGTATGCAGTGGTTACTACCTACCATGAGTGGTCCAAGGAAGGCCAACCGGTGAACTGGTGACAGGGTCATGGCCTCCCGAGGCTTATTTATGAGCGTGGGGGGCAGACTTACAGGATTTAAAGGATCTGCTGTTAACGTCTTAGTGCCAGATACCACAGCACACCTTCAGAGGTCTTGTGGAGTCCATGCCTCGACGGGTTCAGATGCTGGCACAAGGGGGACCGACACAATATTAGGCGGGTGGTTTTAATGTTATGGTTGATGATCTATATATAAACTTATTGTTACAGTGTGTTCCTTGTCACTATTAACACCTTCACTATGCAGAAGTTTTATTATAGCATGTTTAATAATGATGATGTTATTATTATTATTATTACCATCAGGTGTTGTTCAGGAATTCAGGAGATACTGAATCATGTATTATGGAAGCGCTTGCATTATTTATTTATTTGTTTGTTTGTTTGTTTGTTTGTTTGTTTGTACACATTTTCCAGCTAGCCTCACACACAAAGCTACGCCATCATTATGGGACTTTGACATACCAAATTTACAAGGTCATCTGTCATGCTGTTCTTTCCACAGTCTGCCTGGACCTTATATCAACAAAATGATATTTGACTATATACTTGACTCAGGTGTTAGATCAGATTCATCAAAATTGTCAAGCAGTCTTTGTTTCAGCTGATGCCTGTTAGTTTGGGGGGGGGGAGTAAGTTCCATCCATTATGTTATGTTATGAGTCAAATGACTTCTACAGTTTAAATACACACAAAGTACAGCGTAAAACAGTAAGCCTTTATTATGGCTTGTCTGAGACAAGCATTTAAAAGCTGCGGTAGGTTTATGTAAGATGACATGAAGGTGTTATAAACATAGCCGTATAAACACTACCCACCCTTTTATTAAAGTGTTGCCTATAGTTTTTGGAGCAAAAATATATATATTTTTTTCTAACTGATGTGGGGGTGTGTTTCGTGTAGGGCGAGTGGGGTGTGACGGCGGAGCAGGAAGCGGCAGAGAATAGACGAGTGCAGGAGTTTAAGGACACCATACCAAAAATGTGCTCTCAGCTCCGACTGCTCACACACTTCTACCAGGTAGCACACACACACTCCTAATACTTCACTCGCTGTCATGTACACACACTTTAGTGTATAGTAGATATAGTACACGCTATTATTAATTGATGGCACTAGTTTTAAGAGCTGTGGATGTGAACCTAAGAAAAATGAGTTAAAAGCTCACAAGAATTTCAGGTTAACTAACATGCAAGTGAATAAAAATATATACCAAACCTTTTAAAAGCAGTGCAGCCAGGTTTATCATTTATTACTGTATTCTGTTGTTTATATTTCTCCTTCCATACCATACCACACCATAATTCTAACATTAGCATGCAGAGAAATCACATACAACCCCAATTTCAAAAAAGTTGGGACGCTGTGTAAAATGTAAATAAAAACAGAATGCAATGATTTGCAAATCTCATAAACCCATGTTTTATTCACAATAGAACATAGAAAACATATCAAATGTTTAAACATGAGGAAATGTCCCATTTTAAGGAAACAATAAGGTAGTTTTGAATTTGATGGCCGCAACACGTCTCAAAAAGTTGGGACGGGGGCAACAAAAGGCTGGAAAAGTAAGTGTTACTTAAAAAAAAAAAAAAGAAAGAAAGAAACAGCTGGAGGTTAACTGGCAACAGGTTAAGTAACATGATTGGGTATATACAACTAATCGAATAAATAATTGACAGATTAATCGACTGTCAAAAGAATCGTTAGTTGCAGCCCTAGTAATGTCATTGATTTTGTAATATTATTAATAATGATGTATAATTACTCCTTATTATTTTTGTTGTATTATTATTAGTATGCAAGCACACTAACCTCCTATTTACTTCTCACTTAACGCTAAAGACGCCAAGAACTTTGCTACGTATATGCCACTTATATAATATGTACCAAACAAAAAAACAATATCCATGCCAGATAATAAATAAATGGTAAAAAGTCAAATAAAAAAAAATCTGACTAGAAGGTAATGAGAATTAAAATGAGTTGTTATAATTATTGTATCACCTATTATTATTATTATTATTATTATTATTATTATTATTATTATGTAGGATATAGAAATCATGGAATGGAAATTTGTTTCCATTTTCACTATGATACAAATACCCGAGCTCCAATACCAGAGTATTTCTCTCTAGCGTGATCCTGATTATCTCGTACAGTTTGCTATTAAATGAAGCTGAATATTATTAAAGAATATTTGTTTCCTAGTTCTTCCTTCTTTCATCTGCTTCTCTCCTCCCTCATTCTTCCTCTCCTTCTTCTTCCACAGGGCATCGTTCAGGAGTTCTTACGGCTGCTCATGACCAGCTCGGACGAGAGTCTGCAGTTCCTCAGCTTCCGGCTAGACTTCAACGAGCACTACAAGGCCCGGGACCCTCGCCTGCGCCCCTCGCTGGGGGCCACCAGGGGGCGCCGCAGCTCCAACATTTAACCCGACCGCATTCTACGTTTAGGGCTGAAGTGTTTTCATAACGGACGCTGATGTTGGGGGGTGGTCAGTGTATAGTGCTTACTACGGATGTGAATAAAATACACAATAAAAATTCAACTTTTAAATTATGTGTCATCACCGAATGTCCTGAAGATCTTAAAAATGATTTTAGAAGCGTGGAGACTTTTTAGCACAGGGTCATAGGTCTGCTATCAGATCCCATTACTGTTTGACAAGTCATTTTCTACATATCTGCATATTAAGGGCAGTTAAGACAGTTTTACTAAACTCCTCGCGGTCTTGCTGGAGAAAAATCCGCAGCCATTTTAACCCAGTGTTACAGATGGATCTAATACCGTGCAAGCATATGCTTTGTTGTCCGTATGAAATCCGCTTTACTTCAGTCTTAATGTAAAGTGTATGATCTAGGAGCAGCTTGTTGTGGCATTTTTAAGCTCATTCATCCTGCAGTAATTATTTTTGATCATAAAACGGATAGTTTCAGTTCTAAAATCGGATCTCCTGAACCGCGTTCGAAGCCGATGTCAGATCCGATATACGCACCGCATATCCGGACCGCATCACAAGAATCGAATTCTATATTAATGCGTCAGGTTTTAAACCAATCAAACTTAAGCTGTTATTGTGTCTGTAGAATATCCTAATATTTGCCTAGCAACCAAAGCTCACTTATACCAGACTACATTCCAGTCCATACAGGATTTTGCAAAGTGTTTTTTTTTTTTTGTGTGTGTGTGTGAGAGATTGTTGCAGCCCAAAATGTGTTTATTTTTGTCTTTTTGTGCTTTATTTTGCAGAAAACTACTTGAATTGAAATCGTTTCGCACAGTCTGGTCTTTCGCGGTGATGTTTGTTGGTAAATGAGACCTTTTAGCTGTAATTACGTTCGACGCACGTGAATCGATGAAGGCTTTGACCGAATGTGAGTCGTGATGATGTCACACGACGTGTCTCGGCCCAACTCTGCTGAAAATCCTTTTAACGTCACCTGTTAAAATTTGCCGGCTCCTCCTAATATTGCAGCGTCTGCTTGATTTTTGTGTTCATTTCTGCGATCGCAAAATGTATTGATTTGTCATTGGATTTTGTCATATTATTTTTCATTTGTTAAAAGCAACACGCAACTCCAGGTTGTACGTTACAGTGATTTTTGTCACGCGCTTCACGTCGTGCTTAAGAACAGCCTTACCTGCGTACGGCTTTATTGAATTGGTTATATTTCACAAAATATAAATAAATCAGCAATTTAAATCGAGATGAAGCACGTAATGAACGATGATGAATACATGAATGTGGTAAATGTAAGCGGTCCGGTAGCACATTGAACAAGGTCTTGCTTTGTCCTGTGAGCTTCATATCTGACAGCATAGTAGAAAGTTCCTAACCCTAACCCCCCTCCCATCACTCTTTCTCCTGTCCCTCTAGATTCAGGCACAAGCTGTTCCTAGATCAGTCCAAAGCTACTCAAGGAATTAACTTCACCATTTTGTTTTGGGTTGTTTTTTTGTTTTTTGTTTTTCCATATGTTTTTGTTTATCAGCAGACTGTGACTTCTGTATTGCAGAATGAAAACTCAAACTCGCTGTATATTCACTCCTGATTCTGTACAGATTGGACCTTTTTGAACAGCACCACATTTTCACCTGAAATGACTCTATTCAAGTGTACGTACCCACAATGCTCCGTGAAAACGAATCTATGGAGAATGATGAAGTGTCGCACCATGGAAACGACAGCGAACCTCCTGTTACAAAAGTGTTCATGCAGCAGACTTGCGTACCTCACTTCACTCATCGTCCCAGGACGGCCGAACGAAGACGGTTGACTCCCAAATTGCACTCTTTTGCAGATTTTCATATGGATCACTATGGGCTACTTCAGTCATCCAAGTAAAAGGCAACTAATAGTTGTTACTGTATTACTCTCTCTAGTATTTTTAGGTTTGTAATTCAGTCTCGAGGAAAGAGGAAGTGGTTTACGTCTGGATTTTGTCCGTAAACTTTCCTTCTCCTTGTAGGTGGAGTCTGTTATATACATATGTATAGATCTATTATACAATGGGGGAAACAGACATTGCCATTCTTTTCTTGAATAAATAACATTTCTAAATGAAGGCGTCTTTGTCTTACTCTTACAAACTATATGCTCGGGCTGAATCCCAATCTGCTCCCTATTAGATATGTAGTGCACTACAAAGTGAGAATGAAACAATGCAATATTTAGTGGTGGGAACTGGAGAGGTGCACCATTTAGTTGAGTATTATACAAACTCTGTACTAAGTAGGGTCTCCAAGCCTTATGTGAAGTGCATTGTAGGATTAAATGAGTGCACTGGATTTCTACTCTCCCTGTGGATGATCGGAAGCTACCCTTAAATTCCTGTTAGTACCCTGAAATTGCGTTCTACTCCATTTTGGTTACAATTGCATCCATCCTTTACCAGTAAAGTCTTCATAATTCTAACTAGTGCATTATATTGTCATTAGGGCACTGTTTTGGACACATTACTTTAAGAAATGATTACCTCCCAGTTCAAAAGCACATCAGTGTTTTGTTTTGTGTTTTTTCTTTCTCATCTACATGTCTATACCAAATGACATGAGTATAGGTTGAGATTTTATGACCAGAGTTTCAGTGAAAGCTGTATGGTGAATGTTATAGTTAGGGAAGTAATAAAACACGATTAAATTTGGATTAGAATCAAGTCATTAGGCAAATGACAGCAATAAAATGGTATGAAGCTACGTAAATTGAAAGTTGCATGTGTTCCACTAGAGCTCAGTGTAAGAGATCGAGCTAAAACAATACTTACGTCTTCAGCATTACTTGGCTGGCACTTGGCCTTTAGATGTGAACTCACTCGGCTGTAAGGGTGCGACAGACAGTTGTTTTCAGCTGGTTCTAAAAGCATAATGTGTTTCATTATTAAATATTTCACAGCTTATATATATATAGGTGCATCGTAAAAAAAAAATTTTATATCGTGGAAAAGTTCGTTCTTTCCCCATAATTTAATTCAGAAAGTGAAACTTTCATATATTGTAGATTCATTACACATAAAATGAACTATTTCAAGCCTTTTTTGTTTGTTTTAATCTTGATGATTGCGGCTTACAGCGCATGGAAATCAAAAATCCAGTCTCTCAAAATATTAGAATAAAGAATTTATAACAGAAATGTTGACCACCTGAAAAGTATGTTAATTTACTGCATCAATGCGGCATGGCATGGCTGCAATCAGCCTGCGGCACTAGTGAGGTGTTATGGAAGCCCAGGTTGCTTGCTATATTTATACAGCCCTGTGTGTGTGGAGTTTGCATGTTCTCCCTGTGCTGTGGGGGTTTCCTCCGGGTTCCTCCCCCAGTCCAAAGACATGCAGGATAGGCTGATTGTCATGTCCAAAGTGTCCGTAAGGTATGAATGGGTGTGTGAACGTGTATGTGATTGTCCAGTGTGTACGCCGCCTTGTCCCCCATGCTCCCTGGGATATAGGCTCCAGGTTCCCCGTGACCCTGCAGGATAAGCGGTATAGAAAATGGATGGATGGATGTCTTTCTTCCCCCACTGAAACGTTCGTGCGCAGCGTCTCATTTTATTGCGTCAACACAACAAATGATGTGACCGGCTACACCTCACAAAACACACAAAAAGACATGACATGCACATTTTTAAATCATAACTTATACATTTATATTGGCTCCAGGGCCGAGCTCAGCAAAAAATATCATTCGCAAATGATTATTTTTGGTCCATGCTTATAATGGCGGTGGGTGGAGGCAAATGCATACCTCTGATTGGTTAATCCTTTCCAATCAAGATTTCTAATTGAGCATGAAATCTAGCACTAGCTAATAACGTGTTTAAGCACGCTACTTCGTGGTCGCTTCATGAACATCATTACAGCGTACGAATTGCGCAAAGTAATGTTATTCGAGACGTATATAATCATCTGCGGTTATATCTGTGGTTTAAACCCGACATCCAACGCCTCTGATGCATTAACAAGGAAGAGTGTTTCCAGATAAGTACGAGTCTGCACTAGTCTATTTAGCTTTTATTTACTTCCTTTAGAGACAACTCTCAGGCGCTACACTGCTTGACTTAATGACCCAGTAAACCACGTGACGCTGTTCATATTAATTATTTTAATTTCAGTTCGCTCACGGAGAGTTTCTCCAAATTAGAAAAATGGTTATCGTTGTGTAAATGATTAGTGGTCCTTTTCCTGATGAAGGTATATGCTGTTATGTTGTTTGACCACATGGTGGCGCCAAAACCTTACAATTGCGTCCGCGTGCTACGTTCACCTGAGTAAGTAGTAAACAAACACTTAACTGTTTAATTGTTTGTTTGTTAAATGCACTTATTTTCTATTATCGTAAACGTAATCACAATTAGTATGACCTCTGAAAGCCAGTGGAGTTCTGGTTGCCTGGCTTTATTAACGAGAAACGCCTAATGTCGGCCATAACCTGTATACTAGCCTACTAAATAGTATTTCAGAATAGTCCTCTGCTCTAAGTTGCTATAGTTACACTCCTATACGATTTAGTAGGCTAGGGTGGACCGAGTACCCGTTTAAATTGGTTAACTCTTTGTTATTGTGCACAAAAACTGTTTGAAAAAGATTGGATATCCAATTCAATTTGGTGTTTTGATTTGTGTCTGAAAACCAACACAAGGACAAAGACTTTGACTTGATTCATATTTTACAGAATAAGTTTATAAAGTTAAAGGTGTCGTTTGAATTGATTTAGTATATGAGATGATCTCTGAAGAGACATTGAACAAATTGTTAGAGCACATAGCAAGTGGAGGCTGTAAATCCGGTTTAAAATCGATCACTAGTGTAAGATTTCTGAATATCCGAAAATATCTTATGAAGGGAAAGCTTTAACATGCTACAGCTGTCTGTGTTAAGTATACTAATATACACAGGTTAAAAAGATAAAACATTTTTAATGACTGAGAAGAGAAAGAAGTCTTGGCAGACAGACACTAACACTCCTACTGAATCTTGCTGTGATTTCTGGAAGAAACGGCATTTTTACTTCGCTACACTACACCCCAAACTGAACATCTTTCTGAATATTGTGCCACGATATGAAGCAACAATCCCATGTCCGGTGTGTGTGTGTAATGTTCTTCTAGTGCTTTGGGGTTTACTCTGGGTTCTCCAGTTTCCTCCCACAGTCCAAGGACATGCGTTGTAGGCTGATTGCCATATCCAGATTGTCTGTAGTGTGTGAGTGTGTGTGTGATTTTGCCATGCGATGGGTTGGCACCCTGTCCAGGGTGTCCCCTGACTTGTGCCCTGGGTTCCCTTGGATAGGCTCCAGGCTACCCCCATGACCCTGTGTAGGATAAGCAGTATGGAGAATGGATGGATGGATGGATGGATGGATGGATGGATGAAGCAAGAAATCATGTATTATTTTGACATGCTATTAGTATGCTAGCCTTAGTGTGGGGATTATCTGAAAATTCTGTGGTTATTGGTTGAATGCAATCAACTCGCTATTTTTTATGTTTTTGCAATAGCTCCGCCCATTTGCCCATTTGGCACTCTGAAGATGGGTAACCAGATTGAGCACAGGTACTCCGTTATGTTACGGGTCACCTGGAAGTGAGAATAGGAACAAAATGCAAAACTGATTTGTTAGAGTTCCGTCCTACACAGATAAATACCCTGTAAATATTCAAATTGTTGTCCGTCTCTGCGTTATGGCAAAGCAGTTCATGCGCAGTTGGCTCAACATTATAAGCCTAATCAGATGGGGGGTGTGTGTGTGTGTGTGTGTGTGCGTGCGTGCACTGAACCAGTATGTGTGCACAGTGACTTTGCAGAGGTGTGTTTCTGCATCCTCATCCCAGTGCCTGCCTCTCTCTCTCTCTCTCTCTCTCTCTCTCTCTCTCTCCCCACTGTGTCCTTCACTCAGCTCTTCTCCTCTCCTCCTCTGCACATTCTCCCACCAGCAGATTCTGAATCCTCTCTCGGCGCTTTCTATCCTCTTCCATCTCGCCATGATCCTGTGGGTGAAGATGGGTGAAATGGCTCTGCAGCAGCTCTCTAGGAGGCTTGACGCTGTCGCACACAGCATTGGTAGGAGGAGCTGCAGTGTGTGTGTGTGTGTGTGTGTGTGTGTGTTTGCATGGTTGTGAGTGTGTGGTCAGGAGTCTGCTGGATTACATTTGAACAATCAGTATGATGATTATAAAGCAAAGGGTTGTTCTGATTCAGGGTTGCTTTGTGTGTGTGTGTGTGTGGGGTGGATGGGTGGTTGCAAGTATTCGCATGGTACAGTATCACATTCATGCTTAAAGTTCCTTACAGTTTAGTTACTTGCACAGCTTATGTGACCATGTGGAGAAACGACACATTAAGGCTTTGCCATGTTTGATTATCAGAAACGATTAAAATCGGGTGGGAAACACCATATTTATAAAAAAAAAAAAATAAAAAATAAAAAAAAAAAAAAGCTAGCTAGCTTTCCCCTATCATTCGACAGTTACCAACCAGGGAGGCTAACGTGTGCTTCCTCCAAGACATGTGAAACCAACCAACTACATCTTTTTGAACTGCTGCTCATGCTGTGTTCTAGGGCAGTGTAACGCACTCTGAGGAAAGCGCTGTCTGCCCTCTTCCACATACCTGAGCTTACAGATGCCCATGATTTTCTAGTGTCACTCTGATTGACAGGGGAGAGAGTTTATCCTACCTAGAGGGCATGCCCAGTTTTGCTCTCTAGGATTCCCGGCCACGGATGGCTTTGGTATTTGTCGAGATTTTAACTCACAATCTACCAAAGATGGAGTGAATTCATGCCACATGAGAGCACATACTTCTTTCATTTTGTACTAGAGCTTTAAAGTTGTCCGTGAAGCGCCTTGAAACGCACAGCGCTATTCGGTTGAATTCGTTGACGTAATATCCTATTGAAACAGGAAGTCAGGGCGGTACATATCGAGTGGCTCCTCCCCACTTTTAAATAAAACTCTCGCACACATTAGTTGTGTCCCAAATGACATACTATACACTACGCACTTGTACTATGCACTTTACAGTCTGCCATCTAGTGTATGAATTATCGAAGGGTAGTATCGTCTCAAATGGCACACTTTCGGTATTGTACTAACTGGAAGTATATTCTGTTCCCCGGTCCAGGGCAAATTACATCAAACGCACGTAACGCGATGACGCTAGCATTAGCGAAATAGCCAAACAGATAACAAAAATGAACTGGTACATTTTACTGTTTATGTTAATGATTCCTTTTATCCTCAACAAGACCTCAGTCACCATCAGATGGCAGCATAATCTTGATCATAAAACGGATAGTTAAAATCAACGTAGTAAGTTATGGTTGTGGCAATAGAAACACTTAAGGCGCATAGTGCCTGCTATAGCCCCTCCCCATCCTCTATGTAAGGAAAGCTGCGACCGTTGGGTGCACGACGTGTCCATCATTCCACACTTTGTTTTTTTTTTTTTGTTTTTTTTTGGTTGAACGAGTATCACGCATCATCCGGGAATTTAAAGTGCACTTTGTTTTTGGGGGTTTTTCAGTGTGAACACACTCATCACACTATTTATACTACAAAATGGTGTAGATTCGTGCACAAGTGTACGATTTGGGATGCACCTGATTGTCTTGCATTATGTACTCTGAGAGGCTTTAAGTGTGCTTTCACATTTAATAGTCTATTTACTGAGTCTGAATCTGAGTGATCTTAATACTTTTGTGCTAGGGCTGGGCAAAATGACGATAGAATAGCCATGTCAAAATTACAGAACATCACAATACACGTTTCTGAGATATCGTGCATAACAACAGTAGTTTTTAAAATTTATTTATTTATAACAAATACAAATTGTGATTGAAAGCAGCTGATTAGACAGTACATTTTTCCTCTCCTTTAATACGTTAAACGATTTCTTTTTGTTGTTGTGATGCTATATAAAATGTCATTTTACAATTTTCTATTATAAACGCAACACTATTGTTTTGCTCATCAGCTGTTTGTTTTCCAAAAAAATTATTTATTTTTTAATACAAACACATCATCAAATGTCTTCAAGTATTGTGATCTGATATTTTTTGTCATCACAAACCCATATTTTGTGCTACTAAACCAGTGTTTGGTTTAGTTTCACAATTCACATATTCAAACCCCCCCCCGAAAAAAACACAAAAAAAAACCCAAAAAAAAAAAAAACAGAAACACATCGGTGTCCTATGAAGTCAAATCTCTTTTAAAAATGTCAGACGTTTCAAATGACCAGTTTGAAGGTCACTGAAATGGATTTTTATTTAATTTTTTTTCTTTCTATTCAGAATATGGAAACGTCCCAGTTCACAATACCAAATCTTTATAAGGTGGGGGGAAAAAAAGTCAGCTTCCCGTTTAACTTCTGTCCATTTCAATAGATTAATAAAAAAATAAAAAAAAAATAAAAAACTGCATACACTTTCACACAGACGATTTTAGGTGAGATTGACTTCCATTGCTTGTTAATTCCAGTGAAAAGAAGGGGGGAAAAACACTGTGCATGAAACATGAAAAATTCAAATCTTTTAACGCATATTCCTGTAGAATATCTGATTAGCTTACTGGCTGACTTTCTCCTCACTTTAACAAACAAAAGCCAGATGTGAGATTTACAGTTGTAATTTATGTATGCTCCATTTCTTGTTTTTTCATGTGCACACTTCCAGGTATACACCTACACACACTCGCACACAGTCAATTATTCTCTCTCTCTCTTTTTTTTTTTTTTTTTTTTTTTTTTTTTTTTTTTTTTTTTTTTTTTCTCCCCTCTTTCTTTACTGTCCTAGTTCTCCACATACAGCTTAAAGATGCAATCTAGAAACATGCCACAGGAGAAATGCAGCCTCTCTAAATGCTAAGTCACTGGAAGAAGTGGGTCATCATGTCAGCGTGTGTTTAAACCCTCGGTTACATTTAACACACTGAGGCAGCTACTGGGTTTCCCAAAATATCCTGCTTGAAGGTCACACTCTTCTTGTTGGAAAGCTCATTTAGCTTGCTGGAAATGTTGTTACTGTTAATGTATCGGCAGTTATTGTTGTATCCTCTCGTTTGTGCTGTATCTGTGCTTTGTGCTTTGTTGCTGCAGAGGAGAAATGTGTATACCTGGTTGCTTTCGTTATTAAGTTAGAGATACAAAAACACATTTCACTAACTCCAACCTAAAATGGACTAGCAGAAATTTGATTATGTTCCTTTCGCAGTTCCTGATTATAGAGCTGGAATCTGTTTGTAATACTCTTCATGCTGCAGAGAGACACACGAGCTTTTCGCAACCGATCATCCCAGCCTACGACTTTTCCATTCTAATTAAGATGGAAAGTGCATTGGGAGACCTGCCATTACAGCTTTTATAGTCCTGTGTATTTACTGTGTCAGTAGGTATGCCTCCATCCATGTCACTTTCATGCAAATTTTGGGATATCGTGTTAATACTGCTTATTGCCCAATTGAAGCAAATAATAATTTTAAAAATATGTATTCCAGAAGATATGCGCATAAATTACAACGGAAACACATTTACCGAATGAATTCGTCAATGCACATCAAAAAAAGTCATGTGACTCTGCCTCAACAAATCATATGGTTGGATAATTGGCTCAGAAAAGTACAAATGTCAGAGAGGTATGTTTTGGATAGACAACGAGGTCTGAAGATTTTTTTTTTTTTTTAACATAATTTTTAAATAAATAAATAAAAATTCAATTTTCAATTCTTGATGGAAAACATCAACGAAAAGAGCCACAATGGCTTCCCTGGATGCAACAACTTCCATTTGTTTTGAAACCTTGTCCCAGTTTCCCTGGAAGTGACGATTTTGTTCTCTTGAACACGTGCAATAGAAACGGTGCTTTATTCCCAAATGTTTTAATGCAATATTCCAATATTTCACAGAAGTTAAATT
Organism: Stegophilus panzeri; assembly: GCA_024331685.1. Taxonomy (NCBI): domain Eukaryota; kingdom Metazoa; phylum Chordata; class Actinopteri; order Siluriformes; family Trichomycteridae; genus Stegophilus; species Stegophilus panzeri. The sequence goes on along the minus strand of JANDJT010000154.1, from coordinate 11,531,742 downwards.
CACAACATGGATGGAAACATGGAGACTGTGCCACCATCATGTTGGAACATCAGTCAGTTTTGAGTCATTCACTGTATGAAGTGATCTGGAAGGGTCTGAACTTACGGAGTTATGTTCATCTCGAAGGCTGTACATAAATACAATGACGTTTTCCGAGTCATTGTGAATTCGCTAATGAGATTAATAAAATTGCAAATATTAATGTTTCGTGCATCTGTTTGTTACAAACATTATATTACAATGACTAGTTATGCTAGCAAATATGAAGTTAGTCACCACATGATGTCTGTAGTTTGGAGTCTGTAGTTTTATTTAATAGCTCCGCCCCCTTAGCTCCCTGGAGCCTTCCAACTGGCCCCAGTAGTCAATAGTTATAATAATGAGGTGTTTCTATGAAAACCCTGTAGTTGTAATTTCATGCTTTAAGCTAGTGAGTAGCTTGTAATTGAACATAAATGTGATTTATTTATTTATTTATTTATTTATTTATTTATTTATTTATTATTATTTTTTTTAAATTATTCCATCCATCCATCTTCTATACCACTTTATCCTTTTCAGGGTCATGGGGAAACCTAGAGCCTATCCCAGGAAGTATGGGGCACAAGTCAGGGTACACCCTGGACAGGGTGCCAATCCATCGCAGGGCACAATCACACACCCATTCATACACAACGGACACTGGGGGAGGAAACCGGAGTACCCGGAGGAAACCCCCGCAGCACGGGGAGAACATGCAAACTCCGCACACACAGG
>JANDJT010000154.1:11493036-11512585 GCA_024331685.1 Stegophilus panzeri | reverse complement strand
ATATAAAGTGTATATACAGATGTCAGGAACATTTTGGATTGAACTTGTTCACACTTTAAAAAAATCAGTTAGTAACCAATTATGTTAGCTGTGTTTCTATTGAGAATTCGATGTTAAAGTTTTTGTCTACACTCTTAAAATTTGACTGTAGGCAACAAATATTTATGTTCTGCTCAATTTTCATTGTGTAACTGAACACTTTTTTTTTTTTTAAATAATGTATTTCATGTAATTCATGGTCACATAAATGAGGCAGGGGCGTGTATCAAACTGAGGCCGACTCTGCAACTCGGGCTCTTTACATGGTTTTATTTTGAAGCTCTTGGAAATTTAGTACGAAATTTTAAGATGATTTTAAAAGTGGTTTGAAGTTTAAAAAGTATTACATTTAACCTTTAATAGATATGGTTTGCGTTTAGATCGGGTCATATTCATCAAACATCCTGATCTTGTGCAATCAACACTGTTTGCATTAGCAGTTTGTTTACTTTGCATTACTGGAATTCATGTGCGGACCGTTTAGTGATTCAGTCATCAGTTCTTTGGAAATGTAGTTTCATTACACAAAAATTTAAAAGAGCTTTATTTATAGAGCACTTTGTAGAGCTCAGTGGTTGTACAATCTTGAAGTAAAACGTAAATGATTTTAAAAGTAATGCTATGATCAACAGCAATGCAGTGAGTCATAAAATAAAGGATGATGTGAAAATAGAAGTACAATGGAGATAAAGTACAGAAGTATAGAATAAATAAATAATTAAGTAAATGCGGTTAAATAAAAATACTTGTACTTAGAGACCGAGATGAGATGCCAGATCAGGTGATAAATTGGGTGTAGCCTTCAGAAAAGATGTAATGGCTAATGATTGCAATCAGCAGTGCAGTAGGCTCGAGGGGGACGCAAGAGGAAGAGTTTGTGGTGATTGAGAGATGAACAATCCTGGATGCGTGGAGAGAACAAGAGAGGGAGACGGACTGCATCTGTACACTCTTTGAAGTAAACAAATGAGAAGAAAAGGCTGCATAGCATGTAGCGCTTGACTGTTTCTTTTCTTTAACAAACTATATTAAACATGTATTTGGCCTAATAATAATAATAATAATAATAATAATAATAATAATAAAAATCTGCTCTTAATAACCAACCCAGGACAGTTGTTGTTTTTGTAGTTGTAGTGCTTTTTATTGTTCTAGCACTACTTGTGTTTCCATGATGACATGTTGTTGTGTCTGTGCTAGACAGTGTCCTGCTGTGTGTCTCATGGTTTTCCCGGGACTGCAGTAAGGGTCGACATACAGGTGGCCAGGTATCCGTTTTTCCCCCAGACTCAACTGAAGGTCCACTTCCTGTTTATTTGCCTTTTGTAGTTTGCTTGCTACAGCAAATAAAACTGTGTCTTATTTATTCCGAGGCCCATTTAGCATTTCGTGTAAATCTGAATTCTGTGGGATTCACATGACTGTTTCATGAGTTTTGTTTGTTAGTAAATGCGAGTGCATTTTTAATGCAGTGAACAGTGAATGCAGTCTGTTAAGTCAAATGGAATCTAAAACTAAACATGTATAGCCTGGTTGTAGTTCTGCTTAACTTTTTATCAACCCCCCCCCCCCATTATATGAGCGCTACCAGTCGAGTAGGGTGAAGGCTAACATATTCTTCCTCCAAGCTACATCAAGCCCCCACATCTTTTCAAACTGTTGCTCATGCTGCATCACAGGGCAGCATAAAACATTCGAAAGAAAGCACGATCTGCTCTCTTCCTCATACATGAGCTCACAAGTGCCTGTGAATTGCTAGTATCTGTTTGATTGACAGGGGAGAAAGTGTAAGAGAGTCCCTCCTACTCAGAAAGCAGGGCCAATTTTGCGCACTTGGACCCCCGGTCACGGATGGGTTTCGAACTTGCAATTAGTTGAACCCTTTTGAATCTGATTCAATCTATTGCTATTCAGGTCAAATCAGTCCCTCCAGGATTTCACGATTAAAAAAATAAATAAATAAAAAATAATTTTATTTTTTTTGCGATCACATAAATTAACACAAACTCTAGCAATATTCGAAGGACCTTGCAATTTTTCGAAATTGCCACAGATTTTCCATAGACTTGGGCCAAGATGTGTCGTGACTGCATCACAACATGCGTTCAGTCAAAGCCCTCTTCGATTCGCGTGCGTCGAACATGAGTACAGCTAAAAGGTCTCCTTTACCAACAAACATCAATGTGAAAAACCGTGCAAAACAATTTTATGCAATCGCGATTTCACCAATTCGGGTAGTTTTTCCAAAAAATATAAAACACTCCGCAAATTGCATCGCAAATTTTGAAAAAGCCGAAGCAAAATCGAGCATTTTTGGCCACGATGATCACAAGACAACTGTGAATTCCTGTATGGACTGCAATATTAGTAAATGTCAATTTGACGGTGCTTCCTGATGCGAGAGATTTGTGACTACAACAACACGGAGGAAAAACCGACATGAAGGCATGTCGGGGCTTAATACTTTCAGAGCTGCTCTTAATCCATGCTACTTTAGGAGCTACTTTATCCTGGTTATGTTGATGGCAAATTAACTAGCTAGCATTGTTGTTACAATATCAACCAATGTGGCTGTGTGACCAAATGCAACTACTATCCAATGTAAAATGGGCTTTGTCCACTTGTAACGGGCAACACGGACCCTGTGAAGCCTTCCACATGGGTCATCCTTTTCAGGGTCACGGGGAAACCTGGAACCTATCCCAAGGAGCATTGGGCACAAGGTGGGGTACACCCTGGACAGGGTGCCAATCCATCGCAGGGCACACATTCACACACCCATTCATACATTAGACACTTTGGACATGCCAATCAGCCTACCATGCATGTCTTTGGACTAGGGGAGGAAACCGGAGTCACATGGGTCATTTTATCAAGTATTTTACATGCTAGAGTGGAAACATCCCAGCATGATGAAAGTTGAGAAATATCTCGGCCGATGTTTTCAGTATTGCCCCATCAGCAGTCTTTCAGTCATATGCTTCCAAATTTTTTGTTTCACTTTGTTGTGCAGTAGAGGAAAGGTCCTGAACACACAGTTCACGGAAAGGAGGGGGGGAAAGGAGAAAATCACTCAACAATGATCATGAAAAACAGTGAATAGTTGGCAAGAACCAGTAATGTCCACATTTGCAATGCAAACAAGCTCAAATTAGCGTTCATTCATTGTTGGAATTTGTTCGTAGTTGGTACTTAACAGTACTTTGGTCATCCTTGATGGCAGGATTGATAAAGATCTGCTAGGATAGCAGTCTAAATATTCAACCAGTCATACGTTTAGTCATGGAAACCCCTTCATTTTTTCAGCATTGTACTTTTTATATTTCTCGGAAATGCCAATGTGCCTTTGTAACCCAGCGTGAGGTATGTGATCTCGTGGTACCACAGACGCTTGTATGTGTTGGATAAGATGGCTTATTTTGATATTTCCCTGCTTCTAGGGAATGGGTTATTTGGGGAACTGAGCTGAGATTTAACAGGGCAAGGCAAGTCCTCAAACAGGAAAAGGCAGATTATGGACGACCGTTTCCTCTTTTGCGGAATCACAAAAAAATAACACGAGTTTGTCCTCTATATGTGATTCTTTGGTGTCTTATGATTTTCAGTAAGGAATAAAACATGATTGGGGGGGTTAGGTTTATAATCAGTGAAGGTGTGAAACTTTACAACCCTGAAGTTGATAATTTTCCTGTAACAGCGTAGCCTGAACTGTTTTATTCCTCCTTATCCCACAGTAATCTGATAAAGCAGGCAATTATTTGTTTATGAAAGTAGTAAATTGGCTCAGCTTTGCTGTGTTTTGGTCAATGCACAGAGAAGGATTACTCTAATGCAGCTCCTACTCTGGATAGTTAGCGTGTACGGTCATGTGATGTGTACTGTCCTGTGTGGTGTGTTTTGTTTGTTGTTTGTTTTTTTTTTTTGTTTGTTTTTTTTTATATTTTGCTGAACTTTTGTACTAATTTTTGCTAGAATTGTTGGTTTGCGCACTAATTTTGTAGCTAGTGTAGTGTATAGAGCCTCCATAACAATGTTGCCCCACGGCCAAAGAGGCACAATTTTTGTGTTATTATATCCATATAAAATCTGTTTTGTTTGTTGTATATTAGTGTCAAAAGTATCGAACGTTTCTGGAATCTAAATATGTAAAAAAAAAAAAAAAAAAAAAAAAAACCTGCAATCATAGGACTTAGTCTTTCAAATAAAGAAACACCTTTGTTTACAGTTTTCCTCACTTCAGTTTCCTGCACAGGAATCGCCTTCGCAGTCACGATCTCCTTGTTCACTTATGGAGTTTTTTGGGTTTTTTTGCTCTATTTTTGTAGAGAATTCCTATTAGACTATTTAGATTTGAAGTAATGGCTTATTTTCTCCTGGAGTAGGAAGTGTAACAGCTAATCATCTTTCGCACCAGTTTTTGAGTTATGAATGGTAAGTAGCAATGACGGCACCCTGTTTTACTGCTGCAGCTCGTACTGCTTTAGTTTGCTTTTATACTGTTGAACTTGTAGGATATTGTTTGGTTTGATGCTTGAAAACTCATTGTCTCCGTTTTTTTTTTTTTTTTTTTTTTTTTTTTTTTTTTTCTTCTCCAAATAAAAAAAAAACAAGGCTTAAACAAATCCTAGTGTAATATTTCTTTATTGGGACTTTTTGTGGTGGGTCTGTGTTAAGTGCTGGTGTTTTGACGTGCTGTAAACTTCTTCCTGTGTAAATACAACCCCCCGATGTTGTACAGCTTCTGTTTATCAAAGCTTGCTGTCAAACTCGAATCTTCTGCACTTTATTGTATTTACTTTTATTTATTTATTTATTTATCTATCTATCTATTTATTTGTTTTTGTTTGTTTGTTTAATAAATACGGGCTTAAAGCAATACTGCATTATTCAACCAAATCTCTTAAGGCAATTAACAACAAACAATTGACACATTTCCTCTGTACTGGAAACTTTACTTATAATGGAAGTCTAAGGGCAGTTGATGGGGCAGTTATTTTGCAAATTGTTATGCAAAACATGGTTTTGTAAGATACTCTGATGAATACTTTATTCAAATTGAATTGTAAAATGAAACTCTAAATCTGTTTAATTCATCTTTTCAGATATAGGGCTAGTAGTAGCCCTAGTACATGTACACCACTTGAATGACTTTTTTACGGTCTTGTTTCACTGTTGGAAAGGAAATGACATAAGAACAGTTTTGGCCAAAAATATGTCTAACTCAACTTTTCATTTTTATTTCTTCTATGTAGTTGACTATTTTAATCATTCACCGATGTAATCGCTTATATCGATTACACTCTTAACACTGCAAAACATGATTTCTTGAATTTCTTTGAGTGTGAAGCTTTTATAAAAGTTTGTACTTTTTTAATATTTATTTATTTATTTATTTATTTATTTATTTTCTTCTAAACAGAAATATCCCTTAGTTATGTTTGGTATTCGTTCCTTCCTGTTTTGATCGATTTCTCTTTAGTTTCATTTCATTTTGCTTCAGAAGAAAGGTCCTGAACAAGTTGTTTTGCGAGAAGAAAAAGTCCCCTTGACGTTTTAAAGGAAATGCATTATGATCACGCATGAGGAATACCAAGAGCCAGCTAGCCTGATGCGTTGCAATTGGGTCCTTTTTAGTTTTTATTCATTATTACAGTTGAAGGCATTGTTATTGTTACAGCCCTCTAAACCTTCCGGTGTATTAGTAATATATTTGTAATATATATGTCCGTCAGTGTTTGACAACTTCCACATTAGTGTCCGACACTTGAGAATGAGGCTGTCGGGTCTACAGCGAGATGAATTCCATCTCTACAGCGGGCAGTTATTAAATTTATGATGGCGACGGCGAAGACGCCAACGTGCATGCAACACCAGTCCCATTCACAAAGTGTGAAATTTTTCTCATGATTAAATTATGTCGTGAGTAAACAGCTTTTCGTTATGTCGATCGCAATGAAACAACTTTTTATGTGGAGATCACAAGAAAATTAAGTCGTGATCATGAGAAAACGAGGGGGGAAAAAAACCCAAATAATAATGCATGGCCTCTTGGAGCTTCCATAAAATGTGCGTCGGTCAGCGTTCCATATTTTCAACCATCAGCATTGTACAACATTGAATTTACTCAGCATGTTGGATGTTATGTTGATTCAACAAATTGAAATCGGGTTCTGTTGGAATTTGGTTATTTTTGGTTATTCGGAATTGAGCGACACATTAGAGTCCCATGTGTAAAAGTATTCATTGAGTCACCTGATCATCAAATATACCTTTTGTAAATAAAGGAGAAAGTGAAGCAGTTGCCAATCCAAACATGCTTTCCCAGTTAGTCCACTTTTTGTTTCAGCCACCAGTACACCTAAACAACAACACACCTATATCTATATATCTAGATACATATATAATATAATTCGTGTGTATGTGTGTATCTATGTATGTAATAATAGAGAGAGATGGATAGATATCTTGAAATCAAATATTTACTCCCTGAATCTTTCAATAATTGATTAACTGGTTTAGACTTGAAGTCAGGGTTTGGATGAAAAATCAAACATTAACATATTTCAGTTCCACTGACACGCACACCTTACAGACATTACTGACAATATCGGATGAACTGGTGGACTTTCCCTTTAATACTCTCACCACTCTCTGCTTTCCCGAAAGCTTCGTTTCCCACCGATAACACGCAGCTCAGATGTCATCTATACAGTGCCCTGGAGGAACTGACACACACATGAATATGTTTATTGATCTAGGAGAGGAGGGACCATTGTGTGTGACTTCTTTTAGCTCCTCTTTGCTCGTGCTTGGTGTCGTGTGATCGAGACGGTGTGTGTGTGTGTGTGTGGGGTTCTATGGGGTAGTTTTTGTGTGGTGTAAGAGTAGATCTGAGGGTGGAGAACTTGGTGCAGGGGACTTTTCTTTCTGTTTTTAATTCTGACCAGTGGCTCGTGTTACTCAGATTACTGCCGTATGTGACCTTTCAGCTCATGGTCAGGAATCTTGATGTGTTGAAATATCACTCGCATTAATCTTTCTTGAAGACTGCAACAATCTAGCAGGTGCTTCACCTTCTCCAAGCTTCTCCCTTTCATCTGTGGACACTGTAGAAATGCTTCTATAACATAACTGACAACAGGAACTAACGTTGTTTTTGTGGATGTTCCACAACATGAAATGTAACTCTAACCTGATAAAAATGCAACGTATTTGTTTATTTTAATGAACAAAAATTTGGCAAATCAAATGTGGTATAAGAGGAATAAAACACTTCAGGGTGTCCTGTTATTGGGAAAAAAAATCAATCATCATCTTTGCATTTGGACCACATCATACCACTCTGTTATTTATTCTTGTCCTATGACAACATTCTGCATAGTTTTATACATTACTTATGATTTTCTAAATTTTATATTAATTATTATTTTTATTCATATAGCACCTTTCTCAGACCCAAGAACATGTTACACAATAAAATATTATAAGCATAAAACAAAATGGAGAAAACCCATAAATACAATATAGAAAAGCATGGAAGGAAAAGAAATTCCATGAATGTAGTATTGTATAGAAGTATACAGCCATGGATATCGGCTGCTCCACTAATATTAATATTTACAAAGTCATCAGTTACAATTTGAAATCACGTAGAAATACTAATTTCCTCTTCTAAGCGACCAGCTTTTATTTATTTATTTTTTATAAATTCTGCTAATCGACAGATATAATCCGATGTTCCATCCAGTCTGATTTCTCATCTTTCTATATGTTGTGCAATCGTGGTGCAGCGTCCTCACTGCCCCACTTAGCTCCATAAAGCTATTCTTGCACTTGGTGGTAAAAAATGTGAAGCACTAAAAGAGGCCCTAAGGAATCACCCTGCCCCATTCTGTCTTTTTTATTTTAATCAATCAATCAATTAATTAATTGATTAATAAAAATAAATTGTTGTTGATCAAAGGGTTGCCAGATTGGGCTCGTTTTAAAAAAAAAAATACTCTGTGGCCACAAAGATATTTTTTTTTTTTTTAGTCAAGTCCACCTTTATTTATAGAGCACATTTTAAAACAATAGAAGTTGAGCCAAACTGCTTTACAAATCAATCAACCAAATAAGCCATATCAGAGCTGTGTTTAAAAATATAATAATAATAATAATAATAATAATAATAATAATAATTTTCATAAATAGAAACCTTTTTAAATGCACCATCAAGTATTCACCTATTTCAGCCTAATAAAGGACCTTTTCAAAAGCTAAAGAATAAAAATTGTTCTCAAAGATGATGTAAAATTGGCTCTGGAAGAAGTTGACCTCACATGGAAAGGGAGACTGTTCCTGAGTTTAGGACCTACCACAGGAAAGGTGCGATCCCTTATGGTTTTATAATGAGGAACTCTGAAAAGACGTTGATCAGAAGACCTGAGCGCTCTTGTGGGAGGAGTAAGGATGATCACTGATAAATATATATTTGGGCGTGAGACCGCGGAGTGCCTTATAGACAGGGAATAGAATTTTAAAATCAACTCTGAATTTCACGGGACACCAATGCAGACACACTAATACAGGGGTAATGTAATCCCTCTTTCTCGACCCTGTTAAAAGCTTAGCTACTGCATTTTGCTCTAGCTGTAGGGGATAACACCGTTTGAGGGAGACCAATGTACAACGAGTTACAATAACCGTCTAACTATGATGAGCTTAGCGAGGGAATCACAATTTCCAGGTCTTTGCTAGAAAGAAAATGTTTAACTTTAGTGACAGATGTCAAATGGGAAAAGCTACCCTTAACAACAGCACTGTTTAGCTTGTTGAGAAGTAATGATTGATCTAAAATCACTCCAAGACTTCTTACATGATCTTGGACATTCTACGAGAGAGGGCCGATCTTGGCAGCCAGTCCAGGTAATGGAGGAACCTAAAATCAGAACTTGGGTTTTGCTTCGGGTTTTTCTAGCAAATCAGAATGAAGTATAATGAATGATCAGAAACCATGCCGACAGCGTGCATATGATGTACAGAAACATTTCTGTTGTAAGATCCACTGCAAACATGGAAAGAGTGAAATCATAAAATCCTGGAAATGTTGATGAAACCGGTCAACCCTGGGTTTACCTCAAACACAGTTAAACAAAAGGTCTGTCTAAAACGAGTGTTTTGAGATTGCTTGAAAGTAAAAGCCCCAGTCTAAGAATAGCCACAGCAGAAAAGTAGTGCCTGCAAGATGATGGTGAGTGTTTATGGGAGAGGATTAGCATGAAAGGCTTTAAAGCATTTCGATTCATTATAGCAATGTCTGACTAACCATCCTCCAGCCACAAATGGGTGGTCCCGTGTGTGTGTGTGTGTGTGTGTGTGTGTGTGTGTGTGTGTGTGTGTGTTTCCCAGGCTTTATGAATACGTTGCTGCATGGCCATTCACAGTGGTTGTGGGGAGCGCTTGGGGTTTCCTCTGCAGCTATAAGGATGCCTCTGTTTAAAAAGCCTCTCTTTATGATTGTGTGTGTGTTGGAGGCAACTGAATGGTCCCCTGCAGTTCTCGGTGTGCCCACATCCCTCCCCTGTTCACCACCAATCTGTGCTCACTGGCTGGCGATACACTTCATGTTGGCATCATTCAAATTTTCAGTTGTTTTCCTATAAATGGAAACCGGTAAAATCATACATATGAACTATCGAAGCACTTGAACATCTGGTTCATTCCAAAAAGAACCAGGTTGTGTAAAAACACCTACGTTTTACTCTTATGTCACTAATATGATATGACCTTTTTTTTCCCCATTGGTTAGGGGTTTTTACATCGAAGTTGCTAAAGTGAAAATTCCCGTATAGTCATGGCAGCATTCTGTCATTTAATGTCGTGGTGAATTTGCCCTTATAAATAGATGGCTAATGATGACATAAAACTAGATATAATAGCCAGGGGCGTGGTCAGTGGAGTAGCTGAACATTAAATAGCTAGCTAGCAAATTGTCATTAAATTAGATAATGCATTTGTCCAGCTGCATGGTGTTACAGTAGCTATGTTTCCAAATTACATTTTAATTTTTAAAATTAAACATTTAAAATTTTAGTATGGCATAAAAACAATTTTGAATAAAGCACCGATTTCATCCCAAAAGTGTCACTTCCGGGGAAATGGGCGCATCTCTCTCTCTGCCATTTTTGCTTTTCTGAGCCCAATGTCCAATCACATGATTTGTTGAGGCAAAGTCACATGACATTTTTCTTTATTTTTTGATGCGTATCGAGAAACTTATTCTGTAAATGTGTTTCCGTCATAATTTATGCACATCAATTGAGTGCATATGTTTTTTTTTTTTTTGGGGGGGGGGTTTATGTGCATTTTGGAGATTTGTTTTGTTTTTTGTTGTTTTGTTGGGGGTTTTTTTGCATGTGGTGTTTCCATCCAGCGGTTTAAAAAAATAATAATAATTCATGCACTATCCTTAAATTCATAAATAAAAATATGTGGCTGGAAACATAGCTACTTGGGGCTTATCACTGGATTAGCTAATACATATGCTAATACTATGCATTGTTCTAAATCAAGCTTTGAAAAAATTTGTAGTAAAATAAGCTGTCATTACACCTAAATAGCTTATTTGCTTGATATTTTTGTTCAAATTTATTTATTAAACCTGATAGCTAATTTACTATTTTTAAGTATCTGTGGTAAAAATGGAAAACAACAAACTGAAGGGAAAAAAATTATTTGTGAGATGAAAATGAAAGAAATGAGTGATTGAAATCTCCCTGTCAGAATAGCAGTAAAGAATGTAATAGAAATATCTAAGTTTAGTCTAGTCTAAGTTATGTTTAGAGCAACCTAAATGTATCGTAAAACGTGACTGTTAAATGTAACACTTAACCAAAACGAGGGAACGACGATATCACGGAGTATTCCAACATTTAGAAATGGTATCATAGTGTCTACTATGTCCATCAGTCCATCCATATGTGGTGCTGTGTGACAGCAGTGCCTCTATCCTGTAGAGGGCGTCTTTGTCCTGCCCCCTTTCAAACCCGCACGGTGTTTATTGGCTGCTATTATTATTATTATTATTATTATTATTATTATTATTATTATTATTATTATTAACCCGGCTGGAAGGAGGGAAGTGACATGCAGCAGGATTTGCCCTCTTGCCCCGCCTCTTCTCTCTTGCTCTCTTGGTCCCTCCTTCCCTTTTTGAATTCTTTCCATGTGACAATTACTCTGTGTGTGTGTGTGTGTGTGTGTGTGTGTGTGTGTGTGTGTGTGTGTGTGTGTGTGTGTGAGAGTGAGTGAGAGGGAGAGAGAAGGTTAATATTCATTAAGAGCTTAGTACAGATACACACTGTGGCTGCTTTCACAGCCTCTTTCAGGCATTCTTCCCTCTACCTGTGTGTGTGTGTGTGTGTGTGTGGGACGGTTGTTGTAACCTGAAGCCGGCATTCGGTCCAGGCACGTGTGAGCGAGACATGGGGTTTGGTGAAGTGCACAGACGGATCGTCTGTCGTCATTGGTGTGGTGTTTTGTATGCCGGCCGACCAGAGTTCCACACAGAGGGCCACCTGAGTAAGGAGTGAGCCACGGAGTGTGCAGTGCAGGCAGGATGGCGCTTAACCGAGTGTCCCTGCTCTGCCAGGACATCACACGCCTGTGGCTCCAGCTCAAATTGACCACAGGTAGGAGATGAGGACTGCCACAGGGTTCCTTTTTAATAAGTAAATGCTGTATGCATATTGCTAAAAGGTTGGAATAGCTATCTATAACTGTATACTAATGTATTATTACAATCTGTCAGTTAGACTGTAGGCATAAAGCTAATAGACAGTGGAAAGGTCTCATTTATCTTTAATGGTTAAAGGTATGTGTGTGTGTATAGAATTATTACTATTATTATGGCCTTGAATTGTATTTTGTATGTTGGGAATTGGGATTTACTGGATGTTACTGGTCAGTACATGCACTCTTGGCTAAGATGTAGGTATTTACTGTTGTCATGTTGAGCTAACAGTCAGATTGAAGGGTGTCCGGTTAAAGGTTGAAAGGTTGGTGTGAATTCAGGAGCTCTCAACTTCTTGACATTCCAGTTTTAAAATGTTTTATTATAAATGGAATCAATATTTATTCGAAATTTTCTGCATTGTCTTCAGTATTATAGATTTACATTGTTTGCTGTATGTTGGAATTTGTACTAGTTTGGATGAGCAGTCTCTTGTTTTATCCAATTTTGAGATGTTTAAATAACTTCTTTTTTTTTTCTTTTTTTTTTTTTCCCCCCTTGTAGTTCAGTTTTTTTTTTGTTTTTTTTTTTAAACTGGGTTGTAGTCTGTCATAATCAAGCAAGTGAAAGAACATCTTGTGCCTTTTAAAGGTTATGGGTAGGTTTGTGTGTGTGTGTGTGTGTGTGTGTGTGTGTGTTTGAGAGAGAGAGGGAGAGAGAGGAGGGGGTTCATACCATAACCTGTTCATAATATTTATTATATTGGAATTTGTGTTTTTCTTTGGTCAGTGTGAATTATTCCAATATACTCAGTTTTCACTCCAGAGTATTAATAATATTTACAAAATTTGTACTACAAGAATTGTTCATTTACACTTTTGTTGTACAATAAATGATTTCTATTTATTTTAGAATATTATTAACTTTTTTGTGAAATTGTTATCGTAGTTTGGAGGTCGCATTAGCCTTGACCTCGTCCTCGCCTTTTATCACGCTGTACAACTTTCCAAAGTTCTGTTTACACACTCCAGTTGTTTACCTTCAAATTTACTCTTTGCTCCAACATCACGCACCCCCCCCCCCCTCCTTCCCTCCCCAGTTAGGTCAGTTGATGTAATTAGCATGCGTTAGCTCCTCTTTCTCCTCTGACTATGCGTTCAGTCCAGTGCTGGCATCAAATTCGGGTTTAAATTCCGACAGCCACTTTGTATTGGCATCATCGGGCCGACGAGGCTTACGCTTCAGAGCCAAGCTGTCGGTCTTCTCAGACGTTGCCATGGCTATAGTCTTGGCTCTGCCCAAGCAGCATGAGGTCACCATGGTTGCAGAATGACTCGGTTCTGGCAAACAGAGGCCCATCAGATGGAATTTGCATGATTTAGCTTAGCAGTGGATGTGCTTAGTAGTCTGTAGGTCTTCCAGAGTTTAATAGTACTGAACTGAACTTGGATCAGTAAAGAGGTTTGAGGTCACCCAGTGAATTGTGCTATAAAATCCCATTCAGATTAGATTGTCTTCAAATTTCATTAAGAATTTCATAGTGGGATTTATGATGAATCATTTCTCGATGGTCAAACTTGTGGAATTTCATTTTTGTGGTCCATGTTACGTGTAATTACAGTCATTTTAGTAACGTGGAGTCCTTTTTTCTTAGGAATTTCCCAGCACATCTGAGGAAAATGTTGACATTTCTTATTGTTTTGTCTCGTTTCCACTCTTATTGTGCCTTTCTATGATCCCTAATAAGACTAGCGAGCCAAATCAGTAGCCTCACTCATTAGCTAGCTCATGGTCAGCATCCATATTTCCCATTTGCTTGGCAATGCTGTTCTTTCAACTTTTAATCAACAAGCATATCCCTGCTCAATATACTGTTGGGATCATGACTTCAAATCAAACAGAACCTGTTATTAGGGTTTATTTATTTGTTTGCTTCTTTATCAGACTGCTTGTATCTCTCTTATTCGAGGATTGGATGCACGTGATGGGTGAAAGAAACAACAGCATGCCGTCTTCACGTCATTGTGACCAAACTAATTGGCATTCAGCAAATGCCAGCCATAGTGTAGCCAACAAAGCGAGCCACTGCTGGAGCGTGATGTTGTTTCATATTCAGCCTGCCACCCACAGACACATTCCTGCTTTCAAATGTATTCATATATTCAATATAAATTATTTAGATGTTTAGTACATGGGCAAGGTGGCAAACCTGATTTGAGCTCTGGGGTAGATATTGGATTAGATAATGTTGGGATTTTCTGATTAATTTGGGGATTTTCTGTTTGTTCATTGGTAGTTTGTGAGCATAATCAAACTAGTGAAATATTGGGCATTATTTGAGTGTGTATAATAATATTTTGGCCATTTATTAGAGACATTGAGCTTTTTTCCATTCTTGAACTTTCCCAAACACATTTTTTTTCAAATTTAAATTATCATTAGATTCAAGCTGACATTGTTTTTGAGTTGACATTTTGGGACTAAACTCATTTAATTCAAGTGACCAGTCAAACTCAATAAGAAATATGATCTCTTTTTTGAATAAATTGTGATTTACACAGTTGTAACAAAATTTAAAGTTGAAATGGCAGACTGGATGAAATGGCGCAGTCCAAATACAGAAATAGCATTGTCCTTGAGATTCTCGTTGCCAAATAATACAACAATATAATACGTTTAGAACAGATACCTGCCTTGCTGGATTTTCATCTGTGCTCTCGCAGTGTGCCCATGCAAATCACTTCAGCACACAGCCATCTTCTTCTGTCCAAGCATCATTGTTTTTGAATTGTACCTTTTGACACGTCGAAACCCTAACTTTACGGCTCCTTAGACATAATACACAACATTATACAACTAGAGTAGAGATCAGTGGAGACTGATCTCAGGCCACATCACACTACTTTAATCACAATGCCTTTCACCAGACATCTAAACAGGGCATGACATTAAATTGGAGACTACTTGCGCAAAACAGAAATCAAATCTTATAAGTAATTGTATGATTTATATTGTTAAGGAATCATAGGCGTATATGGAGCATGTGGAATTTAAGGCATTTGGCCTAGCCTGTTAATGTCGCAGCCGTTGACCTTCTCACTTTGTGTGTGTTTGAATGTGCATGTGTATAACTCGAGCCACATTCATCATTTATCGTAATTTTCTTGCATTCATGACTTATCGTTACATCGCTGTTGAATTATTGCTTCTGATTAGTCTGAACTTGTTTATTCTTTTTCTGTAACACAGTGGCTCAGGGTGCATGGAGTTTGCATGTTCTCCCCGTGCTTTGGGGGTTTTCTCCAGGTACTCTGGTTTCCTCCTGCAGTCCAAAGATGTACATTGTAGGCTGATTGGCATTTCCGAATTGTCTGTAATGTGTGAATGGGTGTACAATACTGTTTATCTAGCATTTTTGGAAGGTGTCGGTGATTTGTATCAGTCAGAAGTAAAACTGTCATTTTTACATGTTTTGACACAGGAAGCTTTCAGGACTGAGGACTTTGTGGTTTCCTAACTTAAAAAGAGGAAAGAGAGAGAGAACCACCATTTATAGCTGCTATAATATGATATAACAAGATGATCATTACACTAAATGTAACTGTAAACGGGAGGGGTACACGATGGCTTAGTGGTTAGCATGTTTGCCTTGCACCTCTGGGGGTTTGATTCAACGCCTCCACTCTGCATGAAGGAGCTTGCATGTTCTCCCCGTGCATTGGGGGCTTCCTTCGGGTACTCAGATTTCCTCCCCCAGTCCAAAAATGTGTTATAGGCTGATTGGCATCGCTAAAGTGTCCATAGTGTGTGAATGGGTGTGTGCAATTGTGCTCTGAGTCCCCTGGAAGAGGCTCCGGGTTCCCTGCGACCCTGTGTAGGCTAAACGGTCGGAGGGTAACTATAAAGGGATAAGAAGTACAAAGTGTCATTCACTGAAAGAATTGGAATTGTTGGTAAACTGCTGTGGTATAAGGGGAATAAAACACTTTGGGGCCTGCTGTCACACCACTCCACCCCCACTGTTGACTATTTCCCTATACCGTAATAGCATGCCCTGACGTGTTTTGGGTTGTTGGTTTTTTTTTTCCCCCTTACTTCATACTAGATATTCCTATGTAAGGGTAGAAGTCACAACTCTTCTTGGATTGTAATTAAAGATATGATGTTGCATGTCTTTATTTATTTATTTTTTTTAAACATTGTTTACTGTGTTTTATCACTTCTTTTTTTTTTTTTTTTTTTGTTTTTTGTTCATTACTGATTCTCAAGGTTTAAAATGATTACATCTCTAATGCACTATAAACGAGGTGAATGTAATAAAATGTTTATCTTCTGCTTGCTGGTGATGTGAGAAACAAAAAAGATTATGAATGAGTAACACATGACTGAATAACTAATTCACATACTTTGTATTGCTGTTATATGAAAGATTGCTTGTTGGACACAATGGTGATAAAAGATCAACTCTTCTCTGCATTCACTAAATTCGGTTTAACTTCCCGTGCATTTTTAGCAAATCCGTTTTTTGATGGTTCGCAACAGACTGATGCTCTTTGAATAAATGGATTCAGTCTATTTATTGTGATGCAGTCCAGCTTCTAGGTTTCCCAACACACTCATGACTTCCAGTGTTTCCACTTTGCTACCCATTGCTTAGACTGATATTAGCTCTGCCCACATATGCTAGTGCCAGCTGTTAGTACAACGTGTGTGTGTGTGTGTGTGTGTGTGTGTGTGTGTGTGTGTGTGCGTGCGTGCGTGTGTGCGTGCATTTCAGACCTGCCCATGCTTTAACAGACATTCACACCATACGCACTAATCTTTAATTGTGCTTGCTGCTGAGGAATCATCTTTGGACGTATTTTGGAAAGGGGTGTGTGTGTGTGTGTGTGTGTGTGTGTGTGTGTGTGTGTGTGTGTGGTTATGTATTGTAAGCACACTCGTGATCACAGCGGCTTTATTAGGTCTGTAAATAGCTCACCTGCCCATTCAGTCCAAACATACATGCACCTATAATCATCTGCTTTTTATAGTCCAGACAAGCTGTGACACGACCATCCAGAGAGCTCCTTAACGACACGAGAATGTATGTTTTAAACCCGGACTGCTTGTGAGGACATGATCCAAAACAAGACCTCTGGCAGTGTTCCACATGATGAACCATCCTGCAAATTTCTGTTTGTCTTGGTGTGTAATTTTGTGACTTCTGACCTGCTGCAGTTCTGAGTATTATATGTTTCTGTAGACGATATTTGCTTGCCTGTAAATAATGTACACTATGGACACAGTAGATAGAGCAGAAGGGTGAAAAGATGCTAGAGTTCTTCTCCTGTGTCAGGAAACTGAAGCACAAAAGAGGTGAGAGTATTTGTGTTTATTGGTATAGAACGGTTTGCTTGGAAAGGCAATAAAATATGCTGTTGAAAACTGATGGTAGCCAAAGGGGTCATGGCTAAGGTACGTTTGAGAATGGAGGATTATTATGCCTACACCCATCTGAGGTTTGCATTAAAAGTGGAAGGGATTGTAAAAATATCGCTTATTGGCTAAATAACATTTAACAGCATGGTCTTCGTCCGCCACCTGCTTTGAACACCGGACTCTACCTCCTATAGCTAGATCTCTCGTCAGTTTACAGTTCTGTAGCCCTTGGCTACGGCTAATACCACAAACTACCATACTAAATCGAAGACGTATGCCAAAATAGTACTCCCTTGTCTTGGTTTAGTTTCATTGACGCGATACAAAGCGAGATGCTAACAGACTTGGGCTGACGTCTGCCTACCAGTTGTCTCCAAAGCATTTATTCCAACCACAGTGTAGGATATTTGAGAGGCTTTCAGTCTGTTCTGTGCGCTATATTGGGATTAGCCATTATGCCAAGATTGAAATATGGGTACACAATTTATTATTTTGTTTATATAAGTTGTGTAAAGATCTTATTTTTTTATTTAGTACTGCCCTTCAGAAGCTACAATAATATATTTACATGTTTCCCAGAAGACAAAATAATAACGATTTACGTCAATCCTGTTTTTACATCCCCTTGGCTCTTAATGTATCGTGTTGCCTTCTTGAGCATCAGTGGATGTTTGCACCTTTTGTAATAGTTGTGTACGAGTCCCTCAGTTGTCCTCAGTGTGAAAAGATGGATCTCAACATCATATAGCCACTG
Organism: Stegophilus panzeri; assembly: GCA_024331685.1. Taxonomy (NCBI): domain Eukaryota; kingdom Metazoa; phylum Chordata; class Actinopteri; order Siluriformes; family Trichomycteridae; genus Stegophilus; species Stegophilus panzeri. The sequence goes on along the minus strand of JANDJT010000154.1, from coordinate 11,494,658 downwards.
TTGGAAAGGGGTCAAATATGCAGAAGATGTGGGCAGTTTAACTGCTTAGGACAAACACGGGACTCATGAACAACTCTCACAAAACATAAAAACATCATGTCGTTGATCATCCAGGTAATGACACAGAGTATTAATAATCAAGCGTATGTAAACTTTTGAACTGGTTCATTTGTGTAAATTCAGTTACTGTGTCTTTTGGACTATATGTAAACCTCTCAAATTGTCTTTTGTCTATAATGGTACCACAAACGCTCTCTTGTTTATTCTGTCCTCATCCGTTTATCAAAAGAAACATTTGTCATGATATATTTCAAGTATCTTATGTGAATTATAAAAGTGCTAAACCATACAAAGTTTATGGACTGATTTTATATTAGCTGCTGGCTAATATATCTTCTGTTCGCATCAATTAGCATTAGCAACAGCTGGGGGAGAAAAACAAACAAACAAACAAACAAAATCACCAGTCCTGTTTTAAGGATGTCTTTATGTGATGGAAATAGCAGAAGTGTTGCTCTTTTAGCACTGAGCGACACACATGCAGTAAGAGATGTTGGTTTATTTACATCTTTAGGCTGAGGAAGTTACCTCAGTGATTCCAAACACGTTTTGCTAGCTCAAACAAAATGCTCTTCCTGAGGTGGACAGTTAAGATTAACAACCAAACACTAGCTTTTTGTTCTGTAACATCACCTGTCAGTCTAAGTGATTATATTTGTGCTGTAATAGTTCCTGTTGAAACTTCTATGGCTTTGTTAGCTCAAACAAATCATCTTTCTGAGGTGGATTATTAGCATTAGGAAACATGCTAGTTTTCCTCTCTGTTATGTCACCTTTTGTATTTTTTTTTTTTTTTTTTTTTGTGCTCTAGTAGTTCCTTTAGACTTCTTTGACTAAGGTGTGGTATTCAGCCATCACATACTTGCATTTTAAGAGTATAATTGTTTTGATGTCTGTCCTTAATCAGGGCTTGTAATGTTTCCGTGAGCGATTACTGAGCTAAATGTCACATTGTGGAGTGTCAGCTGGAGTTTTGTCATTCTGCCTGTAAACACAGTTAATAGCAGGTTAGCTAGCAGCAGCTTTTATCTCAAGGGTTTCTGAGTTGTCTGACTAACACAGGCTGATAATCAAAGGGCAACTAACCACTAAATTTTCCTGTGCTGTGATTAGCTATGCAGGATCTAGTCATACTAGCCTTGAAGCTATTCTAGCTCATAAATCCAAAGTTAAGACACACAAAGTATGTTTTACCTCTGGGTTTCCACAGAAAAGCAACATGCCTGTTAATCACATTTAAAGATGACATTTAACCCAAACTCTGGGAAGGTTGTCTTCCTTCCACTGCATTTTTGTTTGTGGTTCTTCTGAACAGTCATCACCACAGATACAATGCTGTTGGGTGTTAAAGGCAACCACATAAGGGACAGTTTGGGATTTAAAAAATTTTCTCCACAGAATAAGAGCAGCATGAATATTAAAAATGAATAGAGAAAGCAGTATGTTATCAATTATTAAGCGTTTTCACACAGATCTAACATTGCTTGTAATACAAAAATTATTATTCGCTGAAATAACTTCCAGGTGTGTGTGTCTGTATGTGTGTGTGTGTATATGTGTGT
>JANDJT010000154.1:11455050-11477070 GCA_024331685.1 Stegophilus panzeri | reverse complement strand
TGATACAAGTTGTTTTTTTTTTTTGTTTTTTTTTGTTTTTGTTTTTTTTTTAAATAGATCTTCTCCCCAACCCCCCCACCGCCACCCCCCCATTTATTACTGCCCATCAGAAGCTACATAAGATATTTACATGCTTCCCAGAAAACAAAATAAGTATACACCTGCATTAACACCACATTTACACTCCTGAAGCGTGTACTATTTGTCACAGTTGAGTCAGAAGAGGTGTTTTTGTCGTACCGTACTAGCCTACATCTGCAGAAATGCCACTTTTTTTCCCCCTCACAAACCTAAGAATAGATTAATTGTGTTTATTTATTTTATTTTATTTTATTTTATTTTGAGCCTACAGCAATTCCTACTTATTATGGTGCTTCAAACTTTTTTTTATTATTATTATTTTTTTTTAATCTCTATTTTATGTGCGTGTGTTTTCTCACCTCTAGTTTCACACCTGTTCTATGTTAATTACACATGTGCATGGAAAAAAACAACAGAATCCCAGTATAGTTTTTTTTTGTTTGTTTGTTTCTCTCTTAGACAAACACACACACACACCATTACATAATGATTTTATCCCAGACACTTGTCCTGCTCTTTTCTCTCTTTGTCTGCTGTGGTTAATTGTCAGCAGTGCAGCTGCTGCTGGAAAAACAAGGAACGTTTTCCATACAGCTGACGGGAAGTTCATCGCCGGCAGTGTTGTCAGATTTTGTCTTTCTACTCGAATGTATGCACATATTCATCATATGTTGCAGGATGTAGGATAGAAATGAATATAGTGTTGCATTTGTAATTTGCAAAACCTGCTCATTCATGCAATTATCTAATCAGCCATTCATGTGGTGGCAGCACAATCCATAAAACCCATGCAGATACAGGTTAAGAGCTTTGCTTGATGTTCATATCAAAGATCAGAATGGAGAGAAACTGTGATCTTGTTGACTTTGACAGTGGCATGGTAGTTGTGCTGGTTTGAGTATTTCAGAAACTGCTGATCTTCTGAGACTTTCAAACATTAGTCTCTAGAGTCCAGGTGAGCCCAGGTTCTTCTCCATCAAAAAACCTTTAATAGACTGTTTCCATTTATTTTACTTGCGTATGAGGGCTAATTGCTTTAAAAAAAAAAAATTAAAAATTGGACAAAATTTGGATTTATCATGAAACTTTCCTTATCATGAAACAGGACTACCAGACTAGGCTAGTTTGGTATCGCTAGCCAAGAGGAGGCACAACTAAGCTATCACTGTATGGGTTTAGCTGCTACAGTGCCATGCAAAGTACAGTAGCTGTCCTTATGTTAGCGTTTCAGTTTCATCCACTATACTGTGAATTTTTATTTTTTTGTAAAAATCAGCGTATATCCATTGAGCTAGCTTTTGGCAGAATTGAGAGACTGTCAGCCAATAAGACACGAGTATTTCCACGTGTTTTCCTGTAAACCCTGTCTGATTGGTCTTGCCTCCATTCACTGAAGATATAAAACTACAACACCGCCGTTTTCTTTTACTGACGTTTAGTTATGTAGTGATAAACCGCTCAAAGTGAAGAATTATTCGGAGCTAAAGAAAAAATCTTCATGGCTACAGCCCCCAATGCCCAGGCCAGGTTACGCCCCTGAATCTGAGGCTACAAAGAGTAAAGGCGCACACAAATTGGGCATTTGAAGATGTTTGAGCGACGTTTAACAATAATCTATCAGCTTTGACCTTGTGCTCTGATCCTGAGTTTTTGTACATTCTATAATTCATACCGTCACCAAACAAACCCCTTTTTGATCTTTTTCTTTCTTTTTTTTTTTTCTTTCTTTTTTTTTCTTTTTTCTTAAAGGGAATTTTAATCCATGCAAATTTATGCTAACGTGATAACTGGCCCCAGATTAGCATCTATGAAAATATTTACAGTTCTGCATGACTGGAACTAAGAAACTCTGCTCTACCACAGTTCAAACAGTCTTTAAATTCAGGTTAATCAATATTAATGAGTGATGATTAGTATTTATATTAAAATGCATGCTATAACTTTTGGTGATTTTCAGTAAATAAGTTGTAAAGCACTAGATAAATGAAGCCTAGATAAAAACAGGTATATACAGTACTAGTACTAGGCAGTTGATGCATAATACATTTAATGTGATTAAATATTAAAGCAACCTTTGAAGATTATAAATGCAAATCAGAATGTTATATTGATGGCTTTTACTGTTTAATGCAGGCCATTATACATTTTTCTTCCAATATCTTGTTGTAGCATGATCATTTTAGCTTTCAGTATTTGTACTTGTACTTGTAGCCCATTGGTTTGACATTAAGAACTTTTTTACATTTATGTATATTTCTGTATTTTGAATATCTAATGACCAAGCAGGGTTAAGAAACCTACACTATACCCTAAGGGTTCTCAAACCTTTTGCAGCCAAGGACCTTTAGCTGTAAAATAAATTCCACAGACTTTCATGAGTAAAGATTTATTTCATTATTAAAAATGATTAACATACAACATTTATACAACATTACTTAAAAATGTCAAATAATATTTTTGGTAGTTGTAAAGCTTTCCCAGTTGAGTTTGGTGCTTGGGCCCCTAAATATAGTAACTTTTAAAAGGGTGGGTTGTGATTTCCACCCCTGTATGAAAATCATTAAAAAATATCATGGACCCCCTGGGTGTGCTTTATGGACCCCTCGTGGACCCGGAACCCACAGCTGCACTAACACTGACTACTGAAATAAAATCTGTGTCTAGTCAACATAACAAGCAGCTACTGCACACTACTCTCCATTATCTGCTGGTTGTTATGGTGATTACCCTTTTCACGTGGTAACCTGCTGTGTGACTCTTGTAAGCAGTCATTTTGGCGACGGTATCTTCAACTCCGTATCGGGAGCCACATCAGTCCTCTCTTTTCAGGTCTGAAAGTGCTTGTTAGCCATCTTTCCCTCCATCCCAGGGGAGATTATTAGTACAGTCCAGCCCGCCTTTAAAGATCAAGAAGCTCGATGTGCCTTGTTGGAAATGTTTACAAAGTGCCCTTGTAAAGAAGTGCACTAGAGCTATGAAGGCTGTGTTGTGCTGGAGGAGCATTTTGAATGCAGTGGGCTTCATTTGCTAAATGTAGCTTGTCTGTGAGAAAAATACGTTTACCCTATATTATTACCCTTTAAACCACAGCACTGTTGAAATCTCCCTTCTGATTGGTCGGAAGGTGTCGAGTCATTCTCTAACAGAGGCTGTGACAGTAGTGCCAGGGCAAATCACAGCTTCCATAAGGTGGAACAAAATGCAACTATGAACGGATAAAAAAAAAGAAAAAGAAATTTATCATCAATGATAACATTCTTGTAAATGTAAAAAATGATGATTGTTGGCAAATTGCCGTGGTATAAGAGGAATAAAAACCACTCCCCAGGGCTAGTTTGAAAGAAAATACAATATTAAAACAGAAAGGAACGAAGAGGAAAAAATAATGTGGGAAAGAGAGACCAAAAAAAGAAATATCAAGAAAACTGCCATACCAAAAATGGAGAGGGAGAAAGGGATTAAAGAGAAGGAAGCAAGATTGGAAGATGAGGAGGGAAAGAAAGAAAGGGGAAACACTCAGGAAAGAAAAGATTTTAAAAAAGAAAAGAAGGAAAAGTAAACCTTTTAACAAGAAATTAAAAAAGGAGGGGGAAAAAAAGAATGTCGGAAAAGGAAAAAATTCAAATGAAATTTAAAAATGAACAGGAAGGAAGAGAATAAATGGCAATAACACAAGAGGAAGAAGGGGGGGGAAACACAGGAAGTAATATGGACAATAAAAAGACTGAAGGAGGCAAATAAAAGCAAAAATATGGGGGGAAATAATTTAAAGAGACAAACAAAATGTTAGGTGGAAAAATTCATTTAAATATTATTTATATATTTGTGTGTGATTTCAGATTAGTAAATCAGGGCCTTAGTGTCTTTAAATTAAGAAAGATTTTATTAAATACAGCAATCTTAAATGATCAAAAAAACAATAAAAATTACGCGTATATTTCTCGAGCAACATGATTTTGCGTCCTCTGTTTATCCAGCTCCAGGTCAATCCGTTCCGCTTCCTCAGCGTTGTGCTGTTAACAGTTTCCTTCCCCAGACACCGCCAATCACGCTTCTGTTATCTTTCTCTCCCCAACATGAATATACGCTGAAGGCTTCAGCCACACTCACTCCATCACTGTCGCGTTCCTCCTGATTAGTAAGCGTGCTCATAATGCCTGGCCTCGGGTCACTGGCTTCAGTACACACTGACACGAGAGCGGAGCGGAAACGGCGTTGGAGCAGAGTGAAGACCGCCGTTGCTGCTAGTTGGGCAGTGTTTAAGAGTGGGGATTGGGGGCAGGTCATGGGGCAGCGTCCCAGGCTCAAGGGTGAGAGGGGAAAGGTCAAAGGAATGGGCTGCAGGTTACTGGATTCATTTGCCATGACAAGGTTTTGAGCAGTTTACTCAGAAGAGACGAAAGTAGACAAATGTAGTGGGTCTACATGTACGAGGACTGCCTAATTTAATCAAAGGGGCCTAATTTTATATATATATATATATGTGTGTGTGTGTGTGTGTGTGTGTGTGTGTGTGTGTGTGTGTGTGTGTGTGTGCGCGCGCGCGCGTGCGCGCGCGTTCAAGCTGGTACGTTAATTGAATTCTGCATTCTTGTGTGTCGGCTTCTTTGTGCTGATTAGAATGCTGGTGTATCAGTTTGATGGCAGATGCTCCCTGGAGACTCAACATAACGTGCGCGCACACACACACACACACACACACACTGTGCATTTGCCTCTCACCATTTCCATCTTGCTTTCAGTCACTTTCCTAGTCACCAATCATCCATCTCACCCTTTCACCACAGGTTTTTGTGTATGTGTGTGAATGCGGGAGGTCATGGGCTAGAGACATTAGCTGTATGATTGAAAATGAGCCTCCAAGAACCACCAGACTCTTAACTCATCTTCTCTGTACATTAAGGTTGCTAAAGAAAACGGGTGTTCAGCGAATAACAGACCTCCACAGGCCACGTCCATCCATAAAAACACACACACACCCCCACACACTTCGGAGTCAAATCAGCAGCATGCGTTTCAATAACAGTTCACATTACAAGCAATAATAGAGTCCGACTCGCTCACAGGACTCCTGTTGTGTATAGGGGCGACACGTGCGGCTCGGCTGTTGTTGATGCCTTGTTCAGGGCAAGCGTGGCCAATCGGTGTCAAATGGAGCACACCATTGTCATGGAGATCAGGGGTCAGGACACTGCCTCCGTTACAGGACGGTTGAATTATGTTTACCGTGAAGAATAGATGGCTTTTAACGCATACATGATGCCAGCAAGTGTACATTAATGACCATCACAGGAACTGTTTGTGTTCATTAGAAAGTGTATTTGGAAGCTCTTTACGTAATTAATGTAATAGAAGAAGGAAGGAAGTTGAAGAAAACAAAGAGCTGAAGGTATAGAAAAGTGTATAGAAGGCAAAATGGGCAAAGAAAGACGTAAAGAAGCGGGATGGGAAAAGGAAAGAAAAGTACTACGGTAAGAAACAAGAAACTGAAGAAAGAATGATGAAAAATTGAGTAAAGAATGAACAAGTGGGGAAAAAAGAAGCAAAAAAAATAGAAGAAGGGAACAAAGAAGAAAGAAGGAAAAAGAAGAGAGACCAGTATGAATGAAAAAGAAAAGAAATTAATATATGGATGAGAGAAAAGTAGAAGTAATATAGTGGCTGAAGGAAGAACAGGAAAGCGAGGAAAGAATGAACAAGTCAAAATGATAAGAATAGGAAAGATGCTAAGAAGAGAAAGGAAAGAGGAAAAAGATATTGGGAAAAGAAGAGAAGAAACATCTTTGGGGGGGAAAGGAGGAGGAAGTGGAAAATTGGAGGATAATGGGGTGGGGGGAGTAAAAGAAAGAAAAAATGCCAAAAGGGAGGAAGAAAATAAAACTTGAAGGAGCGGTGTAAAAAAAAAAAAAAAAAAAAAAAAAAAAAAAAAAAAACTGCTACAAAGGAAGGGAGGATAAAGGGAAGAAAGAAGTAGAGAATGAACAAGAAGAAAAAGAGTAAGAATAAAAAGAAGGAAAGGAAATAAGAGTGACGAGCAAAGAAAGAAAAAGGGAGGCACGGAAAAAAAGAAAACAGAAAAGGAGGAAAATAATCAATTGGAAAAAGGAGTAAACAGAGGCAGAAATTGCGGAAGAAAGAAGCACAGGTAGACAAATAAAGGACAAGCAGAAGGAAGAACGACCTAGAAGAAGCAATAATAACAAAAATAGAGCAAGGGTTAAAAAAAAAATGGGATGAGAGGAGGACAAAGAGAGCAGCAAAGTAATAATGAAGACAGCCGGAAGAAGAAACGGGAGTGAGACGTGCCCCTCCCCCTATGATGAGTACAGCCTACAGATTTGGGCTTAATTACTGTCCTTTTCTACACACTGCTCCTCTCTGACTCCAATCTGAGTCTGATTAGCACACCAATTACACTCGTTAGCCCTCACACCAGCCTCGTGCTAATGACTTCATGAGAATCACAACAAACAATAACACTGTCCAGATACACACACACACACACACACACACACACACACACACACACCGAGAGACAGGGGGCACATTCGCCCAGACAGCGAGCTGGAGCCTTTTCAGCCTGGCAGACTGCACTGAACGTACGTGTGTGTGTGTGTGTGTGTGTGTGTGTGTGTGTGTGTGTGTGTGTGTGTGCGCACAGGGTGTCTTTGGACCAACGATGTGTTCTTCAGCCCATTTTCCATCCTCCATAACAGCCTTTGTGACACTCGTCCCTAGTGTTTGTCATCAAATAACAGATGTAGTGTAGCTGGACCTCTTGCTGGATGTGTGTGTGTGTGTGTCAGCGCATCAACACAGAGACTTGCTTTTCGCAGACGTCATGTCTCTCTCTCTCTCTCTCTCTCTCTCTCTCTCTCTCTCTCACTCACTCTGTCGAGGGCTGCCACTGCTGCGTATTGATGAGCTGATAAATATTTAAGGAGACATGGTGCCCCGTGAGAGGGGATTTAATGAACAGTCGGTGAGCATGGGGAGTCTTTGAGAGGTGCCATGTGCTCACGCATTCGTTCAGACACACCGAGGAGGAGGGAGCGGGGCCGCAAGACCATTGTTGCATGGGCTACCGGTTCTTTGGGGTCTGTTGTCATGGCAACTGATTTTTTTTTTTAATTATTATTATTTTATTTATTTATTTATTTAAATATGTTTGAGAAGGAACGGGATTACCAGACCAAGAAGAAATGGCTAATAGTGTAGTACTGTAATAACGAAGCATGGCTTGTTTGGTTGGTTGGTTGGCTTTTGACGAGGACCTACAGAGAAAACCAAAGGGTTTATGGGAAAAATCTTTAAAAAAAAAAAAAAAATCATTTGTAGGCCTTTTTGTTTCATAGATCATGCTTCTTGTATTCAATCATTACAAATATTATAGAAATAGTCTGATTTTATTCTAGGTCTAAAAAAAAATTTCCAGTCAGAATTTTTATTCTGGACTTGATAAGTACATACAGCAAAGTAACCTCAGGTCATAAAACACACTTCAGCTCTAAAATCAGATACAGCCTTGTACAGTATTTTATCATATTGTTTTTGCACTGCTTCTTAATCACAATCCAGTGTGACCTTTTTGTTTTTAATACACTCTCTTGAATTTTCATTGGCTTTATTTATTTTTTTTTTTTTAAGACATACCGTGTATTGTAATAGTGTGTGTGTGTGTGTGTGTGTGTGTGTGTGTGTGTGTGTGTGTGTGTGTTTGGGTTTTTCCAGGGCTCGTTCCCAGGAAACCTGCAGCTGGTATTGGTGTTGCGGCCCGCCGCCCTGTTCCAGCGTGCACTCTCAGACGTCCTCTTTAGACTCAACAAGGATGAGTTTAAAATGAAGGTGCCGGTGAGTGTTTACGTTCTCTTGTAAGCAAGACTGAAAAAGAAATGCAAACTCTAGGCCTTGTTTCTATGCCCTTGACATTTATTTAATACAGTGACATATAGCATGTTTAACAACTGGAAAACAGTTTTTCACTCTCTACACACTTGGGTTTCATGGGGTTAATATTATTCCAGTTTCCCTAATAATTACTGGAGATATTTGAAGGGAAAAAATCTGTCAAAACATGTTTTGGCTAAATGTACCATTGTGTAAAAAAGGGACTGAACATATTATTCCATTAGCTACTTTCAGATATATTTAAATTATGCATCAATTCTGATTGGTCAGGGGTTTTTTTTCAACAGGCAGTTTTCAACAAAATCTTATTGCAGTCACTTTTTTTGTGCCGGAATCTCAAATAGTCTTCTATTGGACATATCGTGCACTTTATAGGTCCTACAACACCAATGTGTTACATCCAATGTAGTGAGCATATATGGTGAATTTGGGATTCAGTGTTTTAGAATAAAACCCAATGGGGGATACTGGTTTAAAAAATAAATAAATAAATAAATAAAAATAAAAATAAAAACCCATAATGAAAGACAGGATGGTGTGACCATTTCATGCTGTGGAACATCCACAAAATAAGTTCCTGTAAACTCAATGTTTCAAGGTATGTTTCAGGACCTTTGTCCTGCTGGAAGACCCTGTTGCAACCATGTTTTAAGTTTGTATTGCTTCAGTATTTGGTTCAGAATCTGTCTTCATGATGCCAGAATTCTGAAGTGTATCAGTACCTTTTCCAGCAAAACACACCTACAACATGATGCTTCCACCCCCATGCTTTACAGTTCTTCAGCTTAAAAGCCTCATCCTTTATCCTCCATACATAGTGCTGATCATTATGGCCCAACAGCATTTCCTTTGTTGTTGCCATGCCTTGCGGATTAAACTTTGTTCATCCGCAGGACATTTTTGTGCCTACTTATTGAATGATTCAGTGTCTGTGTAGTCCCAAGATTTTTATATTTGCATGCAGTTGTTCGTCCAGATGCTCATGGTACCTTCAGTTGTTTGGAAATTGCTCCTAAAGAGGAACGGGACTTCCTTTGGAGGTCCACATTTTGTTCCGGATGTCTTGGCTGAGTTGCTTGGATTTTTTCCCATGGTATCAAGGGCAAAAAGGCACCATCTCTAAAATACATTTGCAAATGCACTCCCAATTAACTCCTAATTACGCCAGTTGGCCTCTCGGAAGCGTCTAAAAGTCCACTGCATTTCAATTTCAACTTGCTTACTTTTAGAAAACTTAAAAGAATAGCTTGTATCAAATTGCTCAAGTTGAGTTTCCTTCTGTAAATGCTACATAAATATTCTTCTCATAGAAAGTTTCATTATAGCAACAACTATGTATTTTCTTGTTAAATAATACATGTCTGTTGCTGCATTTAAAATGATTGGCTTATTAATATTTGAATCCTATTTCAAGTAAATAAAATGTGAATGTGCTGCTTTGAAAGAAACGTTTACTAGAATACACGCACATTTACAGTCCAAAGGTCTGAGCTGAGGCTGTTTCCAAGTTAATGGGAACAATAGCACAAACTTGATTACGTGCACGCATAAGACATAACGGTTAAGAGACAACAACAGCTGCGTTAACAGTTGAAAAGTATCAATAAAATGTATAGTTTTACCCTGCCACTGTCTAGTGTTAAACACTATACAAAGAAATTTTACTCAATTGAGTATAGCATCACAGCAAAAGGAAATGTATTTTGGATGCTGATGATTTACAGAATATTAGTATTACTTTGTATTGTACTGGTTTTTGATCAAATGGTAGTTGTTGGTACTGGACCGTGATTTATGAACGCGCACACACACACACACACACACACACACACACTTATTTGCTGGTTCAGTGAGCTTCATTATTACACTAATTACATCTGAATTGCTGATGGTCTCCCCTAGAGCATGTTGTATGATAATACATGAAAATTGTGTGTGTGTTGCAGGTGATCATGCTTAGTTCAGTGACTGAGCTGCACAGCTACATAGACCGCTCCCAGCTGACCCAGGAGTTAGGAGGCACTCAGGAGTATTGCCACGAGAAGTGGATCTCACACCGCACTGTAAGTACCGCACCGGCAGTTACAGAATAGCGAGAACTACACCTAATACGTTTTATCCATTTATAATCCCGTTTAATGTTGTGGAACGTCCATGAAATAAGTTAGTTCCTGTTAGCATTTACGTCAAAAACGGCTGTAACCATATCTCCCGTGTCGAAACACGTACTGACACTGGAGACTCCTTCCATAAACGTCCATCACACAAGCCCATTGTTACAAAAGAAACGGTAACGTATTGCAGTGAGAGCATTATGATCATTATAAACCTGTGATTTGCCTCGCAGCTGGAAATACAGTCAAAGCTGCAGTTATAGTAAATGAAACGACACTTTCTGACCAATCAGAATCAAGAATTCAACAATGATGTGGTGTAACATGCCACAAGTGATTATTATTATTTATTATTATTAATAAAGTAGTTAACATTTCTATTAATTGATGTAAATTTGATCAACATGAACAAGTGGTTCATTAGATAAGTGGTAAAGTGGATCATTAACTTATGGGTTGCAGATTTCACAAGTTTTCTGCATCGCAGCTTTAACACAGCATTATGCGTTTTATCAAATTGCTTATAATTGAATTTACGCTAATTTCCGTGAACTTATTCAGTCATAGATGAAATAAACATTAGTTAAGGCAGGTCTTCATTATTTAGCCAACACTCTAACAAATGTTAATTAATAACATGGCGTATTAACGATCATAACATTTACGGCTCGTGCCGTAAATAATTTGTTCATAATTACGTACTGTGTAATCCTGATGCTTTACAGTAACTGAGGTAATTTCATGGTAAATAAGAACTCCTTCTGTTTTTAATAAAAATCATTCCTGGCATTCTCCTCAACTCCCAGAAGTGTGTCTGTTTATGGTTCTAGCGTAAAAGATCGCTTTAATTAACCATACACGAAGCACCGTCGGATATTTATCGATCATGTGGTCGCGTTGGATTAAGCGCTAGTGTTTATTTCCAGTTTTAGTGTACGTTGGGGGTGCTTCAGTATGTGTATTTTTATAGGACTCCATCTTTATTAGTGTGCTTTGAGGAAGGCGGTGTTTAGTAATTTGCATTTAGCCGATTTTCACACCATGCTAGCTCTCATTCGCGGTTTTATAAACGGTCCATACTGTAACACGAGTGCACTGAGCATTGTGTGGTTTGGGCCGTGCTCCTGTAGGCCATCGAAGGCTTTGCGCTGATGGTGAAGAAGACGGCGCAGACGCTGCAGGCGTTTGGGACGGAGCTGGCCGAGACCGAGCTGCCCAACGACGTCGAGGCCACGTCCACCCTGCTGAGCGCTCACACCGACAAGAAGGAGAAGATGAAGGTGAGGAAGAGGAGGTTCAATATAACGTTATAGTACATGACTAAAGCAAACTGTCTGGATTAGTTCAGAACTGGATTAAGCACAGAGTCCGCAGAGACGGTCAGCATGTTTACATTCTGCCTCAGGATTAATAATGGAGGCTTACTATTAATTAGACTTAATCACAAAAGGGTTCTTTCTTTTTCTTCCTTCCCTTCTTCCTTCCTTCCATCTGATCATTCATTTACCTCCATTTTTCGGCTCTTACTTTCTTCTCTTCCTCACTTCCTTCTCTTGGCTTCTTCATTATCTTTATCTTCCTTCGTTCTTTCCTTCCTTCAATTCCTTTTCTTTCTTTCTTTCTGTTGTTCTTTTGTTCTGTCCTTCCTTCCATTTTTCTTCCCTTCTGTCTTTTGTTCCCTTTCTTTCTTTCTTTCCTTCTGTTGTTTCTTCCTTCCTTCCTTCCCTCCTTTTATTAAATAATTTGCCTATCTTTATTTTTCTCCATTTCCTATCTTTTTTTTTTCTTCCTCACTTCCTTCTCTTGTCTTCTTTACTATATCTTTATTTTCCTTCCTTCCTTCCTTTCTTTTCTTTCTTTCGTTCATTCTTTCTGTCCTCCATTTTCCCCTTCTACCTTTTGTACCCTTTCTTTCGTTCCTTTTTCTTTTTTTCCCTTCCTTCCTTTTTTGTCCTTTCTTTCCTTCCTTCCTTCCTTCAATTCTTTCTTTCGTTCATTCTTTTGTTCTTTCCTTTCATATCCCTTTCTTTCTCATCTCATTTCCTATTTTCCATTTTTTTCTTTTTCTTCCCTTTTATCATTTTTCTTTCCTTCCCTTTCATTCTTACCTTTCTGTCTTCCCCCATGTCCTTCCCTGTCCACCTGTTCTCTTTTATTCCCTTATATTTATTTTTTGCTTTCTCTCTTCTGCTGCTTGTTTCCTTCTTTCTGTACTTCCCTCCTTCTTTTCCTTCCATCCATGTGTATTCGTGTGTGCAGGAGGACCTGAAGATAGCTCTGGGTCAGGGTGGGCGCTTGCTGGACAGCATCAATGAGCCGCTGGCGTCAGATCCAGAATACAATATGAACCACGATGAGCTGGAGAACCTGGCTACTGTGCAGAGGTGTGTGTGTGTGTGTGTGTGAGCACCAGTATTATTTAAACTGTGTGTATTCCTGATAAATCCATTGCGGTTTAACATTTCATTCTGTGTAGCTGTTGAATCCGTGCTCAGGGGCAGGTCTGGAGTGTTTTATAACTCCGGCATTGCCTATATTATATAATCTCACACAGATAGCGGAGGCTGAGGCTGCTTTATTTTAGGGCACTCGGAAAACTCCAGTGGCAGCTTGTGCTTGTGTTAGCTTGCCTTCCTACGGGGGCGGATTGTCAGTTTATGTGCATACTTCATCTTCTCAATGAAATCTGTGTGCTTACGTGTGTAAGCTATGCAAGAAAAATGCAGCAGTTATCCTTTTAGAACATCATAAATATTTTGGCACCACTAGTTTATCATCATCATCTCTATCCTTTTTAATTGTTATTTTTAAAATTTTGTTGCCCTCTTATGTCTCTCCAGGCTACTCGGGCAGCTGGATGAGACCGAAACAGCATTTGATGACTTCTGGGAAAGGCATCAGACCAAACTGGAACAGTGTCTTCAGCTGCGCTATTTTGAACAGAACTTCAGGGAGGTACGGGATCGTGTGTGTGTGTGAGATGATAAACACTCTCAGGATGGCCGCGTCAACGTATTGCATACCAGGTTTTCTGATGAGTCGTGTTTTGTGATCTGGGATTTTAGGTCCGAGCCCATTTGGATCAGGTAGCTGATAAACTGTCCGGATTCTCCGAGGTGGGCATAAGCCCCGCCCATGGTGAGCACATCCTAAAGGAGCTGAGCAATCACGAAGAGAGAACCTGTGTAAGTATGCAAATTCATGAGATTGTAATGGATTTAGCTTGGCTGTAATAAACGTCGGTCTCTAGAGCGAGTAATAAAATCATATTACAGGTGTACACTGGCTCATTCATGCAGTTATCCAGTCAGCCAATCATGTGGCAGCAGCTCAGTGCATAAAATCATACGGTCACAGGTCAAAAGCTTCTGGTAATGTTCACATCAAACGTCAGAATGAGGACAAATGGGACTTTGAGCATGGCATGACATCACTGTTGGTGCCAGATGGGCTGGTTTGAGTATCTCAGAAACTGCTGAGCTGGAGTTGTCCTGCACAACAATCTCTACAGCGGTGCTCACCAACCCTGTTCTCTGGAGATCTACCTTCCTGCAGGTTTCATCTCCAACCAAAATCTAACACAGCTGTTTTAGCTGATCAAGAACATCTTAAGGCAATGATTAATTGGTCATGTGGGTACGATTATGGTTGGAGCTAGAGTCTTCAGGAAGGTAGAAGTTAGACAAGAATGGTCGGAAGACTACGGTAACTCACATAACCACTCTTACAATTGCGATGAGCAGAAAAGCATCTCGGAACACCACATGTCACACAGGCTTTGAAGACTGGCAAAAGCCCAACAACACGGATGCAGAACTGATGATTGACTGACTGGATAATCTCGTGAATGAGAAGTGTTCCTATTAAAGTGGTCAGTGAGTGTACATCATGTGATCCTGCATATTTAAAATAGTGCAAAAAAGGCACAAAATACACTTCTCTCTGAATACACACGCACACAAATATCTGTCTTACTATACTTGTGAGGACTTTACAATGACATAATTATTAAGGCAGTAAATTAATGCTATGCCTAAACCAAATTTATCCCTAACCTTAATTCCAGTAAGAAACCTTTTGGTTCTTTTATTAAATTATTTATTTATTTATTTATTGATTTTGCTTTAATGAAAGCTGCAGTTTTTGTAAAGTGTTTTTTTTTTTCTTTTTTTTTCTTTTTTTTTTATGGTCCAGCCAGATGTATTCCTATCCTTGTGGAGACATTTGGTTCCTACTTAGATATAAAAGCATGCCCTCCAACCCACACACAGACACACACACACACACACACACACACACACACAACCTTATGAAGCTCATCCATCATACTGACAGTACTGACCGCGTGCCGTGTGTGTATGAGCGAGATACTTCTCCTTAGTCCCTAGTTAGATCTGTATCTAGTCCGTCATTATTAATCAGGCAGATGTTATTAATCACAAAGACAGCACGCATTTGCTGATACATGAGCATCTACTCATGTGTGTGCTCGGTTCTTTTCATTTGGTCTACCGTCATTGTTTTGAACAAAGTCATGTCCTTTAACAAAGACAAAGGCTTTCCGTATGCAGTTTTGCCTCCCAGATCTTTTCCTGCTGTATTAGAAATCAGAACTGCAGGGGCGCCATTAGTTTTAAATGCTAGCGTGAGGCTGTGTGTGTGTCTGTAGTAATACTGCAGCTTTGATGAAGAGGGGGAGGATAGAAATCGGTGCAGTACTACACTGCAGGTTCCGCCAACCCCCCCTACCCCACACACACACACACACACACACTCACTCACACACACATATATATACACATACGCACAAAATTTCAGCCACTTTGACATTTATGTTGCTTTTATTCTATAGAGTAAGGACCGTTACATCATTACTCTACATTCATGAAGAATGTAGGGCATTTCAAGGAAAACAGAACTAATATTTATCTTTATGTAGTATTCCCATATATAAAAATTATCCATTGTTATACCAAAAGTAGAAATAAAAATAAAAAAATACTATACATTGGTAGAGCATTAGTCTTTTGGAAAACAGTAAAACCTGCTCATGCTGCTGTATCTGTTCATTCTTAAGTCTACAGTTTTAAGACTGTTCCTTTCATAACTTGGGATATAATATTTATCTTTGCATTAAAACACTGATGTTTTAATAGTTCTTTAACAAATACAATTTACATTTACAAGTTGTGGTGTGTTTTTCTTTTTTTCTATTAAGTATAAACACATATTTAGCTTTTTATCATGTACGTCTTTGTTGATGTCTGTAGACCGGATACAGTTAGACATTTAGTTGCTTAAAGCTTTTAAGGAGGGAAAAATAATTCAAATACCACAATGTTGTAGCAACTTAAAATCAAAGAAAGAATCAAGAACAAATGTTGTTTGCTTAATGTTTAGTATCAGCATTAAAATGGAAGCAAATGAGTGTTTAGCAATCTAGTGATTAATTCTGATCACTTCAACTAATCCAGATAAGAGGATTGTTATAATTGCGACAGGTCTAGTAGCCACACTTACTGACTGAAACAGATTGAACTGGTGATGCATTTCAGGATTTGGAGTCAGTCATTATATAAAGCTAATATAACAGTATAGCATGTTCGCCTCGTACGTCCGGGGTTGGGGGTACGATTCCCGCCTCTGCTCCGTGTGTACAGGGTTTTCATGTTCTCCCTGTGCTTCGGGGGTTTCCTCTGGGTTCTCCGGTTTCCTCCCACAGTCCAAAGACATGAGTTGTAGGCTGAGTTGCCTCTCTAAATACTCCTTATTGTGTGAATGGGTGTATGAGTGTGTATGCAAATGTGCCCTGTGATGGATTGGCTCTTCCTCCAGGGTGTCTCTCACCTCGTGCCCCGAGTCCCCTGGGACAGGCTCCAGGCTTCCCTCGACCCTGTGTAGGATAAGCTGTACCAAAAACAGATGGATAGATAGACTTTGCAGAATTTACCTAACAGGAACCTAATTTATAAAGTATAGCCCAATACAGATGTTCAGTTTACTTACAGTCTCTCTCACTCTCTCTCTCTCTTTCTCTTTCTCTGGCTGTGCAGGAGGTGCTAGACCAGGCTCTGTCTCTGGCCGCTGAAGGAGACACACTGATCGAGAACTCCCACTATGCCGTGGACTCCATCTTGCCCAAATGCTCCGAGCTCAGAGTCGTGTGTGAGGAAGTGGGAGCTGTCCTGAAGGCCAAAAAGGCCCACCTACTCAAAGCCATGGAGCTTCACTCCAGTCTTGAGAAGGCAAGACTCCATCTTAAAGGAGTACTCTGGCATTTTCAACTTAAGCTCTATTCACTCTTTGTTTAATATACAGTATGTGTACCTTGGAGAAGAATTTCGACACATTTCTCTGTGTCGAAAAGAAAACTGCTTATAATGAAAGGGCAGCTGAATAAATAACTATTTAAGTTGTGTAGTAAATGTTCAGATCGTCTGCCTATATAACATCAATACAACTCTATAAACTGTAGCAGTGAAGGTTTTATCCACTTTCCGACACATGTAGATGACTCTGAATAGAAATGCATTATTCAGCATGAACAGTTAATGTGTTCTAAATGAATACAAACACAGATATGAGTAAGAGGCACACTATACTTTTTGTCCAGGATGCAACAAAAAAGCTAGAGGTCTTTACTTACAAATGGGTGTGAGCGAGATGTCAGATATGTAGCTTGCGAGACAAAGAAAAATCACGTTCATTAACATGAGCAGTACCCTACAGTGCTGCATAATGCATTTACATCATCCTTAGTAACTGCCTGGTCAGGGTCGCAGTGGCTTAAATGATGCTGCTAGTTTGTTTATGTTTTGGGAAATAGAACCAACTAAATTTGTTAGCAAATATCGCAGGCATGTATAAACAAAAATGATCAAAAACAGTCCCACAAACATCTTGTAAAAATATTTTTAGTTTAATAATTTACCGATTTATGAAGTCGAGTGATGTAGCTGAGGCTGAGGAACTGTCCGAGTCGGAAGTCCCAGATCATAACAACAGTGCTGCCATTTCTACCTCTTTTCAGTGTTTCCACGGGGGAATAGTGATAGGCCACACCCACTTCAGGTTTAGATACAGATACAGATAGTGTCATCGTGCTATGTCTTAGTCCCATGACAAATTATGTCAATTAAAAAGGTTAATATTCCTTTGAAATGTCAGACTGAAGAAGAATTCATGGAAACATTCTACAAAAAGTATTTCACATAAACGTTTATTGACATAATTCAACAACTGCCCTTTGACTTCATTAAAAAGTGAGTTTCTTGTAAACATGTGCTTTATTGTTTTAAACTGGAGTATTCCTTTAAACAGAACGTCATCATTGGGTTTTTTTGTGGGGGGTTTTTAAACGCGTCAATATGCAAACTAATAACTCTTGTAATGTTTTCCATTAATGTTTTCCATGTTTTCCAAAGGTTCGATCATTAGTTTTTAATACGTTTCTGTCTTTCTCTCTCTTCACTCCACCAGGCTACCAGATGGTGTGAGGATGGAGTTTACCTTCTAGCGTCTCAGCCTGTTGACAAGTGTCAATCACAGGATGGGGCAGAGGCAGCACTGCAGGAGATCGAGCGTTACCTGGAGACAGCCAATCAGCACAAGCTGACAGACTTAACTGGCATCTGGAGGGAGTACGAATCCGTGCTGACGACAGATTTCCGAGTAAGCAGCTCAAAACAATTGTTCCTTAACTGATGTTTATGACCTCCAGGTCAGTCTACTGCTATATTAGCACACATGTATCTGTTCATTTAGACCATGTGAAATTGAATCAGAAGATTAAAAAAACCCTCCCTTTTTATGTCTATTTTGTTTATTCATATACATACTTAATTTGGATATAATATTTGGTAATAATGAACTGTACACAGTTCAATATAAAAAATGACAAAGAACAAAGACTAAACACAATAATAATAATAATAATAATAATAATAAGTGTTACCAACCTGTTTGCTGTGATGGTTCATGTTACAGGATCAGGTGGAGCGGGTCTTCCAGAAGCAGCTATCTATGGAGGACATGTTTGAGAAAAGAAGAGTTAGCCTGAAGAAGTTAGCAGCTAAGCAGACGCGGCCTGTCCAACCAGTTGCCCCTCGACCCGAAGCCATCATCAAATCACCCATGTCCTCTCCCGGTGCGTCGCCATCATCAGCTCATGTTTACAACACTGCTGGGAAAAAAAACCCAGTAGAAACCATTCTTTTTTTTATGGTTTCCACTACAAATACCATTACAAACCATCAGCTGTTAACCATTAAAACCTTTACCATAAGGTTTCCATTATGTAGTAGGACATATTAAGTATGTAGGTCCTTAATGGTATCCACTAGACATAATGTGCCACCAATAGAAAGCAACAAATTATATGGAATTAAATCTGTGGCAAAATTATTGAACGTAACTTTTCAAGAAACAAAATGTACAATGAGAGAGAAGGAAAACCGTCAAACTGAAAACTGGCAAAAATGTAACATGGCCTTCATATTAACAGCTTTCTAAACTTCCTTTTCACTAATCATGGTTTATGAATGCGCTGCCAGAGTTTTTATTTATGCTTTCAAACTTTGTTTACGCTCCAAGTTTACATTCGACATTTCGGCACGATTTACTCTCATTGGCTAGTGAAATTTGGATCGACAGCTCGAGTGTCCAGCTGAGGAAGAGGGAGGAGGAGGAGGATGATGATGATGATGATGACCATGCTCTGTACCGCCCCTGAGAGCTGTATGAGACTACCCAAACCTCAAATATTAATTATAAACTAATGTACTAAGTAAGTTAGTAATTTCCACTACAAAGTATAAACACTGTACCTATACACAGAACCGTATCCAGAAAGCGCTACAAAATTCGCCCCACTGAAGTCTCTGCTTCCTGGTCAGGGAGCTGTCGATCCAAATCTCACTAGCCAATGAGAGTAAATCATTGCTAAGCCCCGCCCACATGAGAGGTTTGTGCCAGAACGTCAAACTTAAACTTGCGGAGAATAAACAAAAAGCATTCAGAAACCATTATTAGCGAAAGTGAAGCTTAGAAAACTGTTAACAAAGAATACTGTTTATTTGAAAATCATGTTACATTTTTGCCAGCGTGTTCATGGTTTTCAGTTTCTTGTAAAGTTACGTTCAATACTTTTGGCACAGATTTAATTCCATACCATTACAGTTTACAATAAAACCAATACAAATTCTATGAGGGGTTTTGTTTTTTGGTTCAGCACTTCGCTGCGACTCATACATGCTAAATTTTGAGGATGAATTTCTAATACTATCTGCCGTTTATTAACTACATTTCAAAACGTTCTATTCATGACCATTTCTCACACATCATTACCTTTCACTATAATCAGATCTTTAAAGCATACAGTAAGGTGACGTTTTACCATCAGACTGCACGGCTAGCTATTAGCATTCAACTAGTTTATACCATCAGAATTCTCATGCTAGCGAACCCTTTGTGAGATTGTTGTTAGTTAGCCTTAGCTAATGTTTTCCTTGGTGAAAACGACACTAATTTATCATTAGGAAGTACGGTGTGTGATTTGAGGCAGATGTCTTTCTTTTGTGAACCTGTCCTGTACTTTAATGTTTAAACTTTAAGATTGTACACTCTTAAATTTACTTAAGCATTTCTACTTTAACTTGAGCAGAGAATTTAGGGCTGTACTTCAACGGTTTTATTTAAATGAGAAGTTGTGCTATTTTATCTGAGTAAAGAATGTGGGTACTGTAAAAAGTTATTAACAGCTAGAAAGAACTGCAATGCAGTATTCTATACGTCTTGTCAGTATTGTTATTATTGTGTAAGAGCAGCACACACACGCGCACACAAGCACACGCGCGCGCGCGCGACATGTTGGGATGGCCATTTGTAGTGAGGAGGTCCGTTTCCACTGCTGCCATCTAGTGGCGTTCTGTGAAATTGCAAAACTGATTCTAGAGCTTGTAGTTGGGGTTCCTGTGACATTTCCTTCCAATTTAAATGCACGTCATAAAACAATGATAGTAAAGAAAAAAAAAAACAAAAAAAAAACCAATTACAAACCATCAGCTGACCATTAAAACCATTACCATTATTGGTCTTTAATGGTATCCACTAGGCAACAAATTATCACTAGAGACCCACGGGGCCCATTACAGCTTCAATTCAAACCAGTACAATTCCCATTATATCCATTATTCTATGAGGGTTTCTATTGTTTTTCTTTTTTTAGCTGGGTGTATTTTTAGTATTTCCAAACTATGATATACAATTTCAGAGTCTACATTTTTAAGCAATTTAACAACAGTAAAGCATCTTTTAGATTTTTGTGTGGAAGTATTCTGTTTATTAATCACATTTCCCCAGTCCTCAAGGATGATGACTTTGTTTTTTGTTTTTTTTAGTGTTTTATTAATACCTATTGTATGATGGTTTAATTCACCCGAAGAGTGTCTGGGAGACTGAATACGGAGTACTCACTTTTTCTTTTCTTTTTTTCTTTTTTGCTTTTCTTCATGCAGCACATAAAGAGAGGACGTTATCATCTGACATTATCAACAACAAAAAGGTAAGAATATTACTTGAACCTCGAGCATAGCAAGGTCATGGATCACAGGAATTCAGGTGTGTGATGTATTTATATGACTAACATATTTTTGTGTGTGTGTTGTCAGGACAATACACTCCTGCAGAATGGCAGGGGTCTCTCAGAAGAGGAGGAGAACCTGGCTGTACTTAGGCGGTCAGTAAAGGACAGGAGTCATTAAGTCAAAGATTAAAACTAATCACCGATGGCATAGGGACCTTCTGATACCACACACTCAGTTCTTTTGGTTCTTTTTGCCTTTTTTAAGAAATCAAAATCATGAAAAAAGTTATGAAATAACTGTGAAGTAACTGTGATTAAATACAGTCTGGTTCAGAATTATTGGCACCCCTGGGGGGGGGAATGAAAAATTTGTTTGTGGTTAATTAGTTTCCTTGACCCAGAAAATATGTGAAGTCTAATATTTATTTGAAGTCAATTTAAAAGTCTAATATTTCTAATACAGAAGTCTAATATTTACTTGGTCAACTTAATCTAGTAGAATTAATAAAATAACCTTTTGCGAAAACGTTTGCAGCTCTCTGCATAAATTTAAGTAAGTGCCCCGTCTCTCACATCGTGACAGCTAAGGCTTCACCCACAACCTCTTTCGCTTCAGTCTTCGTCTTTTTAGGCGAAGAACGACACGTAAAGACGCGAGTAATAGTAACATTCTGATTGTGGTAAAAGGATCAGCCATTTCTAAGCCAGTCTGACTGTCTGTAAAGTGTTTGTTAGTGTCGGTTGGGACAGTGTGAACATGACAGTCGTGTTTCCCGACGTTCTAAATCCAACAGCCAGCTTTTAAAAGTTGGTGATTGTCTGCGTCTGTCGGTGCACTGTGAACCAGGCTTAACAAAACCATGTGTCACAATTATTGGCACCCTGCATGTAACCCTGCATGCAACCAGGCCTGATTACTGCAAACCATGTTCAATCAAATCAACACTTAAATAGAACTTTTTCAACAGCTTGAAATTGGTTAAAAGATCGTACCCAGTAACACACTACGCCAAAAAAATTAAGGAAATTCCAGAAATGATGAGGAAGAAGGTGATTGAAAAACATCAGTCTGGGAAGGGTTACAAAGCTATTTGAAAGACTCTGGGACTCCAACGAACCACAGTGAGAGCCATTATCTCCAAATGGAAAAACTCGGCACAGTAGTGAACTTTCCCAGAAGTGGCTGACCTTCCAAAATTCCTCCAAGAGCACAGCAACCACTCATCCAGGAAGTCACAAAAGAGCCAAGGACAACATCAAGGACCTACAGGCCTCTCTTGCATCAGTAAAGGTCACTGTTCATGACTCCACTATCAGAAAGACACTGGGCAAAAA
>JANDJT010000154.1:11428353-11454950 GCA_024331685.1 Stegophilus panzeri | reverse complement strand
CAGAAAGACACTGGGCAAAAATGGCATCCATGGAAGAGTGGTGAGGTGAAAACCACTGCTAACCCAGAAGAACATAAAAGCTCATCTGAATTTTGCCAAAACACACCTTGATGATCTTCAAGCCTTCAAAATTGGAACTGTTTGGAAGATGGGGATCCCATGACATCTGGCATAAACCAAACACAGAATTCCACAAAAAAGACCATCATACCTATGGTCAAGCATGGTGGTGGCAGTGTGATGATGTGGGGATGCTTCGCTGCTTCAGAGCCTGGCCAACTTGAATTCTGCTCTCTACCAGAAAATCCTAAAGGAGAATGTCCGGTCTTCAGTCTGTAAGGGGAAACTCCAGCGCAACTGGATTATGCAGCAAGATGATTGATCCAAAGCATAAATCCTAGTCCTAGAAGTAAGTGAAAGACTGATCTCCAGTTATGGGAAGAGTTTGGGTGCAGTTATTGCTGCTAAAGGTGGCACAACCAGATTTAAAGTTTAAGGGGCAATTAGTTTTTCCACATGAGTGATAGGTGTTGGATAACTTTTTTTTTTTTTTTTTTAAATAAAAATAAAAACTGTATTGTGTGTTTACTCAGGTTGCTTTTGTTTTATGTTGTTTTTCATTTGAAATATGATAATGATAATATGACTTTTTTCAATAAAAAAATAAAAATAAAAACTGTATTGTGTGTTTACTCAGGTTGCTTTTGTTTTATGTTTTTCATTTGAAATATCTCATTAGTATGAGATGATAAAAACAGGAGAAATACTTTTTCACTTTATATTTCTATATAAATCTATAAATGTGGAATTAATCAACTGGTTAATCATGATCCTCTCAGATAACTGTGTCCAAGTGAAGACGTATTAAATGTGATGAACCTGGTTATGGACACATGACGAATGTCTGATATTGTTTGTGTTGTGTGTCTCTATAGGCATGTAATGAATGAGTTGTTGGAGACGGAGAGGGCTTATGTTGAGGAGTTGCTGTGTGTACTGCAGGTAAGCGCAGCTTTTACCTAGTCATTTTGTAGAATAATTCATATTATTAAGTAAGACGATAAGGATAGGACTCAAAAAAAAAACAAAAAAAAAAACACCACTAACATGACTTACTCCCATAACCCCAAATCCAAGTTCCAGTGGTAGAAAGTTGGAGAAAATGACAGAACATTGTTGTAATGGTTGTAGTTTTGAATTGCCATGCATGCATGCGTGTGTGTGTGTGTGTGTGTGTGTGTGTGTGTGTGTGTGTGTGTGTGTGTGCACGTGCGCCAGGGTTACGCTGATGAGATGGACAACCCCAGCATGGCGCACCTCATCCCCGCCACGCTCCACAACAAGAAGGACATTCTGTTCGGCAACATGGCCGAGATCTACCACTTCCACAACAAGTGAGGATTTGTCTTTACATCACTATGTAATGTTAGCATTCGTCCTTAATTACGAGTCTGGTTTTTACGTATAGACAGCATTCTGTTTGATTTGTTCATTCTCATGCTGGTGTTTTTGTTTGTTCCAGAACTTTCCTCCGAGAGCTGGAGGCTTACACAGACTGCCCCGAGCTGGTGGGCCGGTGCTTTTTAGAAAGGGTATGTTTATTATGGACCGTAATGAAATGGACCGTAATGAAATGTACTCAGTGTATCATGTACAATATACACACACTTTATTACTGATCTAATCCACACATTAAAATATGGTTTTATGTATACAGATAAATTAATCTCTTACTTACTTTTTTTTTTTCTTTTCTCTTTTTTCCTGTTCCTGCTTTAGATGACGGACCTACAGATTTATGAGAAGTACTGTCAGAATAAGCCACGCTCCGAGTCACTATGGCGACAGTGCTCCGACTGCGCCTTCTTCCAGGTAATCCTTGTGATTTTATCGGTTGGAGATTAAGCACACAAAAACCTACACATTGTACATTCACACATGATTTGCCATTTAACGACGGGAATCTACAGATCTTCATTTTATCTGGAATTTATCCGAAAGCATTTTCAATACTATAAAATAGATTCCATATTTATTGATTTAGTAAATTATTGATTTTGCTTGATTTTGGGCGGGACTTTCATGTGGCATGTTCGGGGGCCTTGAAAGGTCTGGGATTTTATTCCCGAAGTATTTGTATGAACCCTATTGTGCGTCACTTTGAACTGGTTTTATATTTGGTACATCAACACCAAAATGAGGTCTTCACTTACATTTGTAGTAGCTTTTTAAATGTCTGGAAAAAATATCGCATTTAACTTGAGGATACCTGTAGAAACCGTGCTTGAAAACCAGGTCTAGTTCAATTCAGTTCAGTTTTATCTGCGCTTTTAATGATGGACACTGTCACAAAGCAGCTTTACAGAGATATATAAATTGAGTATGTACAATTTTAAATGTATGAATTGATCCCTAATGAGCAAAAGGGAACCCATCTTCATGTGGGTGACACCGGATAGTGCGATTATAAATAATTCCCTTCTCTAAGTGGGTACTACGTAGTCAAAAAGTGCAACCAGGAAATTCATTACAGTTTTCGCAGGAAGTCTGTTTTGTTGAACTTATCAAAAGTACACAAAGTTATAGGTGTCTTGTCATGTTCACTGTAATCAGCTCAGCTCATCATTAGTCATGAGACCTTTTTGCATATAAAATGGGTGTGTTAGAGGAGAGAAAACACTCAACTAAGGTTGGGAAATAAAGTGATCAAGTGTGCAGGGCCTTTACAGTAAGCAGTGGGTGTGTCTCTGCAGGGAATATGTTCAGAATTTATGATTTGTATTACACTGGAACATGACTGTGTGACACACAAGGGGTGTGGGAATATTTCTAGGAATAGGGCCATAATCCAGGTGTGTGGCTGTGTGTGTGTGTGTGTGTGCGTGCATATATGGTAGGAGTGCCAGAAGAAACTGGAGCACAAGCTGGGCTTGGACTCGTACCTGTTGAAACCTGTACAGCGCATCACAAAATACCAGCTCCTCCTCAAGGTACAATAACAGCAGATTCCTGACAGCGTGCACGTCACACCTCAGACTTCCCGTCATAGTGCAGAGCCATGAATATTTGCATGTTCTGCTTGGTGGTGATGTTGGTTTAGTTCTTGTCATACATGCATGTAGTCTTGTTATTGTTTGTTTATTACAATATCGAAGAGATATGTGCCAATTTTTCTGGAATTATTTTGATGAATTTTACAATCACCTTATTTAAGATGTTTTATTTAGTGTTTTGTACTGTATATTTACTTCAGGTTAAGGTTTTTAGTCATTTCACTTTAGGTTTTTAGTCATTTCATTTCTAGGGACATATATGAAGACATTTAACTGTTTTAAGGTCTGATCATTGGAAAGCAGTGCATGAAGATGCACTAATCGTGGTGCCACGTCCATAAATTTGACACTTGACTAACCTGTGTGTGTAGGAGTTATTAAAGTACAGTAAAGGTTGTGAGGGCTCAGAGGACCTGCAGGAGGCGCTCTCGTCCATCCTCGGCATCCTCAAAGCCGTCAATGACTCCATGCACCTCATCGCCATTACAGGATATGAGGTACAGGGGCCCAAGAAGGTTGTTACTATTCACACAAATAAAGATTGTCTATCAGTACTATAGTTTGCGCTGAAATTTATTTACAGCTATAGGGATAACATAGAAATTCTTTCTGATGCTTAATAACATGACTTTTTGGATTATGATTTGATCAAGTATGATTTATTGGTGCTAAATGGATTTAATAACTTTTAACCGATCATAAACTGATATGCAGCCTACCTAGCTGTCTAACTTTTAGACAGACATGACTGCTGTTAAATACGTCACTGAGAATCTAACAAGACTTGCTGACTTGTTGTTACCAGGGGAACCTGAATGAGCTGGGCAGGCTGCTGATGCAGGGCTCCTTCAGCTTGTGGACTGAGCACAAGAAAGGTCACGCCAAGGTCAAGGATCTGGCACGCTTCAAGCCAATGCAGCGGCACCTGTTCCTGCATGAGAAAGCGCTGTTGTTCTGTAAGAGACGTGAGGAGAACGGAGAGGGCTACGAGAAAGCGCCTTCTTACAGCTTCAAGCACTTCCTCAACGTGAGACTCCTGCTGGAGAAAATGCATCATTTCACGATAAATTATATATCAATAGATCAGCCTTCCTCAAATTATATGTTTTTCACCAAAACTATGAAATGACAGAAAAGGATTTTATATTTTATTTTATTATCAAAAGTGGTAGTACAGTGCCCTCCACTAATATTGGCACCCTTGGTAAATATGAGCAAAGGCGGCTGTGAAAAATTGTCTTTATTGTTTAACCTTTTGGGGGGTTTTTTGTTAAAAAAAAAATTCACAAAAATACTCTGCCCTCATGGATATCAAACAATTGCAAACAGAACACAGGTTGTCTGCAATTGTTTAATATTCATGAGAGCAGAGTATTTTTGTGATTTTTTTTTTTTTTTTAACAATAGGCCAAAAGGTTAAACAATAAAGACAGTTTTTCACAGCTGCCTTTGCTCATATTTACCAAGGGTGCCAATATTAGTGGAGGGCACTGTAGTTTGATTAGGAATAAGTCTCTCCCTACATTTCTACAGGCAACCAATTCATCCTGCATTACAAATGAACATATTAGATATATATTCATTTCTAATTCCTTATAAATTAATTACGCACTTGTGTAATTAAGCAACAATTTAATCAGTGGCTTAAAAAATACAAACAAATAAATAAAACAAGATCTTTTCATGTAATTATTGCTTTCTCTAATGGAAATTATTTCTCTTTATAAAGAGATAAAAGGGAAAAAAACACATTCAGTTTCTGTCAGTCAATGTTTAGTTCTGTGAATTAGGAAATCACTGTCGTTCTTTTAAATTTCTGTTCCTTTGTCCATCAGATGAGTGTTGTGGGCATCACAGAGAATGTTAAAGGAGACAACAAGAAATTTGAGATCTGGTGCAACTCACGAGAAGAGGTCTACATCGTCCAGGTCAGTGCTCATTATAATAATTTCAAAAATCTCTTTATAAGCACACTGAGACTTGTCATGTTCATTCATGTTAAAATAGAATGTTTATTTTGTTTGTTTATTTGTTTGTTTGTTTTTTGGGGGGGTGGTTTTTTCAGGCGCCAACGGTGGAGACAAAAATGGCGTGGGTGAATGAGATCCGGAAAGTTCTGACCGGTCAGCTGAAAGCCTGCAGGGGTGAGAGAGAGAATCTGGTTGATTTTAATGTCTGGTTTAAAGATAATAGTTTTGAAAACACGTGTTATCTCTCAGCCCAGACAGTTGTGTACTGATGTTCTCACACACTGTTTCGATTATCCCGATATTTCTCTTATAAAGATAACTCTGTGTAGAATGTTAAGACAGGCTTATATAGAGGCCATATAACAACACTGTTAATTATGTTGATGAAAATAATGTTGAAAAATGTTCATCAACGACTTTTCATCATTTTTCATGATAAAAGCAAAAATTTGATGAAAAAAATCATTGACGAAATGTAATGACATTACTAAAAAAAAAAATTCCATTAATGGTTTACATTACATTTTCTTGACTGTCATTTTGGCCTCACGTGCCAAGCTCCACTCTGGACGTCTCGTTCTCCGAACTTTATAATTATGCTAACATGCTAACGTGAAAGCTTTGTAGTTGTAGCATCATGTTGTCATGCTCCTATCTTGCTTGGTAACAAACTGGAAAAGTGTTTCATCCGCTTTCTTACTGAAATTCGACTAAAACTGCACACAAATTAGATGTCAGAATGAACACCATTTACCAAACTGCAAAAATGACGGCACCTTTTCGGAAAAGAATACAAATTTGACTGGTTTATAATGTAAACTTATAGCAGTTAGTGTATTAACGAACCCCGTTACTGTGGTGTTCCGAACCGCAGAGGCGATTCAGCAGAAGACGTCGGAGCAGCTTTCTCCACTTCCCACTTCCAACAGTGCAGTGATCAGCCTGAGCCCCTTTAAAACCGGTCAGAAGAGTCAGAAGAAAGGAGAGGAGAAGAAAACCGAGCCTACGCTCCCTGAGCTCAGCTTAGTGCCTGCAATGAGAAACTCTGACAAGGTCAAAGGTGAGCTAGTCGAGCCGTTTTCTTCAATCCAGTCACAGCTTTAACTTGAACAGTCTTAATCCTAGTCTTTTCCTTTAATCACTGACGAAGCTAATGATCCATCATAAGACAGTATGGTAGTAGAAGACAAGATATATTGGAATATCATTTTAAAAATGGACATCCATGCTTTGCAGGATTGGGGTGATCATCTAAAATCTTGAGTCCTTCGTTCCTATTTTCCCCTGAATTTTCTTGATTTTAGTAATCCTTTATTTCTACTCTGGTCTTCTCTTGTCTCTATCCTTTCTATCTTTTTATTGCATTTACCTGATGCCCTTCGTTCTTCATTGCTGCGTCTCTTCATGCTCGGTAGATGACACAGTAACCAGTCCCACCACTGACAGGGCCGCGGTGGCTAAAAAGCGTTTTACACTGCAGGGCTTCAGCAACCTGAAGAGTCAGAAAGGTATAACAGGATTCCCAGTTCTTCCTGATGATCAACAAAGCGGAATCTTGGCCATGGATTTGCATTGACTCTCTTCATTATGTACTGATTAGCGTAATGCAGAGTAACTGATAGCTGTAATGATATTTTTTGATTCTCGGTGCAGAGTTGCTAACAGCTGGTGCTAAAAGTCTTACGTTACCCATGGTTACACTCTGCCCACCAGGTACAACAAGGTTATGAACACGAGACGTTTGTCACTATGGATTAGTCCATATACAGTGACGGGAAATAAGTATTTTGTTATTGTTATGTAATATGATGTATTTCCAGTGCATATAGCCACTTTGAATTCACATACATAATGTCTTTTGACTTTGTACTTATAAACAAGAATGTATCTGTTCATATGCAAGATCAAAAAAAAAAGAAAAGAAATTCATAGGGAAAATTATTCATACCCTACATTTAATGTTTTTTTTTTTGTTTGTTTGTTTGTTTTTTTAATCACATTGAAGTTCTCAAAAACAAACAAACTATGAAGCCATAGCAAAGACCTTGAACATGCCTTTCAGGACCGTTGGTCTGGTAATATAATATGCAGGTGGAAAATTCATGGAACCACAACGAACCAGGAACCAGCAGTCATAAATATATAAAAAGATATTTATGACTATATATTTACCACTGCAATATAAAAAGAGCTGCAGGACGACCTGAAAGCACTAGGAACAACAGCTGCATAAAGAACAATAAGCAATGAATCGCATTGTAATTACTTCTTACCGTAGATGTCTTGACGCCAACAGTAGCTTTGCAGCAAAATACTAATATTGTTCACTAATTTTTCCTCATCAATTTCGTTTTTAGATAAAACATTATTTGGTTAATGCGTTTAATCTTATAAATACACAAGGTTTTTTTTGTCAGATTGATTAGTACAAATATTCCAAAGACATTATGTGCATCAATTTGATGTTGAAGTTGATGTATGCACTGAAAGTATATCCATGAACAAAAAAACTGTAAGAATACTTATTTCCCTGTATAATACTTATTATTCTGTAATATATAGATTAGGGTCCATATTCATCAAACCTACTGAGCTCTCCTGAATGTTTTTGCAGTGTTATGAGCACTGTAGAATCAAAATCTAGCAGTCATTTCCTACTTGATGAATACAGGCCTAGAACTGCTCCTGTAGAATGCCCGTAGTCTCTCTTATTACGTACGTATGATTTGTAGAAGCTTCCTACTTACTAGTGCCAAGTTCTTAATAATTTAAAGTGTAACCTGCGTTGCTATTTAGTTCTCATTTATGACTCTCTTCTGCTTTTTCCTGTCCTCCCTGGACTGTTTTCTCTTTTCTCTCTTTTTCTTTTGCTCTCTTACTCTTTTACTGCCTGGCTGTCAGGATATCCCCCTAGTCCTGACCACAAAACTAAGCGGCATGAGATTAAGAGTGATCCCACGCCATTTGG
Source organism: Stegophilus panzeri (assembly GCA_024331685.1). Lineage (NCBI taxonomy): Eukaryota > Metazoa > Chordata > Actinopteri > Siluriformes > Trichomycteridae > Stegophilus > Stegophilus panzeri. The sequence goes on along the minus strand of JANDJT010000154.1, from coordinate 11,446,959 downwards.
CTTCAAAGGTACACTGGGACTTCACTAGTCCATTATGTCCCTCAAAGTCCACCCATTGGTCATTCACCTTCATCAGAAAGTTATTTCCATATTTTCCACAGTTCTTTTTTTTTTAATTTTTTTATTTTTTTTTATTGTTTTACTTCCGTCATTCCAACATGGTGTGATTTGTGCATTTTCCTCTTAGTTGATCCTTCTAAGAAATATTCCCTTTGAACTGTAATTAATATAACCGGATACAGAATGAACATTAGCAGTAGCGCTACACTATATGTTTAGAAGGTGAAAATATTTTCTCATTATATCTAATATATTTGCTAATATATTTGTTTCCTTTACCTGCATTCACACTGAATTTCAAATCGTTTCCTGTTCACTACATGTGCTCACTACATAGGACATAATATAATGACTTAGTAAAGTTAAAAACTTTCTAGTGCCCTGTATGTCCTACTCCATTTAAGATTCAGTCAAACAAAAACTTTTTTTTTTTTTTTTTTTTTTTTGGTAAAAGTTACATATCACTTTTAGGACCCGCTCTGTTCATGAAACCTTTTTCTGTAAAAAGCTACATTTGAATGTTTGAGTACTAGTCTTTATGAATTTGAAGGTAAAAAAAAAAACAATTGGTAAAATTTCACCAAGACTTCTCCACATTTTTACTCTGTTCAGGAAATAAAATTATTTTATAGTAAGTCAGTACATTTGCCCAACACTTTGGTTGCTATGGGTCAGATTTGGCTTTAAACAAGAAGGCTCTGATTGGTTGCCTCTCCCTCGGACGCAGGTCCTCCAGTCTCCCTCAGCCGGGCCAGATGGCTGAGCACTTCTAGCCTCGTACAGGCTAAGCGCAGAGGTAAAGCTAGCTGCCTGGTGTGGGGTGAACTTTGACCTTTCCCTACTGCCTTACTTCCTTTAATCCTGACCAAAATCACAATCACTAAGACACAAAGGTGTGGTTTACCAGGTTATGGGCATATTTCACCACTTTACACCTGTACATTGTTAGCATAGTTGTGATTTTTGCATGAAATATTCCTTTAAATGACTAAATGCACTAAATGTTACGATCTGTGGTTAATCCACATATTATTTATGATTCAGGTCTGGAATATCGTCCCAGTTGTGTCTTTACTGTGCAAATGCCATTCTGAAATCATGCATGCCTGATTTTGATTTGAGGAAAGAATTAGCACCACCAGATATAAGAGACCTTACTCCCAGGTGTTAGGAATCTATGACACAGTATGAGGAGCGAAACACCGAGTGTGTTTACATGCACATTAATATCTGACCGTGATCATGATCTGATTTCAGCACTTTATCCAAATCCTCATGTAAACCGAATACTCTTTCTTTTAAATGAACGCCTAGCTTTCAACCCATCAGACTATTCAGTGCATGTATTCTGTAAATCTGATCTCGAATCAAGCTCGTCTCCAGCTTTGTATCAAAATGATGTACGTCATTTAAAATTTCCAAATATTTGTACTGTAAACCAAAAAAGAGGCTCCATGGTGCTTTACAGTAGGTCTTGTCCTTCTACGTGTGTGGATTTACAGGAGGGTTCATTTCGAGAGAAATCTGATTACTGGCTGACGTGTGAACCCTGAGTTTTCTCCATTATCAGATTACTTAAGTGCATGTGCGTAAACACGTTAAATTGTATTCCAAAGGCTTGACTTTTTTACAGTCATCAGATTATTTTGTACCCCTACATATTTACTTTGAGTGGTTGTTTAAAACCAATAACCAAAGGGTTGATTGTTTATTGGTCAAGGTTCAGTCTTGGAGAGCGTTCAAATAGACTAACAGTGAATTATACCCAGCATATTATAAGAGAGGCTTATTGTGTATGGAATCTGGAGCGGCTTTCCTGAAACATTTTAATAAAAGGAAGATTTTGGTTCTGTTTTTGTGCAATACAGACATCTTTCAGTGAAATATTACTTGTTTCATCAGTTTTTGTACGATGTGTAGTTTTAATGGACCGCTCTCATGTTGTTAATACCACTTTGCTGATTTTCATACGGGACCATAAAGAATCACTGAGTGTGTTTAGTTTGTTCCTGTTCCTCTCGTCGGATGATTTCTAATGATGGGAAGAGAAATCTTGTTTGTTGATTTCCCCCCCCCCACCACCACCACCACCACCACCACCACCACCACCACCACTTCTTGTTTCCTTCACCATCATCTTTCCATCTCGTTACATAGTTAGTTCAGAGTAACTGAAATGCCAGTTCAATCATCTGATATTCATTTATTCTCCCTCACTCCTCTTCATACAGGGTTTAGTAAGGCCTCTCTCTCCATGGACGCCTCGGAGGAGAACGACGGGTACTCCAGCGCCGAGGACCCCTTAAATTCTGACCCTGAGGATGAGGGGAAGAAACTGGTAGGTCGAGTGGCAAGTTGTGGCAATCTCACACTTGGGTCATTGAATATTGTAATAATAGGGAAGGAGCATTGTGTGTTTCAGTGCCACTCAACTGAAATTTGAGTTCAAATTTAGCTCCTAAGTGATTCACCAATTTGCCTTTGAAATCATATTTCCCATAAAGGATTTTTTTGATTTTAAAGGTGCAGTTTTTTTTTTTTTTTTTTTTTTTTTTTTTTTCCTAAATGTTTCTCGGCCTGTAATAATCACATGATTTGAAAGAAACCTTGTTAAAAAAAAAACTGTGATTCAAAATATTGTTGTGAAGTAGAGTTTTGTTTTGTTTTTTTTGTTTCTTCATTTCAGCCTTTTCTTTACATTTTTCTGGCCCACAAATTAGCCAGAAGCTCTTCAGCTTTGACCCTTTTTCTTAAATTCAACTCAAAGCCTTTCATCTACAGGTGGTCACTGCAACTGCAATTCTCCTTCTCATTCTCTTTCCTCAATAAATAAATGACCAAGTAATAATATTTTTGTCTCTTTTCTTTAATGGGGTTCTCTGTATCTACTTTTAGGACTTGTGTGAAAATCTGATGCTGCTTTAGGTCATATTTATGCAGATTTATAGGCAATTTTCAAGGGTTTATAAACTTTCAAGCACCACTGTAAATTATATATCGTGATGCCTATCATGTACATTAAAAATGTTTTTAAGTATCGTGATTGGAATTTTATGTCATTGATCAGCCTTAATGCATGTAAAACACACTGTGTGTGTGTGTGTGTGTGTGTGTGTGTGTATTTAGTCTCCAGGCAAGTACATTGTGGTAGCCGACTACGATAAAGGAACTCAGGACCTCACAGTAAAGAGTGGAGACACAGTGCAGCTGGTTCGAGAGGGTCCTGACGGCCAGTGGTAAGCTGGTTAACGCTTATTATTGTCCGAATCTGGGTTTTAAATAAAAGTTTGCAAGATCCAGCTGAGAGCCGGTTTTCTGAATGGAGGGAAAAAACTAAAATAAGAACAGAATTCCAAAATGTTAAATAGGAAATGTGGGTGTGTCCTAAATCAAGAGAGGGCTGAATATTACAACTGAGAGAATCCAAAAGCTACTCAGAGCATATGAAAGACACCGGAGGTTGTTACAAAGCCGAAGGCGTGGGCTTGCAAGGATTTGAGAATATTTGTATCACTTTCAGAAATAGCACAATGCTGTCCAAATGAATCTTATTTCAAAATGTTAGCACGTACACTTTATCTGCTATGTTAAATGATGTTATTTTGAAAGCGAATCTAAAAATGTGAATTAATAGAGGGACTAAAGCTTTTTCAGATATTGTTTATACACATGCCTCATTTCATACATTTTAATCAAAGTGTGAAATCATTTTCGCTCTTTTCATAAGTCTCGAAATGTCTGATACAAAGTGAAAATGACAGCATTCAATTTCAGATTTTTTTTTTTGTATTCAAATTTATATTTACGTACTCTTAACTCCATAAACTTTTTTTTCTTTTTCTTTTTTTTTTTTTTTTCTCTCTCCACTATTATTATCTTAACATACACTATTTGGCCATTTGTCTTACTTCAGAACATAAAGCAACATCTGTGAAACATTGTTACTATAAATGAAATGCATTTGTCATGTTTATTTTTGTCCTGTAGTTGTACACACCTTTTGCACTGAACTGATCCATTGCTGCTGGCTTTCATTCTGTATTTGTAGCACTAACATGAATTACTTATCATTTAATTTAACAAAATATGCATTTAGTCATTAATAACAACTTGAATGATTAGAATTGATTAGAACAAAATGAATATATCTGTATGGCTCAGAGTATGAGCATTATATTGACTGGTAAAGGATCTAATATTGTGTGTGTGTGTGTGTGTGTGTGTGTGTGTGTGTGTGTGTTAAAGGTTTGTGCGTAACCTGAATAACAGTAAAGAGGGCTGGCTGCCTGCTGCTAACCTGCTCACTCTGATCGGGGAGTCAAAGTCCTCACAGTCTCTCACCAGCTCAGGTGAAAAAACAGCGTCCATTTCCGGTTCAAGTTCGTATTTTATTGGTTGCACGCACAGCCATACACAGTACGATGTGCAGTGAGAGAGAAAAAAGTCTTTTTACAACTGTCTGATGACATTAAAACAGAATTTACTTGCATCAAAGTAGAAAAAGAAAAATATCATATAAAGGATCTAAAAGATGGCAGAGAATGGACTATATGTGGAATAAAGTGCAGATATGTGCACTACAATGCTGTACAACATGGAGCTGAGGTAGTTGCAGTGAAAAAGTAATATTATTTAATAAATATTTATAAATATGAGTTAACATGTATAATACTATGTATTATACCAACAGTGTGACTTTCTACCAAAAGAAATATTTCATTTCAAAGGCGTTATCAGTAGGAGCGACTTTTTTTAGTTAGAAAACCTGACTTGTTTTTGAACAAAGCATTTCCTTGTTATTAATATAAACCTGCGATTTCAATCACAGCTACTGTCAGAGCTGCCGTTTATAGAAAGTTAATCAACACCTTCTGACCAATCAGATTTGAGAATTCAACAGCGCAGTGTTACTTTTTTTTTTTTAATTGCTTTGTTAGTGTGTGTTATTGCGTATCGATTCTGAAATTCATTGTTTGTACATAACTAACGCATTAAATAATATCAGTCTAGGGAAAGTGTCATTTTGAACACAGCCAGAGAGACTGCATCTAAAAAATCGAGTTATTTGTAAAGCTTATTTATTTATTGTTGTTGCATTAAACAGTGATGTATTGAAAGTCAGTTTGACTGAATTTGTGTATTTTTGTTTAAATAGAAGGCAGTGGCTCGGGCAATCTGAGCACATCATCCAGCTGCAGTGAGACCTACACCAGCTTCTCCGACATCAAACCCTGAGGCCTGTGTCTCCATCCTGCCTCTATAGCACCACCTCATGGCAGCTCTTACACACTGCACTTTCTGCTGAGACACCTCCTCCACTCCTTCTCCTCCACCATGCACTGTATTCATCACCAGTCATAGCAACTTGAGCACACAGCTTGACTCACTTGTTTGTTTCCTGCTTGTTGTTGTTGTTTGCAGCAAGGCGAGACCGAAGAAGCTGCACTCCTTCCCAAAAATAAGCTATTTGTATATCTACGAGTGCAATAGCCTTCGATTACAAAAGCAACACACTTGATCCACTAAACTAAAATGCTGTGACCTTGAGTCTTGTACTGAGAGTGTCGAAACCGGTTCGGAATATTTTCAGGAACATATATGTATATAATATTTTCTACTTTGCCAACATCGTAGGACACTTGAACGGAGCATCACGTGACGTGGATACAGATTGTTGGAATCGTGTCCAGTTTCCTAACTGTGAAATGTCCTGTCTTATTTACTGTATGTATTAATCAGAAACAGCTGTATATTTTCGATTATTTTCTGTATAATATTTGTACATGTATTATAACTTGACCTTCGGGTTTCCTTTTTTTTTTTCTTCCATAAAATGGCAGTATATATTGTATATAAATGTTCATGTATGGTGTCGTCGTATCTGAAGCTTGACGTATGCACTATTTTACAGGCATTACATTACTTTATTATTTATTTTTTAACAAACTTTCTCCCAAACAAATTTTATATTCTAGTAATAACGCCTATTCAAAAACCAGTATCCGAAACTTTTCCTCACATTATTTTATCACAAATCTATTATACAGGTTGTACGCAAGAAGTAAATGATGGGCTGATAAACAATACAGCATTTCCCATAAATTTATCATTGTGCTCCGAATATATTTTGTTTTTTATCTTCTTACTCCCGTATGTCTATATGTAAACACTGCACATATCTTGTTTTACACCTTAAATGAATAAAATCTGCTGTATTTCAGTCTCATGTGGCACATTGCCCTTGTATTTCTCTATTTTCATATTTGTAATAAAGGTTTGTGTCTGCTATGTATGTATATGTGTAAAGTGTAAATATGTATTTAAGAGTATGTATGAATTAAGAGAGATTAAAGCTTGAATAAAGTTCACCGATTACATTTTGGCTTGATTCCGGTCTGTTCTGAAGAAGCATGATGGTATTTTTAAGAGAAATATTAAAGGAAAACTCATCTGAGTGTAGACCTTACTTTAATCTCTATGTACTACATCTGTTGTGTGTGTGTGTGAGAGTGAGAGAGTACCACAGATAAGAAATTCAGCATGTTTTCCTATTCTGAGAAAATCCAACAACTGCCCTTAGACTCCCATATACGTGAGTTTGGATTAAATGGTTTTCTTCAGCGACCCCTTCCACTCACCAAGCTCTAAAATATTTTATACCACAGCGCTGCTGAATTCTCCATTCTGATTGGTCAGAAGGTGTTGATTAATCTATAACAGCAGCTCTGACAGTAGTGCCAGCTACAAGGCAAATCACAGGTTTATATTACAGCACTCGTGTGCATATATCTACAGTAACAACTCCTTTGCAGGGACTGGTATGGCAGTTTGTTTGTTTTTTTGTTTTTTTTTTGGACAAAGAAAAATGTTTAATCATTGATGCGGTGAATTGTTCTGTAAGGAGAAGTTTATTTCAAAATGATGGAAAGAGTCTCCAGTGTTCAGAAGTTTTTGCACTTCATGTTTTCTTGTTAACATGACAACCTGTGCTCTGCTGGGGATTTTTTGTTTGTTTGTTTGTTTGTTTATTTATCTTATGAATTTCAAGTGATACAAAAAAAAAAAAAAAAAATAGAGACTGTTGAAGAAACAGCTGTTTCTAGCTGCTAGAATGTAAAGGATAAGGGAACTAACTTGGACGTTCCACAACACTAAACGTAACTATAAATAAGTTACATAATGAATGACATATCATTGGTAATGTAATCATTGACAAGGGGAGGCATGGTGGCTTAGTGGTTAGCAGATTTGCCTCACACCTCTGTGGTTGGAGGTTCGAATCCTGCCTCCTTATAGTATGTGGAGCTTGCAGAACTTGCTCCGTGCTTTGGGGGGTTTCTTTCAAAGGCTGACTGGCATTTCATCCAGGGTGTCCCCCAGGCTATGTGACGGAAGAGATAAGAATATAAGCATTATAAAACACTTTGGGATGGTGTTCTTGGAAAATAATCAACTTCAGGGTGGTGGCAGCTCATCTGGCTCACATTACCCATTTATTGACCATTATCCTATAACAGCATGTCCTGAAATGTTTTATTCCTTACTTATTGTGTTATAACAATTGTGTGATTTATATTTGCTTTTATGAGTTAATGAGTTTTCAGTTTAACCAATTTAATGAATGTGCCAATCAATTAGTGAAGACAATTTTATTAATAAAGCACATTTACAATAACAGAAGTTGACCAACATGCTGTACACAGAATAAGATATATATAAAATAATAAAGACATACTGGGTCTTAATTCGCCTGCTATCCGTTCTAAATAGTGTCTGAGATTAGAATGAGTGTGACCCAAACCGTATAAGTATAAGTAGGTGAATTGGGACAGAGCAGAAGAATAGAATATTAACTCTATGTAAAAACAAACAATCATTCTAATAAGAATAGAACTATTATAACAATTATATAACAACTTTTATAATAGCTGATCATGATCATCTTTATATCATATAGACCATGTTGCAGATCCTCTGGCTATTTTGAGAATCCTGGATCTATTGGAATGAACACTATGAAAGTAAAAAGGGACAAAACAATAAGAGGGTGGAGCTCACAGGGTCAACTCCCTCTTCCTTTTGTCACTGCAGTACATAGACAACAATAGAGCTGCAAGCCTGTATATGATCAGGTGAGTCATCCAGCCTGAATACTGACTTCTACATTCATTCATGCACACAAACAGTGGATATAAATGTCACACTCAGCTGTCCGCCATGATGAGGAACATCATCTGACTAGATATTTCAAGGATCTTGAGTCACACTGATGACTCATTCGCGACGTCCCAGACTGCATACTACTGCTGCACTGAAGTTCATTGTCACCATGCTGCGCCATCTAGTGCCAACTTATGCTCATTATACTGTACTGTAGTAGCGTGTTGCCAGATCCACGAATTTACAGTACACTATGTTTAACAGTACATTTAAAATAATCTTATACTTAATATACAGGGTGTCCAAAAAGTCTCCATACACAGGGGAAAGTAACACTTTTTTTTTTTTTTTTTTTAGCAAAATGTCTTACTTAGTTATAATCATAATGAAATGATTCTCACGGCTGGATCAGGAAGCTGTTGCAAGGTTGCGATGGACTTTAACAGGAAACGTGGAAAGCACATCACACACGACACTGCTGTCAAACTTATTCATGAATTAAAAAAGACTGGAAGTGTTGCAGACCGCCCAATTAGTGGACGTCCACGAACGTCCACTGACGAAGGCACAAATGACGTGGTGCTGGAAAACAAAGTCCCCTATGTATGTAGACTTTTGGGACACTCTGTGTTTGGAAACTGAGAAGATTAACTGAGAAACAGTTAGCTTGTATTTTATGTTTTACCAAAACTTTTTGAGAATTCTGCAAAAATTAGTTTTTGGTTTTTTTTTTAAACAAATGTAACTACAGGAACAACATGCAAAAAATCAGGTTATTTAAGCCATTTGACTGTGTATAAGAAGTGCTGTGATAGCTAGTTAGATTAAATAATTTGGAAATTAAAGAAAAAAGAAAAAAAAAAGATGTCTGTCTTTCAAATGATACACATACTTCTTTAATATTTATATATTTAAACTTGAAACTGAGAAATAAACTTTTTTTCAATCAGCTGTTGTTTTTTTTAAATGATTTTTTTGTGAACAGTTCAATGTCAAATGATGGGAGACACAAAAATGTAAACAAAAAAAAATCTGTTTTAATCCCAATAGTTGGGGGTAACCCAATCGCCTATATACCTCAGGGGAAATAATATTTATTTTTTTATCATTTGTCTTCAGTAAGTGCCTTATCCTGGTCAGGGTTGTAGTGGATCCGGAGCCTATCCCAAGAACACAGGATGCACAGAAGGAATACACTGTGAATGGGTTGCCAGTCCATCACTGGACCCCATGCACACAAACACACGTTCACACCTAGGGGAAATTTAGTTTAGCCATTTAATCTATTTTTATGTTTGTGGGAGGAAACCAGAGAACCCAGAAGAAACCAAAACAAACAAAGAGAGAACTAGCACTGGAGCTCTGCACAGACGGTCAGGTTCGAACTGGAGACCCGAGATGAGAACACTAATCACTGCATCACAATATCACACTGTTTATTTTTATACTTCATTAAAATATATATAGTTACTTCAAATAAAAATACAGATTTTTGCAAACATAATCATGATGCTGCACCTTTTTTAAATATAAAAATGTTTTAAATGTTTCAGTTTGGGCTTGTTATGGGGATATTTTTACGCATACTTGGCAACCCTGAGTTATGCCGGTTTTGCGCTATAGACGCTCTTGCACGATAAACGCTATTAACGAGTCTGAACACATCTACATCCGGGTACTGTGCAGACCACACCTACAGGAAATGGTATCACTTTTCACTAGGGATGGGCGATACCACCTATTTTCTTTTCAATTACTGAGACTAGTATCCCAATACTGATCGTTTAAAAAGTCTTGTGTATTAAAAATGGGGAGAATTTGCAAACGTGGATATGAAAGAATTTTATATGTAAAATAAAATTAAATAATTCGAGACTGTTTGAATTTGGTTACAGAAATAAGATCGATAGAGTTGGCAACTCAGTGAACAGAGTCATAACTGCTTTATTAAAATGTATAATATTACTTTTTGTTCAAATGCATTAATTACTTTAAATCAAATGCATTTTTAATGATAGACATTGACAAGTTTTGGTTTTTGGATGGTTTGGGCTGGGGGATACTTTTATTGACACGAGCTGTTGTTGTTGCAAAGACCCAGAAACCCTGTACACTGGCGTGGCCAACCTCATATACAAATGCAAGTGAAAAGATTTTAATGACTGCTGTGTATTTAATAGAGAAAAATTAAATTTAACACTACTGTACTATCATGTAATTTGTTCACATATTTAATTGTAGGACACCATTTTACATTTTTTCAAACCCTCATAAATACTGTAACGGCTTTAATGGTTACAATGGGAGTTGTATTGGTTTTAATGGAAGCTGTAATGGTCCCTGTGGATCTCTACTGGTAATTTGTTATCTTCTATTGGTGACATGTTATGTCTAGCAGATACCATTAAGAACTTACGTCCTTAACACCTCCTACTATGTAATGGAAACCATTTGGTAATGGTCTTAATGGTTAACAGCTGATGGTCTGTATTGGTATTTGTAGTGGAAACCATTTGAAGTTCTGTGATGGTTTCTATTGTTTGTTTCTTTTTTCCATCAGTGTTGGAAGTCACATCTCATGTCACTTAAATAATCCCAGGTGTTAAAACTTTTATCATTCTAACCTGATATTTTTTTAATCACCACACTGTCTGTCTCTGTCTGTCTGTCTGTCTGTCTGTTTGTGTGTGTGTGGGGGGGGAGAAGAAGTAGTAGTTCATATCCAGCACATCAATATGAAGTCCAATGGCATTTTTATATCAATTTTACATAAAATTAACACACAATATCAATATTATTTTATTTGTAAATAAATAAATACAATTAATAACAATAATAATAATAATAAGAAGAAGAAGAAGAAGAAAGAAAGAAAGAAAGAAAGAAAGAAAGAAAGAAAGAAAAAGGATGAAAGAAAGAAACATTATCAAAAGTATCGGTGCCTCAGTATCAAAAGTATCGACCCGCCCATCTCTCTACTCCTAACACCTGACCGAGAGCCGAGCTAATCTGAGATCAGTGTTTAACGCGTTTAATAGTGAACATAACGCCGAATAATTTGTGAGAACCGACTCTAGATCAGCAGAGTTTTATGTTGGGAGTCGACTCATCTGGAGCTTGTGATGTAAACCAGTATGAATCGCGCTGATATCAAGTCGAGTCGTTTCGAGTGAAATTGTGCGCTGCCTTCTTAAAAAAAACTAATTCCGCACGGTTTTATTTCGCTCATACGCACTTTCCGCTGACGTTTCTCTCAGCAGCACACACACACACAGACACAGACACACACTCTGCTGGCGTGACCAGAAAAAGGGCTGCTCGGTAACAGTGAAGCAAGGGACAGCAGCGGAAGACGAAAACCGACCGAAAACAGTCTAAACAAGGCCGTGGCCGCGGTAAGTGTTCACCTCGCTCTAGCCGGGTTAGAGACGTCGAAACGTGGGAAGAAGCGTCGCTGAGAGTCGGTGTCTGAAATGAACGTCGCCCTTGACATTGTTACAAACTTAAAGCGAGTGGATGTGACTGTGTGAGTGCTAGCTGTAGCGCCTTGTTTTGTTTTTACCTGCCATTTAAAACTCGGAACCATAACTCAGTGTCAGGGTTATGTTATTTAGCTTTATTTGTGTCCGGCTAGGTGATAGATATATATTTCGAGCCTGCATTTAACGCTGTGTGTGTGTATGTAATGTGTGTGCCGTGCCTGTCCCGTCAATGGCTGCGTCCAAAACCGCATACTACCGTACTCCGGAGTGTGCTAAAAATAGTACGCAGCCGTAGGTTGCAACATACTACTTAGTACGCAAGTATGCGGGCCTGAACCTAGCCTGGATGTAGCTACATTCTTGTTCTGTTTGAACGCTAACGGCCAGTTTGTTTTGCTAAGTGATCCTAAGTGAAGAACATAACTAGCTAGATTGAAGATAATCAAAAATAAATGATACATTTGGAGTGTTAGCTGTAAAAATATTAATGTTTTTAACCTCAGTGTTGTTAGCTAATGTTGTAGCTAACTAGCTACGGTACTAGCTTCGGATATTCGTGGGGTTTTTTGGCAGGTTTTATTTACGTTAGCTAGTCACCTGAAACTGTAGCTAGTCAGCGAGCTGAAGTGTGTCAGAATTAGGCCTTAGATAGGCAGTTAGTCATGTGGGGAAACGAGGTTATCGGGGGGAAAAGGTGGTTTGCTGACTAATAGCTAACCTTACCTCTTTTCTTGAGTCACACTGTAATCTGTTATGATCAGGTTCACGTACCTGCAGATCTCTCTCTCTCTCTCTCTCTCTCTCTCTCTCTCTGTGTGTGTGTGTGTGTGTGTGTGTGTGTTGTCATGAACAAGTAATTTACTCATTTATCTCCTCATTTTACCTACATGGTTGTTTTGCATTTGGTTTGCTGGAGTTGTTTTTAAGTCTCTCACAGCATTTGTTTGTCAAAGGTGGAACAGCTAGAGCCCTGTGTGTGCTTGTGAGTGAGAGAGAGACATATCCAGTGTTGACTGTAGGATCTGATTTTCTTTTATAAGCTAGTGATCTCACTTGTACAGAGATAAAACCTGTTATCTCTGATCCCCATGCGTAATGAGCATCGGACCGCCTTCTTTGATTGGACTTGTGGAGGAATTAAAGGAATACTTGTCCATTTTATTAACCGAATCTCTGATCAGTGAATCTGCAACAAGAAGAATTTCCACTGTTTCCTTGTCCAGAGAAAATAAGTTGAAAACTGTTTAGGTAAACTTTTATTTATAAAGGAAGTCTAAGGGCAGCTGTTGGGGCAGTCGGTAAATCTGAAGTAATGACGTGCAGCTATATTACACAAACCCACGGGTACAACTGTCACACTGTAACAGTAAATGCCGTGGGATGAGGCGGGTATTAGAGACAGCTGTGCTTTTTAAACGTTCAAACCTTGGAGCAATACTGTAAAGTCATTTTGCTTACATACTGTTTTTCTTCTTCTTCTTGATTTCAGTTGCCTGTGAAATCAAAATGGACGTTTTGTGGGTTTTAGTGTGAATATGTTAGCCTTAAGGTTATGTATAAGCTAGTGCGCTCGAAAACAATGACAAAAGTCGCATTTAAAAGATATACGCATTCAGGATTTACAGTCTCTCTCTACCACCGATACGGATCAACAATTTTAGTGACATCATTCTGCACTTCAGCTTCTCATCAGATTTTCTGTCCAATCAAACGCTCTGTAGAATCTGAAGTGTCCCGCCCCCAACATTATAAAAACTTGGGCGAACAAAGAAGTTTGATGACCATATTCATGAAAACATTTGACAAAAATATATTTTATAAATGACATCCCTAACAGCTGCGGTTAGACTTACAGAAGAAATGAGCAGGTTTTCTGTTCATTTCTCAGTACAAACGCAATAGATGGAGATTATTAGACGTCGACCGATTTTGCAGATGAATCGGCACCGGTAACCGATTGCTGGAACTATCAGTTGTCAGCAAAAATCCACATCTAGAGGCGAAATAAAAACTATCAATGATTAATTTTGCTGTGTTATTTGAAGTGTTTTTCATTCATTTTGGATGTCTCGATTTTTATTTTATATTTGGAGTATTACTTTTCGGCTTAGTTTACATGTATATCTTTTATTTTCTTTAATATTTTTAAATATTTTAATATATTTATTTTGGTTTGTTTTTTTGTTTTTTTTAAAGTACAGTACATTTTCATGGTACAGTCAGAGTAAAATGTTGCTGAACTTCAATTTTGTAATAAAGTTCAGCAGTATTTTACTTTGAGTGTTATGTTTAGACTTTAGTTATCCGTATCGGTAAATTCCACTATCGGTCAACCTCTAGAGATTATGTTGAGTTTTGGAGTATTCCTTTAGGACAGCGTTGTAATTGAAAGCATGGCAGACGGGACATGTGCTGATAATCAGGTGTGGGATATCTTTGATATTTGACAATGCAGTATAGTATCTAGGATAAAATATTATTACTATACCTCCAATCAGCATACATGGAGTGGTGCCTAGGCATTCTAGCTCTGGTAATATTATGAATGGTTTCTTTAAAACCAGTTGAATGCTGTCCTACAAAAAGTGTCAACACATGCATCATTTTAACTCCATATAAGCATGTAATTTGCATATTTATTGCTGTCTTTGTGGATTTATTACTGTTTTTGTGGCAGGTGACTCATGCATGATGGTTCATTTCTCTCAAATACAAGAGTGTAGAGTAAGCCAAGACACCAACCTGCCAATTTCAGCCTCGTGTTAAGTTATTAATAATAGAAAAAACGTATGCAGAACGTTAACATTAATTTCAGTTTGACAGAACAGGGGATGTTCAAAACAACCACATATCAAGTTCAAATAGAGGACGGGAATAGTTTTGAGTGCACTGCTTTTCTGTAAAGATCTAGACCTCTTGAATGTGATCATTCATCTGCTGTTGACATGACTTTTGACAGACATACCTGAGAAGTTTGCTAAAGGACTGCATGCCAAGATCATGTATGTAGTGTTTCCTGTTTGTGAAAATATGTCACTTTATGTGACATAAGTGGCTGGGTGGATGGTTGGCGATTTGTTGGTTTTTAATTGGTTTTAGTTGGTCCGTAAATCAGCCTGGTCATGTTCGCTTGATTACCCCAATAAAACAGGTGATGCATTGTCTCATCATCGTATACCTGGATAACCTGGGAACATTTGTTTAAAGCATTTTTATAGCTTATGTCAAGTGTTATGTTTTGCATTCTGTTGTAATATACACTTATGACAAGTCCATTTGACATGGACTTATGGATGAACAATGTCAAGATTGTATTTTGTCAGAAAGCACACACACATACTTAATCGTTTGTAATAACACCAGTAATATGTGGGATTGTCTTAATGAGTCGATTTGAGTCAGTTGTGGTTCGCAAGCCTCTTGTGAAAAGTGTGTGAACTTTGTTTTGATAACCAAAGCAAAGAAGTGAATATGTCCTCCTCTCGAGAGGGTGTTGAGAACGATTTGGTCTGGCAGAGGGTCATATGATGTGACAAGAGACCAGCTCTTGGCAAGCGCAGGATAATCTCAGAAAGACAGGGATGGCTGAACAGGGCAGTGATCTCACACACATTAACTCTCCTGGGGTTCTCACCTCACCGGATTACTACTCGCAAGCTAGGCCATGTCCGCTTTCAGGAACTGACATACTGAAGTTTTTCCACTCAGACTGTTCCCGTTTGGTGCGGCTGTTTTTAAACTTGTGTCGTATGACAAGAGCATGCGAGTGGCTAACACATGCTTCCTCCAAAACCCCTGAAGGCAGCTCGTGAGAGACCCAAATGCTTTAAACAAATTTTCCCAAGTTATCCTTGTACAAGAAGATGAGACGCTGCATCACTTTTTGAAACTGCTGCTTGTTGTGCAACGTCACATGGCAGCATAACCGACACAAAGGGAAGCGCTGTCCACATACATGAGCTCACAGACACCCATGATTGGCTAGTGTCGCTGTGATTGATGGGAAGGGAGTGTATGCTAGAATTCCTACGAAGAAAGCAGGGCCAGTTTTGCTTTTCCTGGCCATGGATAGCTGTGGCATCATCGGTATCTCAAACTCGTGATCTCCTGACAGTAGAGCAAGCGCTTTTCTGCCATGAGTGTGTGTTTTGAGCTTAAAAATACGATATACATTTGTTTTAACGCTATAGTGTCCAAATATAAACTTCTTTTCTTTTTTTTTCTTTATTTCTGCAAAACACTGGAGAGAACAGCACCGAGACTCTTTCTGTAAAGTATAAGAAGGTTCTGGACACTTGTCGAGAGGATCGTAGACTTTCACGCTCCTATATATTCTCATGTGCACATAGACTGCCCTTTACTAAGATAACCATTGCGAAATCTACATTTTCTGTCCTGGCAACAATTTCTGTGTTGATTTGATTTCATTATCGTGTTGGAAGCGGCATCTACGGTCAAGTATTAACATCTTGGCAGAGGACAGGATCCTTTTTAGTTTGTTTGTTTTGTTTGTTTTTAGCTGAGGAGGCGTAGCTCAACAACTCAGATCAATAGCCTGATGAGCTCCGAGTTTAAATAAAGAGTACGAGCAAATAGTGACACTTCCTCTCTTATCTTCTTCCTTCTTCTATTCAGGTTCTGAGGAAGGAGAGACAGACAGACAGAGAGAGAGAGAGGGAGAGAGAGAGAGAGAGAGAGAGAGAGAGAGAGAACAAACGAGCAAGACCGAGCAAGAGAGACGCTGGGCTCCAACCATGCCACTCTTTGGTAAATCTCACAAGAGTCCCACGGAGATTGTGAAGGCTCTGAAGGACAACCTGTCCATCCTGGTGAAGCAGGACAAGAAGACAGAGAAGGTGAGATCATACTTAAAGCATAAGAAGCTAATATATCTTTTGCATGCTGTTGTTATTATTAGTAATGCCAGAAGTAAAGCACCTTATTTATTTATTTATTTGTTTGTTTGTTTGTTTTATTTATTTTCTGTACATCATGAAATATACAATATAATACAATATTATAGTTGTACACTGCTTTCTGACTTCTGTTCTATTCCACATGCTTCCACACTTTCTATCAATATCTGCATATTGAGCTTATATTTAAGCTTGAAACCAGTCTGGAGCCACTTTGTTTCACCATCATAGAGCGTAACTGTACGAGCAACATTGTAAGGTCAAGCTACTCCGTCAGAGTGCCACATGCTCACCGCCAGGCTTCGTTCCAGCACTCGTCAGAACCTACCTCCTGCCTTGGCTGCAGTTCTTCTGCTCGCACTTCTAACAGACTTGACATCGTCTAGACAGTCTAGGTGGAAAAGCTGGCATCTTGCTATGAAGCAGCACTTCAGCTCCATCTGATAACGCTATTCGAGTTATGAAAAGCATGACGTGTGGCATGTTGGTTCTGTAGAAATATGAAAACACTCCTTAGCCCCTGGGATAAATAGTTCTGTCGATGAATCCTTCTTACTAAGGTTGACTGACACTTTGTTCTTTAATAACGTGTTTCAATATGTAATAGCACTCTCTCGAAAGGCTTTTACCATTCTGGTTCTAGATCTAACCTTTTGTGTACAAAATAATATCTAAATTAAGATTCATCGGTGTGTGGATTTAATTAATCATAATACGAAAATTTGGCAAAACAATAATTATAGAAAGAAGAGTTGATTAAAAATCTAGAGATAGATGGGACTAAACAAGTAAACATAACAGGAGGAGACTGAAAGGAAATAAGCAACAGTTCAAGCACACGAGTGTTAAGTGTGGTGAGAAGGGCGAGATGACAGCGATGTGATGATGCCACTGTGCTGCTTTACCTCATGTTCATTCGCAGCCTCTCGCTAAGCCAGGTTCCTTCAGCTCCATGCTAAAGTACAGGTCTGTGAAACTCTTAGCCAGCTGTCTGATGTCATCCTTAGGTATCCTGTGGTAGACACGTGTGCCCTGTGCTCCTGTCTCATCAAACCCTGTGTTGAAAGCAGATGCTGGATGAACAGATGACTGCCTGGTCCTGTGTTCTTCCTGTGAGAGGAGAATGCTGTCTGTCAGGCATCTGTTCAGTGCACCTGTCAGATATATATAATATATGTGTGTGTGTGTGTGTGTGTGTGTGTGTGTGTGTGTGTGTAGGCCTCAGATGAGGTGTCTAAATGTCTAGTGGCGATGAAGGAGATCCTGTACGGCACCAACGACAAGGAGCCACACACGGAGACAGTGGCCCAGTTGGCACAAGAGTTGTACAACAGCGGCCTGCTCATCTCCCTGGTGGAGAACCTGCAGGTCATCGACTTTGAGGTTTGTCACCGCATGTTCTGACACGTACACACAGCCATCAGTTTATTTACATAATTAGCTCGTTCCTATTAACTATAGCTTCTGTGGTGAAACCTTTCCTTCTGGTTAATTCGAGTTGGACAGGGTTTTATCTGGTAGAGCCGGTGACAGGTTTACAGACGCACCAATCAGAATTAACCATCTGCTTATGCAGTTTTTACCCCACCGCAACAACTGAAACGGACATCTTTCCTGCTCTCTCAGCCCCCTTTTAGTGCCCGAGTGTAAGAGAAACTGCAACTGGATGGAAGGTTTACAGTTTTATACGCACTGTTTTTGTTTATACCAGTACACGGTGAATTCCCGAATCTGATTAGTCACATGGTGCGCGTTATTTGTGTATAACTGCACGTCTCTGACAGAAGTTCCAGCTGTAAGCTGAATTATGGGTTTATATTAACGTACTCGGTCTAATAGGTTAGTATTGCTATAGTAACAACTCATACACAGGGACTTGTACGCCGGACTAGTACTACCTATAAACAGATGTTTAAAATTTGTTATTTATCAAAGAACAAATGTACAATATTGTGAAGGTTTTTGTTGTTGTTGTTGTTGTTGTTGTT
>JANDJT010000154.1:11400842-11415094 GCA_024331685.1 Stegophilus panzeri | reverse complement strand
AGAGATTCACAGCATGAAAGTGCACCTAAAAAACTGCAAGAGTTCATGTCAACATGGAGCAGAATCTCAAAGGAATGTTTTCAACATCGTGTAGAATCCATGCCATGAAGAAATGAGGCTGTTCTGAGAGCAAAGGGAGGCCGTACCTAGTGTTACTATAGTCTTCCTAATAAAGTGCTCTGTGAGTGTATTTTATTGTCTGTAATCTTTAGAGATTATCATGGATACAAACTAACCTTAAACTTGGGTCACTGTTCACATCTGCTTTTTGTCTGATTTAATTTAATCTTAGTGGAAGTTTTTCTACTTTTGTTTAGTTGTAATTTATTTGATTTTAGTTTCTAATTGGATTTGTTGTCTTGTAGTTTTAGTTAAATGTAATAACTCTGTTTTAAACAGCTGAAGTATGACGAAAGTAATGAGTAAAATGTGTACTTGCTGCACAGAGTGCACATGTTGACTAAGTCTACAGAGAATGCAATAAAAAAGAAATCTAATGGTTAATATGGCAGGTTGATGCATCACGAAGTATTGAATAGATCTGTCAGGCTTTCAGTAGAATTAGAATTTATAACCAGTTTCTCTAAATAGCTGCGAGAAAATGTTAAAGGAGTAGTCCAGCATAGTAAAATTATTGATAGTAATTAATTAATTTAAAAAAAGGTAAGTTTAACACAATGACTACCCCAACAACTGCCCTTGGAGTTCTTTCATAAGTGAGTTTTGAAGCAACAGGTCATCTGTTCTAGTCTCAGTTCAGGGAAAAGTCTTGAAAATCTTGTCCATGCTAATGACACACATGCTACATATTGAACAATGCTGGTGTATTCCTTTACTTGCTGTTAGAGACAGCTTACATTTACACACCGTTATCTCACCTGTTCTGTATGCCAGCACTGCCGCCTGGATGATGCAGTGTCTCACAACATCCTGAGATAATGTCCTATATCCACTACTTGTGGGTTCTGTCTCATAGAACCCATATTCGTGTTCAAGAACGGGAACACTTGCAGCCACAGATGCCAGAATCCTGATCAGATCCCTCATGTGCTGCCGCAGCTCACTGAAATATGGTTCTGTGCAAAAGTTCTCCAGGTTCATCTTACTGAGCAACTCTCTGTGCACCTCCACATCGTCAATCACAAACCTTTTAGAAAAACTGTCCCAGTTCCTCCAGCGCTCTTTCCTAAAGACTTCCTGGACGTCCAGAGTGGGATCATCTGCTGCCATTCTGCCCAGAAAGTCACTGTTGCGGGACGTCTCCTCTACAAACTGAAGCATGGAGTTGGCTAGAGGCTGGAGCAGCACACAGATGTGTGGCCTGCTGCTGGATTTGAGCCTCTCGGCGGCCGCAGCGTCCAGCATGGCCTCCTGGAGACGAGAACCTGTGGCACTGCTTCTGTCAGACAGCAGGCTGATCTCAGCGTCAGCAGGCCAGTAAGAGATCCTGTTCACACCAGCTGAGAGAATGAGAGGGACAATGATTGAAAAGACAAGGTTACAGACATACTCCAGAATTATTCACACCCTTCAAGATAAGAGCTAAGATGAATTATTGTAAAAAATACAAATTTTCCACTCAAACATCTAAAGATATGAATAATCACAAGGCATTTTTCCAATCTGTCCAGTTTCTGTGATTCTGTGTCGACTGTAGCCTCAGATTCCTGAAACGGGAACCCGATGTGGTCTTCTGCTGTTGAAGCCCATCCACATCAAGGTATGACCAAGATATTTCTGCTCACCATGGTTTTAAAGAGTGGCTGTTTGAGTTACTGTAGCCTGGCTCGAACAAGTCTGGCCATTCTCCTCTGACTTCTCTCATCAACACAGCATTTCTGCCCTCAGAACTGCCGCTCGCCAGATGTATTTTGTTTTTCGCACCATTCTGAATAAACTCTAGAGACTGTTGTGTGTGGAAATCTCAATCGATCCGCAGTTTCTGAAATCCTAGCATCAACAACCATGCCATGGTTAAAGTCACTAAGATCACGCTTTATCTCCATACTGAACATTCAAATCTACACAGAAAGCAGACGAACACAAAATTGACTTTTGCAACACACGTCTCAGTCTGTGCATTTCACACCTGTTAAAAACCTGAGGTCTGAATTGAAGAAAGGCATAAACATAAACATGCACAAACCTAAGAGCCATAACGATGCTTGACACGTTTAGCTTGGAGAACCACTCCGAGATCCTCCACAGGTGCCTAGAACTTTGTTAGACATTACAGGAAGAGGTTTCATCAAATACTAATCGGATGTGCGCTAACAATTTTGGCACTGCAACACCAAAGTGCAGTACTATGTAGACTTGCTCTTTATTAGTAAACAGACTCCTCACATGGAAGAGGTCATAGCAATTCAACCGAAGCAGGATGTGTTGATGTGGCTCATGGTGATTAAACACAAAAGATCGAATTCTACCTCAATTTTTCCAGCCAGGATCACATTTCTGTGATAATTACATGTTGTTGAAACCCAGCCAATTTAACCAAGACCTTTACAAGTCCATCTATACAGACAGGGAGTAGCAGCTGTGTAAACAGTGGTCGCTTACCATTGATGATCATCTTGAGGCAGGTAGCACAAGGCTTTCTGGAGAAATAAAGATCACAGCCCTTTAGTCTGGGCCCATGTCTGATTACCGCCACCTGACCGGCATGAAGCTCCACTCCAGAGCAATGAAGACCCAGAATTCTTTGTTCATGGACCACCACCAGGCCAGTGACTTGCACCTGAAATAGTCACATTACAATTCAGTTGTTTTCTTCCTCAGTCTCATACAATGGATACATGTACACGGTCTATAACAAAGTCTAGATGGATGTGAGGAAGGATAGTAGTTAAAAAAACCCCAAAACTGAACTATGCAAATACAGGTAATGCAACACTAGTTTACCAGCAGAAAAAGGGGGAGCATGTGTAAGGTTGGAGGTGTTTCTAATTAGCATATTCATGCTACCTGGTATTCTAGGTGAAGGTAAACATTGAGGCTTTCTGGACTTTTTTTTTTATATCTATTGATGATTGTTTGTAGACAAATATAAATGCCAAATACCCTGTCAAGCAATTTATTGGTCAATGTAGAAGGATTTTAAGGTTTTAAGTGGATGACGGACAAAGTGGGATGTGTGTGAGTCGATTTTAATCAGGAAACGTCCAACCAATGACTCTTCAACGGTTGTTTGGTTTGACTTCTAATGAAGTCAGTGCTTAAATCAGGTTGTGTGAGTGCGGGATAAAAGAAACAGCCAAGCTAAGTATCACTCCTAACTAACAGACAGTCTCTGAGAGAATAAAGCTGTCCTTACGGATGCATTGTCTTGTCTCTGAGATTCCTTCCTGGGAAAAAGCTCCATCCAGAGACTCAGTAATGTGAAGAGGTTAACTTTGGACATTCTTGGTCCATGACCTGAAAGAGAAAGAGAAAGATTTTAAACTGGAAGTCTATTTAATACACAGTTTATAGGCGTATGACTGTATTTTTTAATTAGCGTGCTTGAGTCAAGTCCAGTTTCGAGAAACAGAAACCGATATTCAGAAGAATCTCTGTCTGAGTACCAGGCGAACCTCTAAGAAGTCATTTAAGAAGAATTAGGATCCATAGGTTATGACTGAGCAGGAGCAATCATGATATTAAATATCAGAATACACGACCTTTATGATGAAGGGGTTAAATGATCAGAGACACGTGACTGCACATTCCCAGAACTGCGTACTAGCTACAATAGACTTTCTATAGAAGTCTGTATAGTTGGCTATTGAGGACAGTGTAGTGTAGTGTAGTGTTGGGGGAAACGGCCTCGCTGTTCCTAACCTTGCACTTTGCCCTCTGTCTGTGTGCTGCTCTCCTTCACGTTACTGACGTCATCCTCGGGGTTTGAAGTGATCTTGTTTCCTCCGGTCCCCGGATGTATCCGGGACTCACTGTGTGTAGCTGCCATTAACAAGAAACCTGTCCGACACACAGTAAGCCGGTGTGAGTTTATTCCACTTTACACGGCATCCTCTTCCTGTTAAGTTTGACGTCATGCAGCAGGAGGAGCTTGTGAGTAGCCTTTAAATCTGGGTTGCCAGATGACACAAATAAATCCTATACTACTGTTCCCCCTGGTTTTATAAACATGGGATCTCAAAACCAGTGCAGTCTGTGGGTACACTCTCAGCAGAAAGATTACTAAACTGTACCCCTATCTTCTGTACTTTTAATATGTATTTTACACCGTGACAGACTGGATTAAAATTGGCTTGATGCTGGACGTTTTTGATTCGCAAAGTAAGGGACCGTCTCTAAAGTTACATACGACATTGATATACACGTTTCTAACTTCAATAGCATTTGAAGAGAATGACTTACAGTCACAAAACCAACCATGAAGGTGTCAGGTATGAGGCACACCTTTTAGATTTTTGAACCAAAAAACACGAACTGACATTTTTGGTAACTGAGCGTAAATTTTTAAAACTGTATAGGGAACTGTGTACAGTTTAATTTATTTATGTACATGTTTAGACAGGTTGTGGATGGGATCCAAAGTAATTCTAAATTATTTACATAGGCAGAACTTCAAGTCCACCTTTTGAGCCCTGTTGAACTGCTTCTCTGACATAGAAAGGCACGTCACATGGAACCACCTGCAGTGGTGACATTCAATCTGAAAAAACATAATAATTTTGTCAAATTTTCAGTAATCAATTAGTTTCTCTCTCTCTCTCTCTCTCTCTCTCTCCACACAGTTCCCTATACAGGTTTCAAAAAATTGCGCTCAATTATCAAGGCAGTTATCTGGTGGCCAGCTGACAGACATAAAACGCAGAAAACAAATAAGCATCTTTGAAATATTAAAACATTCATGTATTATCAGTGCTTTTATTTATTTCATTAAGAGGACTTTTATTTTTTGAAGAAAGTTATTAATTCCAATACGGGTTATTTTGACCCCCTTTTATGCATTCGTGAAGGTTTTTTGGTTCATGCATTGTAGGGTTAAATATATAAAAATCTAAAAGGTGTGCATCATAGCTGACACCTACAGGAACACTGTACAGTTGGTTTTGTGACTGTAAGTCATTCGCTTCGAATGCTATTGAACTTTAAATTATGCTATATTTTGTGTATGAGCCCATTCGGTAGTGAAATACATGGCAACATTTACACGATTTGACAGTTTATTTTATTAAATATCAAAAATCTAAAAGGTGTGCATCATAGCTGACACCTACATGAACACTTTCTCTTCAAATGCTATTGAAGTTAGAAAAGTGTATACCAATGTCATATGTAACTTTAGAGATGGTCCCTTAATTTGCAAATATTGAAAGTCCCAACGTCAAGCCAACTTTATGCCAGTCCTACAACTGGTGGAACTGATAGCCAGTCCATGCAACTTTCTAGGTAAAACATAGGCCTACAAAGTACAAAATGTGTACATTTGAGGGTACAATCTGGAAATGCCAATCAGCCTACAGAGCATGATTTTGGACTTGGGGAGGAAACTGGAGTACCTGGAGGAAACCTCTGAAGCAAGGTGAAAACATGCAAACCCTGTGCACACAGGGAAGGGGTGGGATTTGAATCCCCAGCCCTGGAGGTGCAAAGCAAATGTGTTAACCACTAAGCCACGGTGCCCTTGAATATTGATACCTTTCCTAAAATGGTTTCTGAATGTCCATATTTTTCCTGGTCTAATCACTTTAAATCTATACCTTTACAAGAACAATCTATACCTGCACAAGAACAATGTTCATATCAACAAAACCATTTAAAACATGCAGTTACCCGATTTAAAATATTTCCTATCAATTACTTCTTACAAAATGTATTCAATTTAAATTACTAAACTAATTATTGACAAATGAATAATAATTTAAAAAAAAACTGCAAACAAACCAACAATGTAAAATATTACAATATTTTTTATTTTATTTTGATAACAGTTAATATCTTACAACACTGCACTCTTGATAAACCACTTTATTTAAATCACTTAAGTTTATGTTTAGTGCAAAACCTATACAATATATACATATCACCAAAAAGAGACTTAATGCTTCTTTACACATTCACAACAAGCATTTTTGCATAAACCAATGAAAAGCAAAATGATACATACAAAATGAAAATGATGCAAGTAAATTAGAGATGCATTAGATTCAGTACTGAGTATTATCATCTGACTGAAATTAACCTGAAACGCTCAATCAGCATCAAAGTAGACTCGCTGTACTTGAAAACCTGATCCATCCATCCATTTTCTATACCGCTTATTCTACAGGGTCACGGGGAACCTGGAACCTATCCGAGGGAGCATGGGGCACAAGGCGGGGTACAGCCTGGACAGGGTGCCAGTCCATCGCAGGGCACAATAACCTGATCATATGTCATTATCTTTTTATGCAAAGTTTCTTTAGGATCAATAGGTCTTAAGCAAATCATTAGCAGAAGAAAATAATAGCAAAAGTAGTGTCTTTTGCAGTTATTAATGAGCAAAGAGGTCAGTACTGAAAACCTTTAAGCTGTTATTTAGAATTATGATATCTGTATAGTAATTAAAAATCAGGAGCGGTGCATCTTTAATGTGCATCTTTAATGTGCATCTTTAATGTGCATCTTTGTGTCCAACTGCTCGTTTGCCTAAAATTCTCAGTCAAAGGAAATTCTATGCAAGTTAGTATATACTAGAAAGGATCATATAGGGGGGAAAAAGCCAATTATATGACACATATTAAGAGCTGAAACAAATTTAAACCGACCATCCTAAAACTTAACACAACTAGTAACAAGTAAACAGAATTCCTGGTTAAAAAAACAAACATAAAAAAAATTGTAAGTGGATTTCCTCAAGCACACACACAAGTAGTGCTGCATGTCTCTATATATGGAATGCCCTGAAATTAAAGACTTCGCTCAAGTGTCATGGTTAACACTGGAGCAGTAGATATGAGGAGGTGCATCAATTGGAGTGACATCCAAAATCACATGATTATATTATATGAAATTAATAACTGAGCTGCACCAAATCAGGAAAGAAAACACCCATTGATCTCCCCCGTCATGTAAACCCTGGCTCTGCCAATTGGAATGGGGGGCAAAAAATTTTGTGCAACGATGCATAGTATAGCAACTTGATCCAAACATTGTTACAAAAAAAAAAAAAATTATAATAACAAAATGTTATTCAGTCGCCACCACAGTACAAGTCGAACAAGGCCAGCAAATGTGTGAGAACATTACTGTGACTCTACACTGCCAGCTGTAAATTAAATTGAGATGCCAGAATGGATTATAGAGTTAAACAGAGTAGCACTGATGGACTGCGCTTCTCTAACTGTAACAGAGGTTAAGATGACCTAACTGGCATACACAAACCAAGTGCTGTAAAGTGTAGTGGAAAAACTAGTCATTTTCTCGATATTCATACAGAGCACCTATCAAGATGATTTCAAACAGCCTTCATAAAAACTCCATGCCGTGGGAATGCACAACAGAAACCATGCTCCAGTTAGTCTATAGTAGAAATCTGTAACAAAGCAAAATAAAAGCAAACAAAAAATATAAGGATCCACTGTGCGGTCAGTAACAGTGCCCTCTAGTGGTGTGGATGAGTTTGTAGTAACAGCTGCGCTCATTGGAATACGTAGCTCTGTTGGTTATGGTCAGTTTTTAAAAGCTCCACAGCGGCTGGCTCTACAGATAAACTCCTTCAGCATGTTCCCGTCGATCTGCCAGAACGCTGCTGTCTGAGTCACCGCGGTCAGGTGGTTCACGCAGAACTTGAAGCAGAATTCTTCAAGATCCTAAATGAGAGAGAGAGAGAGATAAAGATATGACTGATTAATGGACTTAAAATGAATATTGAAAATGCCTATACTCAAAGTAGTGGACAATTCATACGTTCACTCTCTAGGCCATTACCATTACCCAGAAACCCAAATGACTAGGGAAACTAATGAAAAAGTTTAGATTATTATCCAATCATCCGTACCGCTGGGAGCCTGGAGCCTATCCCAGGGGACGCGGTGCACAAGGTGGGGGACACCCTGGACGGGGGTGCCAACCCATGGCAGGGCACAATCTCACACATTCACACACTATGGACAAGTTGGGAATGCAAATCAGCCTACAGCACATGTCTTTAGACTGGGAAGGAAACTGGAGTACCCAGAAGAAACCCCCGAAGCACTGTTCTGTCCTCCCGATACTTGAATCTGACTAGTGTCTTTATTTTCCTCTCTAAATGTTTAAGTGTAAGATGACTGTGTTGTGTTGGCAGGAGAGCTCGTCTGCACAAACCTGCATGCTCCTGATTCTGAAAAGATCATCTGTAATCTGTACACACTAGTTCATCCACCTAGTAAAATCATTCTACTGTCAACTAGACCACGCCTCAGTCGAAGTGTGTAGTACAGCACATGGTGGAATTTGGAATAAACAGCATTGAGGTGTGTCACACGACCATGAAGCACATTATGCTTAAATAAACATACTTTTGTTTTGTGAAAGACAGTAAGGAGGGCATGATTTCTCTTTTTTCTATGGTTGTTCAACCTACATGTCCCCTGGAAACCACGAATAAAACCTGTTTGAGCTACCTGAGCTACTGATCTGTCCACCATAACTCACTTTACGAATACAGCAACCCAATTTTAGGGAACAGTGCAAATCCATTATCACAGGGCAAAAAGCACAAAAGCTCGACAAGAGCATTGCATATCTGTGTTGGTGATCTAAGCAATTGATTTTCTTTCTATCATAACCAAAATGAAATCCTGAGTTTGGATGATGGGCCACTCACATTTCCCCATTCACACACAGCAATTTTTTCAATCTTTAGAACACTCCTCAGACTTATGAAAGTCAAACTCGTGGTAGTCCAGCTACTTGTGACCTATAGCCAGAAGTTATTACATGCTGTTGCAAGCCTGTGTGTTTTATGTGTCCTGTAAGAGCAGGTTAAGCAGAAAGTATGCTTCACTTTTTACGTGTACGCTAGGAACAGCGTACAGTACGCGTGACGCAAATTTCATCATCAGCAGAGTACGCATGTACTGTACGCGCGCCGCCCGATTTTTGTAATCAGGTCGCACGAGCCCATTTAATTCTTATGAACTATTTAGTTGCTCCACAAGGTGGCGACAGTGACCCAGGGCCATGGATTCTCAAGGTAGCTGAAGAAAAACCGGAATAAATGGGAGAGATGGAAACGAGTGCAGGTTAGAAAGTTCCCACATTTGTATAATTCTAGCCTTAAAGTGTATAAGGATTTGTATACGGGTGCTAATCGTAGTGAGAGATTGCCTGAGCATTGTTCTTCGTGTTGTTATTCTTCTTTGTCACACCAGAAGAACTGCTTTACTGCTCTGTACTGACTCTTACAGGCCAGGAGGGGTAGTGCAAGTTATTGTAATGCGCATGCGTCGACCGCCCGTGTACACGTACATGTCAAATGGAGTATATTTTTAAAGGCTATGAGTACGACTGTGCGCATCCGCGTAAAAAAAATAAAGTACACCAGAGGCTTTAGTAGTACCTCAGCATCGTATCTGACTGCAGCAGAAAGCAGGGAGAAAGCATTTTCCACAGTGATGCCACGCTTTATGATGTGCTGACACAGCCGCTTTAGCCTGTTCTCACAGTATGAAGTTGCCAGATCCAGCAATCCTGCATAGAGAATAAAATAAAAGGGGGAAAATGAAAGATGATGTAATGTTAAATGTTGAATGAAAAAGTTTAATTTTCTAACTGGAGACAATTAAGGAAACAGAATTATAATTAAAATACAATGTTTTAGCTTTAAATATTAACATTATTTACATGTACAGTACTGTGCTATTCTCTTAGGCACATGCAAAGAAATTCTGTACAGTAAAGATGCCTTCAAACATAATTAAATTAAATGTTTCTACATTTAAAAAGACTATAAAGAGCAGTAAACAGAAATAAATTAAACGAAGTCGATATCTGGTGTATCGACCATTTGCTTTAAAAAAAAATTTATTAGTAGTCTCAGAAATGAGCTGTAAGTTTTATTGAACAGAACCACCCACGGTTCTTCTGGAGACTTTGACTGTCACGCTCGCTTCTTATTTTTGCAGCAAAACCCAGCAGCCATCATTATGTTTTTGGTCTGAAAAGTGTCTCTTACCACTTAATACGCTGCTTTCTTTACTGACATACAAACATTTTTTTCTAACATTTCATTTTGTGCTGGAAAACTAATATTTGGGAATTATATTTTAAAATGTTTTTTGTACTGACTCGATAATGTAGAAGTCATCAAATAAAAAAAAAAAATCTATAATAAAAGTTTGTACTAAACAAAATAGGGTGCACAGTACTGTAGGTCTAACAGCTTTATACAGACCTGCTTACCTGCTCCCCTGGTTTTTTTTCTTCTCCTCATGTACATTTTAATTGTGTATAGATGTACTAGAACCTTCTCACAGTCCAGCTTGCACTCACCAATAGCATCCTCTGGAGGAAGATCTACAGTGTCTGTGTAGAGGAACTCGAGGAAGGATCTGTAGACAGGGTAGGAGAACTGATCGATCTCGATCACCTCTTTCATATCTTCATTCCAGTGAGACTGAAACATGGATCTGAAGTGTTCACATCTGTGGAAGAAATACCACGGTACATAAATAACAAGTCAATAATGGTCATGAACGAGTATCACACCTACATCATTTGGTTTGGTTATTTCAATTCATGGTGTAATGGTTGAGCAAGATCTGGATGTGTTTCAGGTGTATAAAGTGCTAAGTGTTACGGTGTTACCGAGCTAACGGAGTTGCGTTAGCTAGAATACTTGTACCGCGTATGACTTGTAGGTTGACCTGGGGCAGGCAGTCAGCTTTAAAAGCACTGGAACAATGTTTTCTTGTAATCATTTAAGTAATGATCTTATTAACATTTGCAAGTCATGCTAAACCCTTGTACCGAAATCCTCTCTAGTGCTTTTTTATAAGAACATCAAAGAAGTGTATTTAAGAAAAAACATGAGGTGCAACTGGAATTATATTTTGCATACCTATTCGTCACATAATGTTTTTGACATTTACAACTAGTCTCCTTAAAATCTACGTTCTACTTGATATCATGAAACATAGTTGTTAATGTAAACTAAACATTAAATGACCCAAATCTGAACACACCTCTAGATCCACGCAGTCAAATTCTTCAAACACTGCGTGACAAAACGCAGAGTTTTGTGTTTTGACAAAACGAGTTTTGCTCGTTTTAGTGCAAACGAATAAAAATCACACTACCCACACTGAGTGAAATGGAGTGGAGCACATACCTGATTTTAAGCACTGCTTTGTGGACGTGAATGAATTTTCCGTCTATGCTGAATTTGAGGTCTGAGGTCTCAGGCCTGTCAAACTCTTTCCTCAGAGACTCGGCTACGGACAGGAAATCATCGTGCTCTACGAGCAGAGGAACGGTTAATATACTTCAGCAAAAATGTCATGTAGACACACAATACATTGTTCAGCACTGACCAGGAGAGAAGCTGACCGTAAGTTGTGCAGTAATGATGCAGCTCAACATGACCTAGTAACGACAGTCCGTCGAAAAATAGTACAATGGCTGTGTCTGAAATTACATACTATGACAGTACACAGTGCATTGCTGTTGAAACAGTACTTAATCAGTATGTGTGTGTATTATGAATACAATCCTGGACATACTACATCCGCCATGTTAACATTGTCATGTGACCTTTGACATCATCATAAACCCAAAAATCGTAAACAAGTTCACAATTTATTCGTGTATTGTTAAACAAGTCCTGTTTAACCAAGGTTTAATACTTAAAGAGCCGACTCTGTCTTCCAATTTTTTTTTTCATTTTCATCTGAGCTCATCTGCACCAGTCCCGTTGCATCATGGGATTGTTTGACTCGCATATTGTCCATCGGTTGCATGCTGCAAAATCTTGCCGGAAGCAGTACGCCATCTGGGTATTTCTTGCCTATTGAGAATTTGGACATACCGCTCTGGCGTACTGCTTTTCACCTACTGTATAGTAGGTAAGTATGCGGTTTTGGATACAGCCAGTGTGTTTTGATTGAACCCTGACAGTCACTTCCTGAAGACAGCTGAGTTTACCACCACTCGATCTTAGAGAAGTGGGAAACTTTACCCTGGGAAAAAATGTTGTGAGGAGTTCTATTAATTAGTTCTAAAGTAGTTCTATTAATTTCCATTTGATCATTTTTCCACGGCCTTCACTGAAAATGCATGGTCACCACCACGCTCTACAGGATCACATCCATAAACTGATATGCATCTGGAATATATAAACAAACATCTTACTTTTGAATACTGCTCTCCTTGTAAGGCCACATTTAAAAAAAAAAAAAAATCAAGAATCTCTCACTAATATTAAGCTGAGGTAAATAGGACATGTCCATAATGCTGGAAACTCACCCATGGACAGGAGTCTCCACATGACAGATGGTGTTGCGAAGCAGGCGAAGACGTCGTCAGTGCAGCTGAAGTACGTGGGGTGGGGTAAGACGACGGACTGGCCTCTGCACTGGCCCCACATATACACTCGGCCACTCTGTGTCTTCGCTGCTGAGGTGTGTGTGGAGTGACATGCTGCTATCTCCACAATCCTGGAGGAGTTTGGAAATAAACAGAGGAAAGGGAGGGAACACAGGTGACAAAGAAACAACTAAATATAAAAGGACATTCATCAGAGGCTAAAAACCAGCTGAAGAACACCAAACAAATCCTTCACAGCATTCCTTCACAGACTACTGTACCAATTTCGTTTCAGAAAATGTTTCTTTTCTTACAGGAAATGCCATCTTCCTGCTATTACAAACTCAAAACATGGTGTGAATATACATTCAATCAGAATAGACCCTGAAGAGGTGATCACAGGACACTCGAACAGGAAGAGAAGGAAACACCAGAGCAAGCTGACAGGAAAGGGCTCGAAGACCCAACAATGTGGATAAAGCAAAACAATAAACTACAAATCCACTCCCTCTCACCTCTCTTTCTCAGCCATGACCTGAACTGGACTGAGCTGATTGCTCTTGTTGCCTGTACCAAGCTGGCCATAAGTGTTGGCTCCCCACGCATACAACAGTCCCTCGTCTGTTAGTGCCAGTGAGTGGGCATAACCACAGGCAATCTGAAACACATGGCACAAGCTTTATTTCAATACAATACGCTGAGATTCAAGCTGCAACAACAACCGGAAACGGTTCATTACAATAAATTAAAGATTTAATTATTTAATTCAAAATTGCAATAAATAATTATCTTTAAAATGTTTGTGGCTGTTGGATAGTGACGAGTATAAAACAACCAAATATGACCTGTAGGACGCAAACACCCTGTAGCGCTGCTAGACGGCATGGCGTTAGCTGATTTCCATTGTTCCCCAACCCAAGCTGTCCATTACCATTATAACCCCAACCATACACCTGAAACACACAGGCAGACAATTAAGGAGCCAGAAGTACAGAGAATATATATGATATATGATATATGATATATATATATATATATATAAAAATACACAAAACATAATGTACACAGACGTAATAGAATCATAAAAATGAGAGTACATCATTGCACAAATAAAAGTAGTGGAAACTATTAAATTGTGAGCAAAGCATCTCTTCTGCTTTGAAAGTAGACAGCTTCAGTTGATGATGTAGCCCGTCACTAAAATTATTTCTGTACCAGGTGTTCAAAAACGGCGTTTTAAATCTGACAAATGAAAATATGCTCTCTGGGCTAAGCAAAGAGTAAAGTTATGATGCGGTCGCATTTACCTCGCCGTTGTCCGTGACTGCCATGGAGGAAGTCTGACCACAGGCTATGCTGACCACTACTTTGTTAAGGAGGCAGCTGGAGACCCTGCGTGGTGTGGGCTGGTTGGCCGTGGATCCTGATCCCACTTGACCGCAGTTATTATAGCCCCAAGCGAACACCTGAGTGACCAAGAAGACGACATTCAAGCAAGTGATGCGCAAACCAACAAATAACCACCAAATCTCATGTTTCATCAAGTATTAGTTAGTTTTCCAAAAATATTTGGCGTCTAACTGTCTTTTCCATAGTTAAAGCAAAAACTGTTTCAGGCCATTGCTATTTTTAGACTACAAAGGGAAAAGTGCCATTTTAATAAATTCCCATTACAAAGGTAAATGGTAAATGGCGCACTTATATAGCGCTTTTATCCAAAGTGCTTTACACTGTGTCTCATTCACCCATTCACA
>JANDJT010000154.1:11367933-11382527 GCA_024331685.1 Stegophilus panzeri | reverse complement strand
ATATAAAAATAAATAAAAAGGTTTCTGGAGCTATGACCTAGGAACCAAAATGGGCTCTGGTGCCATTGTTGGAAACAGTTCCTGTGATTTTAAAAAAAACAAAAAAACAACACTTGCACCTCAAGAGGATGACCACCCTCTAGTCCAGTGGCCGCCAACCCTGTTCCTGGAGATCTACTTTCCTGAAGACTTTACCTCCAAGCATCATCGTGCCCACATCCTGACCATCTAATCACTGCCTTAAGAAGGCACCAGAGATCAACGAAAACAGGTGTGTTAGATTTTGCTTGGAGATAAAAACCTGCAGGAAGGTAGATCTCAAGGAAGGGGGTTGGTGACCACCCTCTAGTCTGTGTTCTGTTTACCTCCGCACTCCTCAATGATCTCAGCAATGGTGCTAGCCTCCTCGCCGGCCATGATCAGGATGTTCTTCAGGCCGTCTAGAACCACCTGTACCACCTGCGAGTCCTTCACCGAGAGCAGATTACAGAAAGGTGGGATCACATTTTGCTGCACCAAGTACTCCACCTGTCAATCACGGCACACAGGAAGAGGAACTGATACGGTGTTCATTCTTACTCACTGTGCTTTATAAATCATGTGTGTGCATTTAGTTTACACAAACCTGATCTTTCCTTCCACTTATTGTTAAGTTGCTGATGGCCCATGCAGCCTCTTTCTGCGTGCCAAAATCACCCTGGAAACAAGAACGAATACAAGCAGGGATATGAGGAAAACTTGGCAGCCCGTTTTATATTCACTGGTGATTCACTGGTGTTATGGAATACAAAATGCAATCCCCTTTGTAGCATCTGACACTGGACCATTACAAAGGAGCCATGGTTGCAGAATTAGTGAAGGATAATTATGTGCATTTTACCTTGGCCAGCTGGTGTATGATCATGGGGATGAGCCCTGCATCTATCACAGCCTGCACCTGCTGCTGGTTCCCTGCGGTGATGTTGGACAGGAACCACACGGCCTCCTGTAGGAGAACACCACCACAAAAAGAGACGCAGTCAGATATTTGCATCCTTACAACATCATTAATCCCCTGAGGCCAAAGGTACGACCTAGCATACATGCAGCGTGCATTTCCAGTACAAGTCATTTTCCTAAATCATATTCCATGTTCGTTAAAGTATTTGAATAATCTTCATAAAAATAAAAACATTCCAGATACAGGTTAATTACTGGTCTTTTGTTTCTAAAGAGTGACATGCAGCCCTCTTAATCCAATAATAAAGTTGGAGGGAAAAAGTCAGTCTTCAGATATGATGATTCAAACACTAGACGACAGAAGGGGTATCTCCTACTGGACATCATTTTGCAAGTATACGTACAAGCGTCATGTTGGCTCCTGATCATGCTGTGTGTGTACGCACCTTGTTGATTTTCTCTTTGGGGTGTGTGAGCAGATTGGGAAAGTGGGAGAGAACGTCACAGTTGAGCACCACCTGAGTCTGCTCGTCCGTCCCTGTCACAATGTTACCCACTGCCCTCAGCGCTGCTGTCTGAGTGAGAGAAGTGAAAGTACATCATCATCAGCATGCAGATCAATAAGACATGGTGCCTAGTGCCAAAAGAAACCACTTTCCCCTCAAACCCTTACTTATTTGTGTTATACAGCAGTTTTGTTAATAGTTTTCAGTCATGTGACTGGCACAGACACCTGGAAGGCAAAACATCGTTCCAAAATGGCAGCCAACACTGGACACTCCACTGCAGCTGCACAGGCCTGTCAATTTTCAATCTGTTTTAAGCCACGAATATTTTCATCACCTCTCAAAAGAAGAAAAACAAAAGGGATTCGAACAAACTGAAAGTTTTGGGCACTTGCAATCCATATACAGCACTCGCTGCATGTAATTCAATCACTGAAAACAGCGAAGTCTTTGCCAGAGTTCTGCTTTGGCGATGTTTATATACATCATGTGGAGAATCCATCCCCTTACGCTGCCGCCAGGATGAAAACGTACAGAAGTACAGACAGTTATCTGTATTTTCGATCTGGATGGGTCAATAATGCTGCCGGTTGGGACGTGAAGCACAAGAAATTCTTCATTGTCAGAGCAAAGATGATTAGCTAACGTTAGGTTCAGGTTCACCGTAGTACGCGTTTTAGGGGGGTAATATTTTGGTTAACACAACGTCTAATGTCAGGTAAACCATTCCTATTGTTTAAACTGATCGTGCATCCGACTAAACAACAACTATCCGGCATTTTGGCTAACAAATTTGGTAAAAATATCTGGTGGGCAGAGGAAGAAAATCGTGTTTTGCCTTCCAGGTTTGCGTTCCCGTAAGAATGTGACGTCACATGAACACTACGAATAGCATGTTTGGACTAAGCATTCCTTTACCAACGGGCATTTCCTTTTAGGAGCCTAAAATATAAAAGCTACAGTGAGTTCATCATTTCTGTGGTCATATCTGGATTTCCACTACAAGTTTACTGTAGAACTATTTGTGCAAAAGAGGGGGGAGGGGAAAAAAAAAAAAATATTACCACAACTTGTATCAGGCAAAATTATTCACTATACCAGGGGCTCTCAACTCTTTTCTGGACAGTGACTACATTTTAGGGCCCAAAATCCTTGCGACCCTGAGGTTAAGAATCTACACTTTAAGCCAAATATTTCCTTCAATGTCCCTCCCTAAGAAACACCCCCAAAGCACATGCATACACACACTGCTCAGGATAGAAACCCTAAATACTACAACAAGGGGCAATGCACACTGAAATAACAGGCAACGTGATCGGATGTTGGTAATCCACATCATTTGTTTTCATTTCTTCCCTCCATTTGCAGAGCCTTGGGTACCACAGAAATCTGAGAAATTTCCAAGTGCTTATTTTATTGAATCACTATTGTTGTAATATTGCTCTCAATTAAAAATCTGTAACCACCATTTAAATTAGAAAGAAGCCAAAACAGAACAGTTGAATAAAGCAGCTACTCCTATGTAAGGCCTATGTGTACTAGCTTGAGGATCTGTTTCTCCATCACACACTTCAATGCACTGCTGTAAGTTGCTCTTGGATATGATTGTCTGCTAATTGATCCTAATTGGAAATGTGATTGCAGCCATTTCTTCAGTCCATATTACTGCCTGGAGACTAGATTGTGCTAAAAATGTCATTTTTTTCTGTTTATTTACCTGAACTTTGACCTCTTGGTGGCTGAGCAGGGGGACAAGGAAGGGGACGACACCTGAGTCTATGACCATTTGTATCTGTTCATTCCCTCCGTCTGTTAGGTATGATAAAGCCCACACTGTATCTACAAGAATCTAGAGGGGGAAAAGAGAGAGAGAGAGAGATTCACTTAATATAGTGCATACCTGTATATCGGTTTATAGAATACGTGAATTTCTGTAACAGAATGAAGAGTCCAGTGCACTTACATTGATGTCTGTGTGGTATATGAGTACACATAGGGCAGGAAGTATCTGTACAAGAGAAAGAGAGACTCTGTAAGAAGTGCTTATTCAACCTGATAGTCATCTGACTAGACCTTATAGCTTAGGACACGTTACGATTTCTAAACAGGAAGCGGTTTGATCATGTTTGCCTCATCTCTAAGACGATAACATTGTGTGATAACACTGATAGAGCATGATCCACATTATAATAAAATATTAAAAAGGCCAAAACATCAGTATCTGAATTATGTGTGAAAATCAGACACCTTTACACCTAATTTGTTTATTATAGTTCAGGCAGTGAGAGGAGGATGAAGCAGAAGCTCTACAGGAAAGAGTTATCTTGAAGCTGCAGGCAGGATTTCACTGGGGTGGTGTAAACACACGAGCCTTAGGGAGTTTTTTCCCCCCTTACAATGTGTGATGTGATATATATATATAAAAAAACAAATACACAGACTCTCTCACTCACACAGCTCACCTCCTGTACTGTTTCCATGGGTGGGGGCGGGTCTTTGTTTCGGCACAGGTTGACGATGACCCAAGTGACGTTCCTCAAGAAAGTGATGGGGATAGAGGGATTGATGAACGACAAGAGAGGTTTGACCACGCCCAGTGAAATGACATAGTCTCGACACTGTGGCCCATCACCTGCATGGGTCACACACACACGCACAAATCAGCACTGTTTATTCAGTTCAGTTACCAAGTCTAGTTTTAGGTAAACTTATTAGTTTATCAAAAATTTGGCCAAAGATATTCACTTCATTTGGACTAGACTTAAGCTATGCCCAAAAAACTAGTGTGTTCAAATGGAGCTATATTCACCACGTTTATGAAGGTTCCACACCTTTAGTTTGTTATTAACCTTTTTTTTTTTTTTTTAAATTCTGATTTTGTGCGTGACACAGTATTGAGGTCTGTGCTGTTGTCCCTGTGCCTTTACATTGTTCATGAGAACAAATGAATAGGTAGTTGAGATGATAAGTTTAAATATTCCTTGAAGAATCTGCAAAATGTTAATAATGAAAAAAAAAACAAAAAAACAATGAGGGTTCATAAAAATGGCATTTCGTGTTTTATTTAGTACTGCCCTCAACAAGCTATTTCACATAATCAATGTTTACATAGTCCACACAATAATAACAATTTACACAAATGAAGCAGTTCACAAGTTTATATACAGTGCCCTCCACTAATACTGGCACCTTTAGTAAATATGAGCAAAGGCGGCTGTGAAAAATTGTCTTTATTTTTTAAGCTTTTAATCTCCTCCTATAATGCCTGATGAGGTTGGAGAATACATGACAAGGGATCTGAGAAATTTCATGGTCCACGCTGGTGGACTCTCTTCTTCAGTTCACCCCACAGGTTTTCTATGGGTTTCAAGTCAGGGAACTGGGATGGCCATGGCAGGACCTTGATTTTGTGGACAGTAAACCATTTTTGTGTTGATTTTGATGTATGTTTTGGATCACTGTCCTGCTGGAAGCTCCAACCACGGCCCATTTGAAGCTTTCTGGCAGAGAAAGTCAGGTTTTCATTTAATATCTGTTGATAGTTGTCAAGAGTCCATGATGCCATGTATCCTAACAAAATGTCCGGGTCCTCTGGCAGAAAAACAGTCCCAAAACATTAAATAGCCCCCACCATATTTAACCGTGGGCATGAGGTACTTTTCCATATGGCTACCTCTTTGTGTGCACCAAAACCACCTCTAGTGTTTTTATGGCCAAAAAGTTCTATTTTGGTTTCATCTGACCATAGAACCCGATCCCATTTGAAGTTCCAGTAGTGTCTGGCAAACTGAAGACGCTTGAGTTTGGTGTACAAATTTTTTTTTTTAAATATCAATGGGAATACACTTCAAATATATTTCTCTCATATGGGTGCCAATAATTGTTGCACACCTATATTTAACAAAGATTTTTTTTGATAAATCTGTTGTGTTTGCAATTGTCTGATATCCATGAGAACAGAGTATTTTTGTGATTTTTTTTTTTTTTTTTACAAAACAATCAAAAGATTAAAAAAAAAAAGAATTTTCACAGCCTTCTTTGCTCATATTTACTAAGGGTGCCAATATTAGTGGAGGGCACTTGATTCTTAATAGTGCGTGTTGTTATCTGGATGATCAACGACTTTTGTGAGAGTCGTTCATGAGTCCCTTGTTTGTCCTGAGCAGTTAAACTGCCCACTGTTCTTCAGAAAAATCCTCCACGTCCTGCACATTTGCTTTTTTTTTTAATTTGCTTATTATTACCCCTTTCCAACAGCAGCTATATGACGTTGATATCCATCTTATTCACACTGAGAACAAAGGAGGGACTCTGACAAATATTACAAAAGGTGCAAACATTCCCTGATGCTCAAGAAGGCAACGTGATACATTAAGAGCCAGGGGGATGTAAACTTTTGAACAGGATGATCGCTATATATATATATAGTTAATTATTAACATTTTGCAGATTCTGCAAAGCGCATGTAAACTTATGACGTCAACTGGATGTGCAAGCTAGCTGAATCTTTACTGTCAGTCACCAAGTAGTTTCAGAGATCAGAGTCCATCACTGGCAAAAATTATTTTAGTCCAAGTATTTCAGAGATGATAACTTGCCAATGATGTTGCCCAGCGCCCACACGGCCTGCTCACACACATTCTGATGAGGGGAATGGAGCAGTCTCAAAAACAAGGGAACAGCATCTACAGACACATGAAAGCAAAGGCATGAGAGGTCGGGTGAATCTAAAATTCACATAGCTGAGAGAAATGCTCAGGGCCTGGAAGGCAGCCATCTTACTGGATTTGACCACAGCCTGCGTCTGTGCCGAGGTCCCCGACGCGATGTTAGTCAAAGCCCAGGCAGCCTCAAATTGCAACGAGGGACTGGAGAGAGATATGAGAAAGAGGGAAAGGTAGACAGTTTGAGAAATGACATAATGAGAGATCAAAGGGTCAGTAGCAGCTCCAGACTCCCTACACACCAAAAAAACAAATATGAGAATCTCCAAGACCGGGTTTGTACCAGAATCACTTAAAACTAGAACACAGCAGAAAACCTGTTCTCAATCACGCTTTGTATTTGCATTGTATTCAACTTCTGCTATTAGATATAATGAGTCTTTGTCAAATGCCTAATAATGCGCCATGTTCACCTCAAGCCACTAAGGAGGAAGTAGCTATACTAAATGGCCAAAACTTTGTGGACACCTGACCATCACTCACACATTTGATTTTTGAGCATCCCATTCACTTTGCTGTTAACCTCCACTCATCTTGGAAGGCTTTCCACTAGATTTCTGAGCATGGCATGATGGACAGGCGTCCACATACTTTTGGCCACACCGGAGCCGTTCGTCTGGTAAACAATGGACTGGTTAATCAGACTAGCATTACGCTTATTCTGTTCAAGATAACCGTTTGATGGTTTAATGAAGAAACAAAATGTTAACAGAGAACACACATATACTCTATCAATACATCGACCAATGGGAGAGGGTTTGGAGCGGGGCATCATGCGTTCACATGGACG
The DNA here is from genome assembly GCA_024331685.1 of Stegophilus panzeri. Taxonomy (NCBI): domain Eukaryota; kingdom Metazoa; phylum Chordata; class Actinopteri; order Siluriformes; family Trichomycteridae; genus Stegophilus; species Stegophilus panzeri. The sequence goes on along the minus strand of JANDJT010000154.1, from coordinate 11,375,568 downwards.
TTGAGCAAGATGGAGAAGAAATCAGTAGTGTGGTCTGAAATAACAGAAAATATTTCACTGTGCTGTCTTGGCTGATGCACAGAAACTGAATCCATCTAAAAATGGCATTGACAAACAAAATCAGGTCTAAACATAAGTCCTTCACATTGTGTGTATGATGCTGTAGGGCAGAAGAAGTAGGGCTACACTGATCACAGTAAAAAGAGAGAGAGCGAGAGAGAGAGATATGGGGGAGGGAAAAGCCTGAAGAGCACAGCAGAACGAGGAGCTCTCCATAATCTCGGTCATGCTCCAAATGCTCTCTCCCTTACACTTTCCATCCATCTCACTAATACATTGGAGTGGCGTAGTTGGGAAACCTACTTGTCGTCCCTCTCCAGGCATTTGACGAGGATGGGTAGGATCCCAGATTTTATCAAGTCATCGATGGGAGGGTTTCTGTCGCTGGAGAGTAGTTTTCTGCTCACAGAAAGATCACATTACTCAGAACATGGTACAGGCACTAACTAAACAGCTCAACTGGTGACATTTATTATTTTATCATCCCATTAACAATGTACCCTAAACAAACCCATTTCTAACCTGGCTGCTTGTACAGCACTGAGCTGTACTACTGCGTTGTCACTGGTGGCATTCTGAAAGAAAGAGACCCCGAATGAGGCGGAAAGAGCACATAAGACTGAGCAACAGGGGCAGAAGAAGTTCCTCTACACATCAACTGGCTCAACCAGTCAAATCCCTTGCACCCCACCATAATTCCACTATCCCAGTGAAGCACTTACCTGTAAGATGGCGTCTAGTGTTACATTTTGCTAAAATACAGAAAAGGAGAAAAACAGAAAAGCGAGAATTAAGAAAAACTAAGCACATCGCATGATTCTGTATGACAGTCATTGAAGTGAGCTTGCAGACAGACAACAGACAGGAAGAGGAAACGGGTGAAAAGAGGATGAAATTACAGAGAAAGAAAAAGAAAGGAAAGGATGGAGAGTGGAGGAAAGTCAGGAGGAGATCCTCACCCCCTTGAAGTCGGCGTCTACATCGGAGTCCTCGAGACTTTCGTCCTGTGGAACGTTGCGTTTCTTCAGTAGGTGCTCATCTCTCTTGTTCTGTAGAGGAGGAAGGTATAATGCAGGTGATGATGTATGGGATGCTTACAATGCTGCCCAAATATGTGCACTTTCACATGGTCACTCGTTCACTCAAACCTCACTCGCTTAAACATAATCATCTTCCAACACACTGCGACGAATGATCCTGAACAGGTCTTCAAATCGTAGCTTTCTTAATTAAAAATAAAGGCAAACTCGGCACAATTTAAATTATTTTCTAACAAGTAGCCAAGTTAATGCACTCTTCTATGGCAGCTATGACGGCTTGTAAGTGTAACTGATTTTATTGCCCCATAAATATTCTAGTTACTTTGATTAATCATACTTCCTGAATGCGTCATTGAGTCTACTATGTGGTATGTGATATTACTGCTGTTGGGAATTTGTGCTTGGAGGAATGCACTAGTTTTTCCTCTGTACTACACACACACACACACACACACACACACACACACACAGCATCCACATTCCCCTTCTTTTGTCCAAACAGCCTTTTATAGACAGAAAACACTGCTTCACAGATCTGCTGTTAGCCTCAACACTGGTTGGTTGCTGTGCAAAATCCTGCTTCCTGTCGAAACATGCTCCAGCAACGATTAGTTTAACATCTGAAACAGCTGTTAGACTGGAACGGGTCTGTGGGCCACAGAATCAGGACACTGCCGCACTCACAGTGGGCGAGTTCAATGAAGCGGACCTCTTTTTTTCCCTCTTGTCTGAGACAGCAAGCGCCTACCCAGGGCCTACAAAGAAATTCCCCATCCCCACCTTCGACAATCAGGCCATACCCCCCTGTTTTTGCTGCAAGCAGATAAGCAGGTCCTCAAACATGTGAAGTCTACAGTCAAAACTGTGAAGGCTTCTTCAGAGGGAGCTGAATTGGTGCTTCAGGACTGGAAATTGTTCAAAGCTGCTGCTACCCAGGGTTCTTACATTAACTTTGTCGAGTATGCTTCACAGCTTACTGGCTTCATTGCCAAATGTGTTGACAAGATCGTGATTGAAAAAAAGGATAAGGACTTAACCCAACCAGAATCCCTGGAGGAAAAGTGAAGTCTGGATCCTCATTCAAGCTCCTCAAAACTGGCAAGGGAAATGAGCCTGGAGCAGTAAGAAACTATCTAAAACAAGGTCTGCAAAGAACATCTACAGACTGAAGATTAGAGACTACTTCAATAACTCTGATCTATGGCACATGGCCAAATGAGCTCAAAACAATCTAGGTAGGCTTTGACACCAACAGTCATAAGATCCTCTGAAGACCAGGTGCTTCAGCTGTCCATATATAAGGTGAGCAGATGCCTGAAGATGGAAAACGCATGGAAGGCTGGAGCATGTGCAGAACAGCTAGGATGTCTGATGATCATACCTGTTCCAAAAAAATCTGCCATCTGAATGACTACCACCCAAATCATATGAAGTGGAGAGATTAGTCATAGCACATCAAAGCAAACATACCTGGGCATCAATGATTCACTTTAGTTTGCCTACCAGACAACCTACTTGACAGAAGACAACCTCAGACTTGTGCACCTTGACAAAAGTAATGTTTATACAAGAATGTTTAATATCATTATCTCCAAGAAGCTTGCCACCAAACTGTGAGCCCTTGGCATGCACTGGGTCTCAGTGGTAGACCCAAGTCTATCAAGATGTTTGACCACAGCTCCAGCACACTCATCCCGAACACTCGTGCCACACAGGCCAGTGTACTCAGTTCACTCCTGTACTCCCTGTTCACCAGGTATAACAAATCCAATCAACTCCACAAAACATGTAGATGACACTACTGTAGTAGGCTTGATCCAAAGCAGTGATGAGACCACCTAGCGTTTGGAAGTAGAACGTCTGGTGGACTAGTGCACTGAGAATAACCTGCACCACCAGCTCAGCAAGATTTTAGAGCTGATCGGTGACTTAAGGAAGCTGAGTGCAAACCACAGAGTTCTGCAGAGCGTCAACATCTTGTTGCTTGAGGTCCACATAACTCAAGACTTCTCATGGACTCTCCTTATCTTCATCCTCACCAGTGACTATTTCATCAGGAGGGTAAGGAAGATCAAACCTACAGACCACATCCTCACCAATTTCTTTACATGTGGAGAACATTAACAAACAACAACACAAGACTTGCACCGAAACTCCACTGTGTCTAACCACAAAGCTCTGCATCGGGCTGCCCACCGCATCATCTGGTTAGCTTCGCCAGCCATAAAGAACATATACACAGGTTTTTTAAAAATGTCAAACTGCTGGTTTCCTCTCACACACACACACACACACACACACTTTCCCCGAGAACCAGAACTGTTGCAATATTGTTATCCACTCAGTCTAGATTGTGCAATATATTGGTCATTCATGCAATCTGTATTGTATGCAATGATCATGCCTGACTAACCCAGACTGTTTTCACCATATGCTACGAAACAGTATTACTTCCACCTCCTTTTGAACATGCAGTGTGTATGTGTATTTTAAATATACATGTAGTACAGAGTGTATGGTTGTGCACTGTCGTCATGGTCATGTATTGCACTACAGTAGTGTATCCGCACTGTATCATGTACCGTTTATTTTTACAATGCATGCTGCATCAAAGAGAGCAGTAAGGAAGCTTTTTTGTTGTTGTGCTGTACTGGTATAATGACAAAGTGAAGAGCGGAGAGGCCCACATACCCCCATGAGGCTTTGCAAGGGTCCTCTTTCTGGTTTTGAGCCAAGAACAAGTGCCCAAGTATTGGGATGAGGAAAGCCCTGACCCAAATACTGCCAGCCTAAGTGTTCACTCCAATAGTAACAGTGCTTAAGGTATAGAGAGGCGAGGCTGGGAAGGGAATAAATCAAGGAGAAATAAACATCCACAGTGGTAGAACAACTCAGCAGAGCAGGAGAACTCCAGAAGGGGTCAGAAACAGCATGCACATGCCAATATAATAAATATATAAATAATCAGAATAAGAAGCCAGATTTATTCCTGGTTCAAATAAAAAAAAAATATATAAAAAAAAGGAGATATTTATTTTTTCTATCAGACTGAAACTGTATATCCAAATCTCACAAAGGAGGATGTGTCACTGATACAGAAGTTTTGAAATTTAACTGCTGCTCAAGACAAAGAGTCAAAATAAAGTCCAGTAGAACACCACCACAGTAAACAAAAAGAACTGCGAAGCTGAATAAAAACCCTCACGTTTTTGTCTTGAAACGAATGCCTCCATTTCAAAACACACAAAATTAATATGTAAATTTTACCACGGTTAGATTAAAGGAGCGGTCTGTGAGACAAAGTGCAACTGCGGTTAAAGCGAGTCACTGATAAGCCGTGCTCTGTCTGGTGAAACTACAGATCCTGATGATGAAGGCCTTTCAGAGTTCATCGTGTTTCAAATGCACGACCTATATTTTGTTGTGAGTCTACTTTCACTCCTTGCCAACACTGTGCATCTTTTTTGCAACAATTGACTGAGTTCAGTCTTGTGTGCTCTGTGACATGATCTCCCTTGTTAGTCATATTTGAAATGCTAAATTAACCCACGCGGCTGGTGGATTAACTTGTATTCCTTGTCAGTTGCATAGCAGGGAAAAGTATAAGCTGTGCAGCTCTGTAACTACTGCAGTGGGTCTCATTTTAGGGACGGAAACATGTAAACAAATAGCCTTAAAACAAAGATATCAGTGACATCCAATTAATTCCAGTATTCCTCGAGAGGTTTTCGATGATGCCATGATAATGATATTATAAATATAGAAGACCAGCACTTTTGTTCCCCAGTTACACGGCTGATTCTAGATCACAATTTGTAGCATTGGATTGGTGTAAACCTGTTTATCTGGATTTATCTGGACTTTTAGGAAGGAAATCCAAGCAAATCATACTTAGACCTGAACAACAGCAAGAGTTGTTGTATTTTGTCTAGCAACCAACATAGTTACAACGGCACAGCTAACAATACTATAGCAAAGAGTTCTGAGATTTTCAGGTTGGCAGAATATATTATAGTAATGATATAAAATCATTTAAACAATAACAAAATGACTCTCCATAGGGAACCACAGTGAGCTCGAGGTCTTTACACACCCTTTAAATCAAAACTCACTTTGGCCTCACTCTTTCCTGGACCCGTTTCCTTTCCATGGCACTTTTCATTCTGTCTTCTGTTTCGTAGTAGACGTCATTACAAATCACAGTGAGCTTGAATCTTGTGGTTGAACATCAGCCAACTTTACTGTAGCCTCCATAAAATATTAATGACTACTGAAATACTAGGCTTATCTCTTACTTAATAAAGCCCACGTATACTTGTAAGGGCTATCCATGTATGTGAAAGCAATTGACAGCCATGAAGCTTCCCAAAAGGAACAGTCCTAACTAGGACAGTCAAGGTGTGTATTTTTGTAATATCAATCAGACTATAACAAACTTTAGACCCGAGATAGCTTTTTCAAAATTACTTACAGCCCCTTTAACATTAGAGAAGAACTAATTTCACAAACCTATGCTTAATCCCTACTGAAAACCATTCTAATAAACACGAACAAACTCAAGACTACTACACACAGTCCGTCGTCTCAAACGTAAGCCTATCAGATACCTGAGGAGAATCGTGCCATGCTCAGATTAAAGGTTCCTCTCTATGTGATCTCTCCTCTATTCCACCTAACTACACATCCACCCACACACACCTCCACCCAACTGTAGCTGTACTGCATCACAAATTCTCTGATCAGCCTCAGTGTCTAATGAGAAGACAAAAAAAAAAAAAAAGCAACCTTCAGACATGCATGTTTAGTTACGCTAACCGATTAAGCGCACTGTGCTAATGAGAGGAAACAAGTTTGTCAAAAGATGTGATAGTGTGTGAATTCTGGTTTTGTTATGGCATGAGATTGGAAAGATTTAATAATATTTTTTTTAAAAAAAGAAAAAAGGAGAGAGTATGCATATACTTAGGAATTGCATATAGTATCATTTTCAGGAATCATTGTATTTTTTATAGTTAATTAAAAATATATTACAGCTGGGGCGTACACCAGTGTAAAGGTGAACTGGATTTGAACGGTGATGAGCCTCGAGGTTCCTGACCCGAGTCGGTGCAATAACATCCGAGGTCATTTTCATTCTCAGAAATGGTTACTGAGTCACTGCTATTACATCAACAGGGGGAGGCCACACCATACTCTATTTTTACCCAGAGTCGTGGGCCAACAAGCAGCAAACAGACTCGGATCAGCTTGACATTTATGAGAAGAAGAAATAACCATAGCTAGGCTTTTCTGCTGTGTACGTCTGGTCTCGATAGTAACGTTGATCATTTCCAAAACCTGTTGCATGACTTACTTACCTTTCTCAGTTCGACTGTTACTTCATTACGATGTCTTCGCATAGTCTGAAAGAGAAGAAAGAGCAACGTGTCAATGCCAAGGTGTCTACAAACTGGAAATTTTACCTACGCAGCATTCCACAACACAAACTTATGAAACATTTAAATTATCTTATATGAGGAGAAGAACGGGGAGAGGAAGAGGGACGCCCGTCTGTTTGGGCATTCTTCATTTTTCAGGGTGATGCCTGTAATAAAATATTGACATGTCTGCTCAGTCATAAAACTCTCCTGAACAGTCTATGAATCAACAAGAGACACGTTTCTAGCAGGTTTCCCTTCCTACCAACCTGTATGTTATATTTATTTGATCCCATTACTGAATCATTTATTTACAGAAAAACTACAGTGATATTCCGGCATATGCAAATAAACGTTTAGCAGCTATAGCTTTCATGATAAAAGCCAATTTAACCTCATCATTTTATGCATTTCCGCATTTTCCAAATGAAAGAACTAAAAACAACATGGAGTAGTGGTCACTAAACCTTTGTAAAGTCCAGTGTTAAATTGATCAGAGTTCATCAGTATTAAGGGCTGTTCAGAGTTAAAGGGGGAAAAGATCACTTTTGTGTCATACAATTATATCAAAATGTAGTAGATGAAGTGTACCGAGAATAGCTTGGCTATTCTGGGTGAGAGAATTACAGAGCAGTGCTTTCATAATATGTATGAAATCATTAATACAGGCCCAATCCAGGACGAGAGCGGTTTATAACAAACGAGGTGTAAAGCTGCATCCACAATGAGATGAAAAACAAGTTCCAGACTGGCCACTCCACAGAACAAAGAGGCAACTGGCCGGCGTAGTCATGACGACCGGAGAAGCCCCACAGTCGCTCAAGTCTGGAAAAGCGGAGGAGCTACTTTTAACCCAATCACATGTTGAGCAGATTCACACAGAAACCTCTCTCACACATGACTGAATTGCCCAGTTTACTCAGTATTCATGCTCGCAAGTGACAAGGCGCTGACTTCGCTCCAGGTTCATGTCTTGATGGGTAGCGAGCATTACTCCTGATGCTTGGCCATCTTTTAAACATTTCCTATGAGAACTGCTAGGAAGCAAACTGTATACTGCCTATCGTACCTGTTTTATATACACACACACTTATATGTATATGTGTGTGTGTGTGTGT
>JANDJT010000154.1:11349611-11367206 GCA_024331685.1 Stegophilus panzeri | reverse complement strand
TTTTGGAACGTGCTGCATGCATCAATTTCAAAATAAACATTTACCTTCAAAAAACTATGCAGTTGATTAGGTAAAACCTTGATTAGGTAAAACCTTTATGTTTTTTGTTTAACTACAAGTCAAAGTGCATTTACAAATCGTTTTTATTAGCATTTTTCATACTGGAAAACTTTTTCAGAATTGGGGTTGTACAACACTGACTATACAGTTTGCTGTTCGATAAAGAAAACATACACTACTTATCTGAGTTAGCTGCCTAACTCATTGCTAACCAAATACGAAAATAGGGGCGTCTAGTTTCCCCACGCCGTCCGTCGCACATGCGGAGGTCAAAAATGACGTAATTCCGAAAGGCAAATTACCGCTTAGGATGTAATGCGGCATTATATTTTACATAAACTTGTTCATCTGACTTTTCTAATCTGTACCAATTCCATATCTTTGAAGTGATATTTAAGTGTATGAATTATCGAAGGGTAGTATCGTCTCAAATGGCACACTTTCGGTATTGTACTAACTGGAAGTATATTCTGTTCCCCGGTCCAGGGCAAATTACATCAAACGCACGTTACGCGATGGCGCTAGCATTAGCGAAATAGCCAAACAGATAACAAAAATGAACTGGTACATTTTACTGTTTGTGTTAATGATTCCTTTTATCCCCAACAAGACCTCAGTCACCATCAGATGGCAGCATAATCATCTCCGCAGGCGAATTTTGCTTGCACAACTTAAAAATCAACAAAAGTAAGTTGTGGCAATATAAACATTTAAGGCGCATAGTGCCTGCTATAGCCCCTCCCCATCCTCTACATAAGGAAAGCTGCGACCGTTGGGTGCACGACGTGTCCATCATTCCACACTTCGTTTTTTCGGTTGAACGGGTATCACGCATCATCCGGGAATTTAAAGTGCACTTTGTTTTTTGGGGTTTTTCAGTGTGAACACACTCATCACACTATTTATACTACAAAATGGCGTAGAATAGTGCACAAGTGTACGATTTGGGACGCACCATTAATTTACATATACATACTTATTTTTTCAGATAGTCGTTTAGAATGCCTTTGACAAAAGAAGAACATACTGAAATCATTCTCAATGCTGAATCGGGAAGCTGTCGCAAGGTTGCGATGGACTTTAACAGGAAACGTGGCAATCACATCACAAAACACGACACTGCTGCCAAACTGTGAGCCAAAGTTGAGAGAGACGACTAAGCGTGTTTACAAAGAAATGGCAATCATATAGAGAATGTTTTGTAAATTAAGTTACATTTCACTTTAAAAAAAAAAAAACAACAAAAAAAAACCTTAAATCTAATTAACCAAATTGATTGTGAAAATCGCTCTAGTTAGTGGTGAGGGAACAAGATATTCGTCCGTGTTTACTGACGAGGCTCTGGGGGAAAACATGTGGTCGTTTTCAGTGTCAGTCAAATGGTCTCTTTCTATGACCGTACATGTTTCATGACAAAACTCTCTAGAGAAGGCTTTGGATCTGACTTATGAGACTAGTTTGCATCAAAATTCAAATGCATCCTGTCGCCGTGCTGCTGGAACGACAGCTCTATCACAGGAAGTGAATAATCCCGTCACTTGGTAAGGTGAATGGAAGCTAAGCACGTCACTACATATTTCAAGTGTTTTTTTGTTTTTTTAAATGTAAAGTCAAGTTTTGTTACAACAGCCAAGTTTATCAACAATATACAGTTGTTGAGAGGTAAACCGACAGAGGAAGGAGGGGAACGGGGGGGGATTGGGAGGATTGCTCTGGAATGAACACGCGGAGATTCCACACAAGGGGGATGAAGGGAGAGATCGTGTTTGGTCTTATGACTGGGCATCTAAGTTCATGTTACAACACCAGAGCCCAAGCACCAACTTAAGCAATCCAAATGCCATGAACACGGAAAGAAACGGACCGAGAGAGCAGAAAATCTACAAATATTAAATAAATAAATAAATAAAGCAAGCAAGCAATCCATCATATAAGTAAGTTTAGGAGCAGTAAAAAAAATTTATAGCCGTGTGAGGAGACCAAAAGGAGCGTAAATGAGTAGGCATTAAACTCAACTGTGTTGTGTTATAAACCACAGACGGTCACCATTCGCTTGGTCCATTAACCCGAAACTGAGGACTTACAACAAAAATTTTTTTTTTTTTTAAATGGCAGAAATGCCTTACAAATAAAAATACTTAATGGAATTTGAGCTTACTTACTGGTCAAGTGGGTAAAGACTGTTGCTAGGCAACTGAGAAATGTGAACCCAGGGCCTAAGCTACCTAATGACTCATTTTGCTAGCTAGCAAGTCTGAGATTTAGCAGTTTAGTCATTGATACGGACAACGTAACAGCACAATGATGGTAGAAACAAAATCCTGTCCGAATAATATTAACATTTTCCTCAGCTGCGATGTTAAATTCCAGAGAAAACACTCGGTATGACTAAAATGACACCACAGAGACACTTAACATCGACCTTAAACTGAACTTCTATGGGTTCTGCTATACTGAGAAACAGCAACATCAAAACATTAAATGAGCAACTCTGAGCTACCAAAATGTTTTGACCTGACAACATAAAAACAGCACTCTTTAGGGGAATCATTTCAAACACAGGGATATACAGTCCCCTCTGAAACTACTGGAACGGAAAGGCCCATTCATTTTTTGTTTGTGTTATACACCAAAGACATTTTCCCTCTTTTCTTAGCTCCAAAATGGCTTGTGTTTCTCCCATAGACAGCTCTCTGATCGTCATGTTGGCTTATCCTTTAACAACAAATGCGGTCCTCACAGGTGAAACTGAAGGCTAAACCCAAGAGTAAATATTCAGAGCTATATACTGTTTAAACAATCAATCTAACAGGACACACCTGGCTAACAAGAAACACCCGTCAGTCACATGTTCCAATATATTTGCTCACCTAAAAATTGGGTCTCTGATACAAAATGAGCTATGTTCTATATCGTTTAACACATCTACATATAAATACCAGGAAATAAACGCTGAAATTCTAAACTCTTCTCATATCCATCTTTTGATCTCAAACTCGAATGTCTTCAGTCTACAGCAACATCAAATGAACAGGCCTTTCCGTCCCAATAGTTTCTGAAGGGACTGTATTTACTAAGTATTCCACGTATGCCTCCTGGTCATGACTGGGTCACTACAACAGAGAAACAAAGCTTGTGCTTCATCTTAAAAAGACGTCACACAAGTAAAATCTGTGGCTCCAAACAACTGATTTGCTCTTTTATGGAAATTAAGCAAAAACGCAGACTAATGTTTAGAACAACATTCAGCGAAGAGAGCTGCAGGTTAAAGCATTTGCCACGTGCATGAAGCGTTAGTGCGGCCCTACAGTCTGGCATACTAATGTGTAAATAGTGTATATCGCCAACGTTGTGTGTGTGATGAGTCAGACTCAGAAGTGGGCTGAAAGCAGAGCAAAGCAGTTGGGAAACACTCCATAAGCCAAAGGCCTGAAGCTTCCCCTAGTGACATGACAGCTTGGCACTGCTGAGCTGTACATAATGGCACAGTGTGTGTATCTGTGCGAGTGCGAGAGTGTTTGAGATTGCTGATAGTTTGTGAACGCACGCTTGATGTGCTAATAAAGAGGCGAAACGTCCAAGACAACTTGTAACGTGTTGCGTAAAAAAACTTTCTCTGCTCCTGAACTCCACCTTATGGGTCCTGGCCTTTATCACTTCCATGGACGGTGCTCTGTGATTATTTATTTACACCTTGCTAGCAACAACACGGCACCAAATATGGAGAGACCTGCGTGATACTGGAACTCGGTCAATATTGAAGTGTTGGATTAAGAAAAGAAAAAAAAAGGCTTGCCTCTTTTTGCAAAAGACTCAAAGACATTTAGTACGAGTCTGACTCTTTAAGCTGAGTGTAAATCAATTTCATTCACGAGTCGCTTGATGTGATTCAATTTGGAAAAGATTCTTTCCCAAATTAATGTGCAAATGGGAGAAAAATTCATTGTTACACACTTAATATATTTAACGACAGTGAAAATGCACCAGCTTGTCAAGTCCTGGCAAGTATGTCTGTTACTAGCCTTAATGCTACCGTATTGTGCGGTGTATAAAAGGGCAATAGGGTTGAGGAAATTTCTATGATACATGATGCGTATCATGATATATAATAAAGCTAACAAACTGTCCGCAATACAGTAGTTTAAAAAAAAAACAAAACAAAAAAAAAACAAACCACACAAAAAAAGTTCAACTCAGTTTGTTGATACTTTTCTTTAATGCCTACAAAGGCAAAGAAGATAAAGTTAAAAAGTTTAAAGTATGTCAAATCAATGGCATCTATTCAGTATCATTTAACTTGTAATTATTAAAAACAAACAATACATAACCATGACCAAAAGAGTCTCTGCAGAGAACCAATCATCAGTTAATCATCATCCTTTGTTCAACTAAAGCTTATATTTAGAAAATAAATAAATAAATAATAATAAAATAAAATAAAACACAGAGACAACAGCTTATCAACTTGGAATTCCGACTTGAAAAACAAAAACAAAAAAACAGGAAGTGATTCTCAACCCTGAGTTCAGAACACAGCATCGTATCAACATGGCTGCTCACTTCTCTACCTTCAAATGACATTACAACAGTACAGACACATTAGCTGCTTAAATCTATAAAACTAACCACGTTAGTTCATGAACTTGTGGTACTCGGAGTAAAGAGTAAACGAGAGAAGAGTCTTCACAGAGACGTTTCAATGGGGGATGCAGCGTTAGCATCTTGGAGCGACTACATGAGAACTACGAACTGCAGCGCAAATTCCTGGAATAGCTGAAATAAGAGGAAGAGTGATGGCTCTCTCTTGCTTCACCCAAGAGCATACTAGTTTGTGCACACTGAAACGGCGAATCTCTACCTTCATCAGAAACAAAAGCACAGCCTGTGTTGACTTATGTGCGCTTCACTCGAGTATTAAAGGAAAACATCACTGTTTATCCAACCTAATCTCTATGCATCTCATTTGTAGCACATCTATGATCGCTACAGGAACGAAACCTGATAGTGGGGGGGGGGGAGAACCTGTTTTATTAATTTTATTTTATTTAAATAATGACTCTCTAAGGGCAGCTGATGAATTCTGGCAGTAAGTATTTATGCAAAATACTCATTTTTGTAGAACAGCTTCATAAACACTTCATAAACCCAAAATGTGTTTGGATATTAAGCTTCAATTTGTCCTTTAAAAGCAATACTTTATTACAGAAATGAATGTGTTTAAGGGACCAACATGGGTGAATGTGGTGCACAAATACAATAAAACCTTTAGGAAAACATTAAGAACCGGATATTGCTTCAGTGTTGGAAAGCACCTGGAACGAGAAAACTCTAACTACATTAGACATCTATTCTTGGTCAGTTCCTCCAGGATCGCAGAAATGAACACAAAATCAAGCAAACTCTGCAATATTTGGAGGAGCTTGCAATTTTTCAAGAATTTCCGCAGATTTCGACCAAGACGCGTCGTGGAACGTCATAACACGCATTCGGTCAGAGCCCTCTTCGATACCTGTGCGTCGAACATGGGTACAGCTAAAACAAACGTCACTGTGAAAGACCGTGCAAAACGATTTCGTGCAACTGCAATTTCACCAATTCAAGTAGCTTTCCGCAAATATTTACAAAAACAAACAAATAAATAAATAAATAAATCTCTGCAAGCTGCATCGCAAATGTTTTAAAACACCACAAGAATATCAAGCATTTTTGGCCGCAATCATCGTAAAACAAAAACTTCCGCAAAATCCTGTTTGGACTGCGTAGTTAACAGATGTTTTGAATTAGCATCATATAGTCTCATACTTTAAATGTTTACAGACAGAATTCAACAACTGCCCTTACACATTCAGACAACTGCATAGGCTTTAAGTTCGTATCTCAATGTAGTGAAATGAGTAGAAATTATAACGATAATGAGTCTTTATTAATCACGTATACATTACAGCACAGTGAAATTCTTTTCTTCGCATGTCAGGAAGTTGGGGTCAGAGCGCAGGATCAGCCATGATACAGTGCCCCTGGAGCAGAGAGGGTTAAGGGCCTTGCTCAAGGGCTCAACAGCAGCAGCTTGGCAGTACTGGGGCTTAAACATCCGACCTTCCAATCAGTAACCCCGAGCCTTAACCACTGCCCTCATCGTATTGTCCATCGTACTCACATGTAAACTAGCTACTCAGTAAACAGAGATGAATTACTGCTTTAATGCAAGACTCTTTCATGCACATCAGTTGTTTTTTTTTTGCCAGTGCTTGCTAATGGTTTGTCATGTTGTACGCAAAAAACGACAATGTTTAATTCCCATGGAAGCACACTGTTATTATAAAACACACTATTATATATTCACGTTTGGGCTGCCTAAACCACCTCTAGTCAAGATGCTCATTGTTGAACAGAATACAAACTAACCTGTAGACACTAAAAATGTATAAAGATATTAAAACAGGCTTAAACCTCCACAGCGTTCACACTAGGAAGAGGCACAACTTCTGTCACGTGTCATCTATTGTGGGCGTGTAGCGACTGCTAATGTTGAAAATTGGTTGTTTGATTAATGTGTTACATAACCAACAATCTGCTACCACCTTCTAAGCTTTATTTTTCTTCGTAACGTCTCTATACGGGACGTTATGGATGAAATAAAACCACAGTTATATGTTTTTCTTCCATTTTTTGCAGGTCAAGCAGTAAACAGGAATGAAAGTTGCGAGTGGGGAACTGAAGAAACGTCGGACCCCACACACGTCACAGGATTGGTGTGAGGAATCGACTGAACCAATCGTTCGGATTTGTCGCGTTAAATGACTTCCAGCATGCAAATTTTCTTCAGAGAATGCAACCGGATATGACATCACGCATCAATGTTAAAATATACCATCTGTTCCTGGATGCAGAGACACCACAATCCAGGTAACTTCTCTTCTGATGTTGATTTTATATTCTTTTAAAGCTGTGCTGTATAAATGCCATAAAGCAGGAAGGTGCGACACCACTTTAATCGGTACTCCCTAAATCTCGGATTTTCTGAAGCGGTCACGTAGGTGATGTGTCGCTCTGCTATTGGTCACAGGTCTTCACGTGATACGAACTCCAACGTCAAACTTGAACTTTGTAACACAGCGAAACTTCTTCGTATGAAGCTTCTGGTCTCCAGCGTTAATAAATGGAAATCCATGGAAATTTCCCATGCTGAAACTCCAAGTGTTGGAGCTCCTTTTTTTAAAAAAAAAAAAAAACAAAAAAAAAACCGTGTCATACCTAATTTCAATGGTATTTCGAAAAGCTCGGTTAGCCGCAGAAATCCTCGTCCTGCTTATCTCTCACACAGAAAATGAACCCGTCACTCGTTACTGTAAACACAGGGTTGGGTGTAATGATGATGAAGTTAACCAGCACTAAACAGGTAGGCTGTTCTACTAAAGAAATATGTTTAGGTTTATTTGGAGTGCACAAATCCAATCCTGACCTGAAAAGATAGAGCAGAACATTTTAAACCAGTTTTATGCTGACTGACAGGACACACACACACACACACACACACACACACTGCACCATGCACATGAACACTCAGAGGAAACAACTCATCTGCAAGCACGCCGTCCATCACAGCTCTGTTATTTTCCATAACTCAGCAACGAGAAGCTTGCAGTGTCACTCGGTTCCTTCGAATCAGAATCGACCCTTTGATTCATACCTGACATTTATTCATTTTTTGGCAGATGGTTTTATCCAGAGTGGTTTAAGTGAGAACACAATCCAAGCACCGAGCAGATCCCTACTGTGGCTCTGTCGAGACCTTCTCAACCTTCTCATGAATCATTACAGTTGAGCTACTAACTTCCCCGAGCCGCTCGGTTTTATTAGACTAACAGTACTAGTTAGTAAAGAGAGCGAGCTTGATTAACTCACACTGCTAACACGCTAGCTAACATCACCACCGGCACAAACGCTTTCTCTTTTAACATTACTATGAAACCTCGACCACAAGGGGTTTTGTACAGCGAAGCCATGTTGGAATCGCGCTAACTAACTCTAGCCGGCGTATACTCTCTCTCTCTCTCTCTCTCTTTCGGTCTCTACAGCTAGCTCGCTAACCAAGTAACCGGCTAAACGCTAGCTAGTCAGCGTTAGCCCGCTTGAAGCTAAACACGGTGTCGACGGTCACTAAGGAACACAGCTCGAGCTCAACACAGTCACACACAACCCCAATTTTTATTTTTTTTTTTACGTTGTTTTGTTTAATAACGCTCGTCAACAGCAGATAGACCGAGTGGTGCAGGTCTAGAGACATATCAGCGGTGTAAAATGAGGCCTTTCCCCCGTAGGCCGCGCCCGCCGCTCCGCATGTTACACTGAAGCAGGTTCCGGATTCGAGCTGCTGAAAATTCACCGCACAATCCGAGTGATAACGCCGGTCACTACCGCGGTGATCCTGTGTTCACTGAGCACCAACAAGGACTCCGACTCACCTCGACATCTCGGCCCTTATTTTTGAAGCTCTTAATGCGATGATTTTCCAAGCCGGCGTTTTCTGCCATGGCTGTGTGTGTATGTGTGTCTTCTCCGTGTGTTCTCTCGCGGAGCTCCGTTCAGACGCTCAACCCGAGAAGCAGCGAGCCGCGGGCGATCAGACGTGACAGCATTATTTTTTTTCCCCCCACCGCTATTCCGAGAACTCCCGCCTTCTCCGTGTTGATTGGCTGCAGCAGGCAGGAATCCGATTGGATTGTTTACGGTTGTGTGCAGACGTATGAACTAGTAGCCGATTGTAGAGCGGGAGGTGGAACAATAAGCCCAATCCTGGTGTAGGAGGCGGGGTTAGTCGGAATATACTGGGAAAAGAAAATAATTCGACGTAACAGAAGGAACAGAAGAGCTGTGAGAGGAGAGGAGGGAGGGAGCAAAGTGCAGGATTTCAATCCGTATGTGCTGCTGAAATTATTAAACTTTTTCAGACGCATAAATAACTCGTTTTTAATCAGTTCTGTCAAGCTAATATAAACCCAGCTAATGTTGTAATGTGTAGCTGGAATACAGTAAGCATTATGCCATAAAAACATTAAATAAATTAGCAAAGATACTAAAAGCAGTTCAGCACATCATTTACGTCAGTCCTGCGTAGATGTCGCGCATGTTCTACTAGATGACTCGCTTATCCAGTGTTGGGTGTTCATGCGCCAAAAACGTGTAAGAGGATGCGTCAAAACGCAATTTCAATATTTTAATATCTTGCAGAAGGCAAATGATGGATAAATATATTGGTGTAAAAATAACAACTTTAAACAAATCGAACAACTGGTATGCCGAGGATGAGTTTGACTATGTCAAAACGATTTGCAAAAAACAACAAAGTTAGTTTTTAACAACGTTTACAACTAAATGTTTTTATTACTGTCCTTACATACATCACACAAACAACACCCGACTAATCAGTGCACACAATATCTTATGGGAACTTTAAAATAAGGTGTTTTACAACAACAACAACAACAATAACAACTCAGCATAACTTAAAACCAAATATACTACACCGGCACAGCGTTTTCCCTGCAACCTTTATATCTTAAGTTGGTTTATAATAATATTACATGTTAGTTGCATTAGTTAAGCAAATTTCTGAACACATGAAAAAAGACAAATATTAGACAATATATAGTGAATTAACTAATATTACTTTCTTATGATATTTGGTGAAACCATGTTTCTCACATATGTACTGTTCAAGAAAAATCTTAAATTAAGACATGGCTTAGTTTGTACTAATGCAGTACAGAGATAACCTCTCCCCCCTTCCCCAAAATATTCAATAATGCATAAATAGGCACAAAATATGATTCCAGCTTTGGAAATTTCCCTAACATTGCAAATATAATTCACATTTTCACTTCAGGTCAGTTGTGTCATGTCAGTTGACCCTGATTTACAAGAATTTCTAATAAGATCAGATTAGATTATTCTCCAAATGTAACCATTTTTAAAAAGCAGCACATTATTTGTAATCCAAATCAAAGTGTGAAGAATTTTGAGGTTTTTGTGCAGACACACAAATTAGAGTCCTAATAACGATTTCTTCTAAATACATAAATCAGGGCAAAGTTGGAGTGTTCTGAGCGCCAACATGGATCGATTCTACATCATCAAAGAAATTACTGAAGATATAACACTGGTCAGTTGCACTTTTCTTTTGAACCTGGAAAAGTAAAGCATCAGACACATAACCACAAGCACGTTGTTTCCGACGCCGGACTTCTCCAGAGATGTAGTAGTGGGAATAGACACGATGACTGCAGTCTGGAAAGCTGATGTGCTCAGAGTCGCCTGAGGATCAGAAGATCTGCTGCTCAAAAAGAATCTTTTGGTAGCCTTGAGGGGGAGGATGGTAGAAGTCACTAAACTGACAATCCAAAATTGCACTGTCATCCACTGCATGATAGAGGAAAAAAACAGAAACAAAGAATGAAATGACTTAGAACATGCCATTCGAGCAAGTGAAATAATGTACCCAAAATATTAAAGTGTTCCACAAGCTGTCTTATACCACAGCGCTGCTGAATTCTCAATTCTGATTGGACAGACGGTGTTGCTCAGACAGTAGCTCTGATAACTGATAATATTAACGCACTCGTTCTAATACCTTATCGTTTCTATTCTAACAGCTCGTTCACTTGGACCTTTGTGCTGCTCACACATAATATAATCCTAATAATAAACAGATTAAAATATGATGTGCTATTTAATGTATGGTGAAGTTATATTAGGAGTCTCCGGTGTCAGCGTTTTGTAATGGTCAGTATGTTTTCCACCACAGGGAACAAGATTCTTCAGGACAGAGCAGCTTGCACCTCTTGGTTTCTCAGTGACATGACTAGCTACGTATTTTTTGTTGTAATAACGTCATGAGAAAGAAAAATGAGAGGCTGGTGAGGGGAAAGAATGTTTACAGCTGCTATAACATACATAACGTGAAATAACCTTATTTACAATATTAAATGCAAGTAGAAATGGATAAAAACTATGATGTCACTATGTAATAAATTAAGAATTGTAATTGATGGCAAATTGCAGCGAGATGCAATGTAGAAGAGGAATCACAGAGGTTTTATTCTGTACCACACCACCCTGTCATTGATTAGTCACCCAGAACAGCACAAGAAAGTATTTTTGAAAAGGATATATAGATGAATAATATGGAAGCACGTTTCCATGACACTTAAAAATAAATAAAGAAGGCAAATGCAGGCCTGTTCTACTAACACAGCGGTTAGTAGAGATTCATTTTACAATTTAGCAAAATGCAGTGATTCTTAAATCTGAATTTTAAGAATGAAACACCCTTGACTTAAATACATTGTTTTGTCCTTCTTTTAACACACCTTCTCCAACTGGATAATGAACAGACCTCTTATTAACGTGATGTCAGTACATCATCTGTACAAAGGAACCCTAATCATGTTCCCGTGCTAACTAGGTTAAGCAGGTAATTGTTTTTACACCTCTCATAAGCGTACTGAATACTGTATTTTATTGAATACTTCACTGTTACTATAGGTAACAGTGATGGAAAATAACGATCAAGAAAACTAGCTATTTATGTTTAGTTACCCCTTGACAATCTCTAGTACAATGCTAGTCAGTTAGCTGGCACTATTAACTAGTTAACTATTCTGTTTAGCCAATGTACACCTTGTTGCAAGCTAGCTAGCTTTAGAAAACTTTCTAGGAAATTAGTGTACCATTTGCACATTTTTTTTTTTTACATAAAGCATATATAAACAGTGGAATCTGACACATGGGTAAGATGGTCATGTGATGTAGGAAATGAACAGAATCTAAGATGTCAGGGCGAGTCATCAGAGATTTCTCAGTCGCAGTAAACAGTTATTATATAATACAAACTAGAACCAGAGCAAATCTGTACAGATTTGGTATCATTTAGACATGATTTGCTTATACAGTAAATATTCAGTAAATTACTAATGAACGAATTAATAATGTGATTTTGCAGAGGAACTGCATTACATGGAAATATCAACCTGCGTTTCCAGCTGCCTCACCGTATACTACAGGGAAAACTGTTCCTCGAATTCCTGATGCTGGACAGTTCATGTTCTTCCCGTTCAGATATAAATTCATCTCTACGTGGTCGTACGAAATGCCCTGCAAATGAACGGAGACAAAATAAATTCAGTAAACTGGGGGGAAACTGTGCTATCGTATAACAGAGAAACGTATAATCATGGATAGAGTGAATTGTTGGCAAATTGCTGCGTTATAAGAGAAATAGAGTAAAAACAACTCAGGAGGCAATGTTAGTGGAAAATAATCAACTTGGAGTGATGATAGGAACCTCATGCTGGGCTGCATCGCACCACCCGGCACTGATTATTTTCCCATACCAGCACACCCTGTCGTGTTTTATTCCTTAGACTCCCTCTGAGCTCTGAAGCCAATTAGGTGTTGTCTATGTAATGTAGAGTAATGAAATAATGTAAAAAATGTAAATGTATATTAAACAGAGTTTCTATCTTGCCATAACAATTTTCAAAAATGTGTCTCTCTGATTCGCAGTTGCTGGGGCCCAACTTTAATCAGTCCCTCCAGGATTTTGTGATTGTACAAATTAACACAAAATTAACACAAGGAAACTCCGCAATATTTGCAAAATTGCCATTTTTCTAAATTATCGCAGATTTGGTCCAAGACGCGTCATGTGACGTCATCACAATGCACATTCAGCCAAAGCCCTCTTCAATTTGTGCGCGTCGAACATGAATACAGCTAAATGGTCTCATTTACCAACAAACATCACTGCAAAAGACCGTGCAAAACAAGTTCGTGCGATTGCATTTTTGCCAATTCAAGTAGTTGAATTCCACAAATTGCATCTCAAATTTTGAAAAAAGAAGCAGCAAAATCAAGCATTTTTGGCCGCAGAAATCACAAAGAAACTTGGCAAAATAATGCACGGACTGATTAATCATCTCAAACCAGTTTCATTGTTGCTCCTGAAGAGTCTTGTTGCCTCAGAAACTCACCACGACATCTCCTTCCTGTGGCAGGCTGTTAGCCGGTAACCGGTTCTTCTCCTCGTTATTATGGTACACGGTTCCGTCTTGCCGAAGCACCAGGCTGTGTGTGTCTCTGCCCATTGGGACTTGGTTAAGGTTCGTTTTCTGCGTAGCCACCCCTACGCCCCAAACGCCTGAAGGAGCCGAAGGTGAAATAATTACCACAGGTGTGTTAATAATATTTTCGATAATTAACAACATTCAAAATTATGTATCACCATTAGAATTTTTGTCCAATAACTGTTGGTATGGAATTTTCTCAAATTATGGTTGTGTCATGAAATTTCATGGCCAATGTCATCTCTATTTATTTCAATCAAACTCTTTTATTGGAACAACAAAGGTACATAAAGGGAATCAAGAGCTTGGATTACAACAGATTTTAAAGTTATATTAATAACAACATTTCAAATTAAATGGTTTGTCTAACTGTACAATGAAAAAGAAAAGAAAGTTACTTTATCTACTTGTTTAATTCTTGCTAATTTCCTGAACAATTATTTGTTGTTAAGACCATTAAAAGCTTAATATCATACTGCCCTGATAGTACATGCTAGTTTTGTTGAAGTGTAAAAGGTGTGCACCTGAACTTACCTGTGGACTGAACCTTGAACTCAAAGTAGCTCTTGTTTTGATGGAGAGGAGCGTTGGCGAGGCAGGCCCCTGTGCCACATATCCTTCTGCCACTTTTTACAATAACGACATCAGTACCTGGAATATCAGTTGTATTCATGAAAGGAGGGAAATACATGTAAATAAAATGCACAAAAAATACAATCAGTAACCTCTGTGCTGAAAAAAACAGCAGAAACCCTCATAGAATTTGTAATGGTTTTAATGATTATACTGGGAATTGTATTGGTTTTAATTGAAACTGTAATGGTCCCTGTGGGTATCTACTAGTAATCTTTTAACTTCTATTAGTGGCATGTTATGTCTAGTGGATACCATTAAAGATTATTAATGGTTTTAATGGTTAGCTGATGGAATTTGTAGTGCAAACCATTAGAATTTCTGTGATGGTTTCTATGTTGTTGTTTTTTTCAGCAGGGCAGAGAGAAACACTTACTAAGTACTAAGTATCTGTGTACAAAGTGCACTCACAGGCCAGACAGCTTTGTATAAAATCTCAGTAGAATTTTTTAACGCTACGTTTATGTCTCTGATTTCTCCTGTATAATGCAATCTAAGTGACTGCTCTGTCACGCACTCGTCACATCTCTTACCCATGTGATGGGTATCCAGCTGCACTGTGGGCATTTCTTTCAGTGCGACGTGGCCGGAGCTTCCGCGATCACAGCAGTCGAAACAGCACGAAAACAAACCAGCCATGATGATTAAAAAAACAAACAAAAAAAAAACCACTCACGTGTAATAGTGTTGAGTCGAAGAGTCGCAAATATTGTGCGATTTTGTCTTTAATCTGTGCCCGTAAAAATTAATCTATTTGTTTATCGGTCCGGCGGAGGTCATGTTGTTCCGGATTCACATCCGTGCTTGTAAATAACCGGAAATGACGTACAAGCAGTGCAACGTCGAGAGAAGACAAACAGCGACATCTAGTGTCCGCTCTGATTATTATTATTGTTGTCGTTATCATCATCATCATTAGTATTAGTATTATTAATAATATTATTATTAATATTAATATTATTATTATAAAATGATAAACATCCGCATTGAACAAGTTGACAGACTACAAACTCCACAAAGTGAACCATGATTATTTAAGTGCAGAAAACAAACAAATCTTTTGAGCAATGTAAAGATTTATAATATGTCCAAATGAGGGTGGATTTTACACATAACTCAAGTAATGAGAATGTTTATTAACACAGTAAGGAGTACGGGGGAAAACTGCTCAAGCATTTGGACTGCAATATTCTAAATGGACAGATTAGACATTGGAAGGATTGTTTAGTTGTTGTTGTTGTTGTTTTTATTATTCGACTAAACTGTCGCATGTGCTGGCGAGACGGTGACAAAAATGGGGAGATAAAAAATGACTCAAAGTCGCGTCAAAAAGCGGTGTGACCTCACAGGCTTAACTTAGCCTCCCACCGCTAAGTTTTGCATGGCAACAACAGCTCGTGGGGAACTGCTGAGAGAAAAAACCGTTAACGTTTAAGAGTTATTTTTGTATTTAACGAACTGCTCTAGAGGTCAGGACCTTATTTGTGTCATATCTGAGTGTTTGAAGTGATTTAAAGCAACAGTTTAGCCGAACTCCACTCGATAATATATATTTTTTTGAAATCTGCACGGCAACAGTCGCCATGATGACGCTCACGAAGCGCCCTAGTAACTGGCGCGCGCCGTTTCTGTCCAATAGACGCGCGCTGCGCTTCACCCCGCGCGGACACCGAGCCTCAAACTGCGGCCAGTTTTTTTTTTTTTCCTCTTTTCCTTCTGTTTTTCTTGCGAGATTTCCCGCTTAACCTGAAACAATTTAAGCTACCGTTACATTCAAAGGGCCTTTCGGGCTACCCGTAAACAGATGGCGAGGTAAACGGACCGGGACGAGGTACAGTAAGTTGGTGCTGTGTGATGATGTGTCTGCTGTGAGCGTTTCATCTTTTCCAGGTTGCACTTATATATTGATCTGTCCATATCTCCCTTGTTATAGGCTGATCTTTGCGTCTTCATACTGTAGCAGTCAGAGATTTGGAATTAACTTCAGTCGGCTTTGTGTGCCACTGGTTAGATGATGCAGGGGGTAAAACGCAGCTGAGAGACGTTGTAAATAAAGTCTCACTTTGATGTCAGACGCGGCGGCTTCTTCAAACGACCCGAGTTATTTCGAGAAAGTCCAGTTAGAGACACGCTGATTTTTCGAAGAACCTTTTGTCTGTTGAATTGCAGTCTAACTGCTGTCCTCTTTGAAGATTACCATCTAGATTTCGCATCATCAGCCTCCCTGAGGGCTCTGCTGCCATGTCAGCGTAAAAACACCAAGATTATGTCCTAGTCTGCAGCTGCACTTCTCACCCCTTTACTCATGAAACAGTCCCAGATCTTTCCAAGACTTACTTTCTATCAGTTGTGTTTCTTGATGTTTGTAAAAACTCATAACTAGGGAAACATGACAGTATGCATTTTAGACGTATGGGGTTTCGAGTCTTATTACTTTAACGACACAATATTCATATTTTCCACCTTAAAAAAAAGTTTTCTGATTTAAAATGCTTTCGCAGCTTTGGAAATATGAACCTGTAATTTGGAGGGAAACTACTAAAAGTGCACAGTGCTCACAACTAACCAAAGAGGTCAGTCTTATAAGTTGCAGGCGTGGACATGGCACAACCAAAGACGAGGCACTGACTTGCATTTTTTTTTTCTCTTCAGTATAATGGCATTTTATTAAAATTGCACCATGAAAATTTGATTAACCCGGATAGCGTCACATCTATGTGAGCTGCACTGTGGTTAGCTGCTTGAAAACAACTCAATCAAAACCCGCGCGCAAAAAAAGGAAGAGTACTCTTTGCGCGTGCGCATTTCTCTCTGTGTGTGTGTGTGTGTGTGTGTGTCAGCTGAGTCATCATCTCTGAAACGAGGACATCTCATTTTCCTCTCTGCAAACGTTAATACATTTTTTAAACAAACAACAAAAAAAATCTCATTAAATTAAAAGCTTTGCACTGGACCAGGAATTCAAATCATGCCATAATTCAAGACTGACTTTCTCAGAAAACAGGGTACTGGGCTATACTATTCCTTGTCTCTAAGGTGGTTATCCTTATGTTGTTGTTTTTTTTTAACCTTTAATATGTATCTTTCACCTGAAACATGGTTGTAGCTTTTAGAGTAAACCTTTAGAGCTAAAGCTTGCAGCTTTCTCAGATATGTAATAGATGAACGCTGGATGGTACCAAGTTAGCGACAAGGAAAAGTACAATTCAGTACCCTTTTTTTCCCCTGAGTGTGCAGGATATTATGAGACGTGTGCTGCTTTCACACAACAATATTCTGAGATATTGTTAGAATAAACACTTAAAGTCTTTACTGTGTCTAGTTACATCATCCTGGACATGAACACTATAT
This sequence comes from Stegophilus panzeri, assembly GCA_024331685.1. NCBI lineage: Eukaryota > Metazoa > Chordata > Actinopteri > Siluriformes > Trichomycteridae > Stegophilus > Stegophilus panzeri. The sequence continues at coordinate 11,350,038 of JANDJT010000154.1, read as the reverse complement.
AAGTTGTATAAAGAATTGTAAAAATGTATAATGTAGAAATACTGGGACTTTTGCTGTGCAGTGTTGTTTTTTTTTACTGTTTACTCAAACTTTTGGTGAGTATTATCTTGTCTCGTAAACAGATCTGAATCCCAAAGTGACAGCTTTTAAAAAGACTGCCTTAATCCGTTGACTAATCCAATAATGGTTTTTTTTTGTTTGTTTTTTTTTTTTTTTACAGTTTTACAAAGTACAAAACTGTACCTTTTCTTGTCAGTTCGGGTGGTACACTTATCTTTAGTATCTTTAACTTTATCTGTTTAAAAGATTTACCTTTTAGTGTAAAGCGTTAAAATGTACACTACAGTTGTAATCAAAATTATTCAACCCCCATTGCAAATCAGGTTTATTGTCAAAATTTACAGACTTTCAGTTGTTTGCAATGAAC
>JANDJT010000154.1:11327279-11341230 GCA_024331685.1 Stegophilus panzeri | reverse complement strand
CATATACATACACACACACACACCTCACTCAATATGAGGTTGAGCCAAATGTTAAAAAAATATATCTTTTGCTTTCTTTACTGGCGTGACAAAAGTGTATAATTTTTCTACACATCTCCATTTCGTTCAATGCCAGTATCTGCATTCCTCCTGAAAACAATTTGAGTCACTCCTAATTTAACGTCGCACTTTTAAGGTTTTCGTTTGACTCACTTTCATGTAAAAAAAAGAAATACCTACGAATATAACTACAGTGCCAAAATTTGAGGTCACCAAATATTTTTTTTGTTGTTGCAAGTATACGCGGTGAGGCACATTTCGGTTACCAGCAGCACAGAAATGACTATGCAGCGGAAAACAGTGACAGTGACGTTTGTGACCTAAACAACAAATCTGTCCAATGTTATTGGCCTCTCTGTAATTGTGAGAGGTGCTTGAGTCAAAGCCAATATCATGTAATCATTTACATTACACATAAATGAGTGGTGAAAATGCCTCTCGCTAATATGAACCGCCGCTTAGGCTATATGAAGCAGGCCAGGCCTGTATCGAGCACTTTAAGGGTATCCTTTTGGACGTTTGCCAGGAGGTTACAAGTCTATTTGAAGCCTGACTAATTTGAGGGGAACGGACTTGTGCGGTATTTCACTGCACCACTAGTCATTGTTGGTGATCATTATTTCTACTAATTGGTCACAGTGGCTGTGCTGCAACAAGCATGTGAAGGGTGGATGTCCAAAAAAAGAACTGAGTGGAAAAATATATTTTTTTGTTCGTCTTCACAAAAATCAAGACAGAAAAATATCCAGAATTGATGTCAGCCTTATGAGTAAAAATGCTAGTTTGTCACTTTGTGCATTCACTACTTTGCATGGTAAGCATAGCCACTAGATTAAAAAAATAAAATAAAATAAAATTATATATATATATATATATATATAAAATTTATTATCACTAATAAAACAATGAGCAATATAGAAAATATTTTAAAATGTTTACTCTTAGGCTAATGGAATGTTTTAATTATGTTTAATTATGTTTTTCTTTCTTTTTATTTATTTATAGCATATAGCCACTGAGGACTTCTCTTTTCCACAGTCATGCTGATTGTGAGGAGGGACAGGGACAAGGACAGGAGAGACACCTGGGTCTCAAATCGGCAACTCTGATTACATCACATATTGTGCACCTGAATTTAATGTCTATTATTGTACATGATACATGCACACTGCTTGGTGTTTTCCATGACTGTGATTAACTGCTGGTTGACAATATAGCTTAAATTCATACTAAAAATATTTTAGGATTATTTTATTTAAATATAACAAATCGCACTAAAATGTTTGTTGGTGTGGCATTGACTGTGTGATGTTGTTACACCACATGTAAAGGTGCTCTTTATGGCAAGTAGCATTTAACCTCAGCTAAGAAGATGGCTGTTCTTATTAAGGCCTACATTTTGAAGCCTGTGTCAAGTACAATAAGCCAAATACTACAAAAACTTTTTTTTTTTTTTTTTGGCAACTACCAAATAACATGAAATGATGTTGCTGTGCATTACGATTATTAAACCTATATTTCTGCTTAAGACAAATCGCAACAGTCACTCCTGAGGTTAAATACTGAAATACACACTGTGAAATACACACTGTGTATTTTAAGGGTCTCCAAACCTGAGTCCACCTGGGGCCTAACAAATCATAACTTTATTATTATTATTATTATTGTTGTTCTTGTTATATGATTACATATTAATAATTATAAAAATAATAATAATAGTAATAATAATGATAATAATAATATAATAACAACAACAACAAAAATACTCATAGTAATACATGTACAGCAAAACAAGCACTAGTAATTGTGCAATAGTGTAATATCTAGGAACAATACATTTTACTTTTTAGATTACACTTTTTGTTGAAGTCCAAGATGAGGGCTAGACTTTATGGAGAATAGGAGGAGAGCTACATAAAACTGGTACACAATTTGGACAAGTCATTAATAAAGCCCAGAAAACTGCCCATTGTTGAGCTGGACAAGTAACAGATAAACAAAACTCATCGTTACCATGACGATACTGGTTTATCACGTATCACATTCTTATCTAATAAGACCTCGAGGTGAGTGGATTCTTATTTACAGCCCTCCTTTTTCCCCTTCCAATGGGTCCTAGTGTGAAATGAGACATGGTATTTTAGTCTAATAAAAATGAGGAATCTTATACACATATGTTAATGTGATCACTGAAAGTGTGGCGGTGTGTGCACACAAAAGTTTTAAAGGGTGTGTAACCCGTGTGAGTATATTTAGTTACACAGGACTTCCTCAAACGACTGACAGTAACAATAAGCTAAAAGTAAAACTATTACCATATAGGAGTGTATCAAATATAAAGCATGTGCTACAATTTGCAATGTATGATTATATCAATTCGGATCTGACAGGAAACTTTATTTGCCACTTTTCTTCTAATCACGTCTCCTTCGATTGCAAAATGAAACAAATAGTTTTGTGACAACACCCACACACTCTCTAATATCTAACTTTCACTACACGAGTATTAGTGTGTAATACACTCACCTAGTAATTATGTGTGGCTACATGCATTATTTATTATCTGTCACAAGGAAATCGGATCCTGGCACCTAGTCGTTTTTCATGCAATTTGAAAAGCAAATATTTCAAAAACTCTCCTGTCAATAACGACATATGGACATGCAACAACTTGGCCAACATTCAGGTTTGTGGTAATATTTCACTTTAGCAACTGTACTCTGTGGCAATTATCATTTTCTACAAAAGCCCGGAAATATTTTTCCAACACTATTGGTCAAGAGAATTTCTATTGCTGAGTCACTAATTTTTTAGAAGCTACATGGACATCCAAGAAACACTGGTTATGGTGAAAAGTGTGAGAAGCGTCAGGCTTGACACTCTGTGTGTGTGTGTGTGTTGTCGAAAATGTATTCACAGTGTGAGACCACAGGCCAACAATAGAATAACAACTGGAAACTTGTTTTTTTTTTTTTTTTTTGAATTCTGGTAAACTATATTACAGCTCAAACCATCCGACCTGGCTCAGAAATTTACTCTCCCCAAACCTTTACAGTCTTATTATTATAATATAAGAACCTGTCTAAAGGGTAAAGTATATTAAAAAAAACAACAACAGTGCCTCCATGTTGAGATCTTAATACGACCAGAGAATGGGGGGGGGTGGGAGGTCCCTTGCTGAAAGTTAATATTATGAATAATTATTATTTTTAAATTCCAGTACTAGTTAACCCTGTGCATACCTTATGTGGTGTGAAGCCGTGTGACTCATTTAATATATAAGCACAGGTCATAAATACGTGTGTGTGGGATTAATGAATTTAATATATTTGTGCAATATTTCTGTGCTCTTGAAGGCGCATAGAGAATCTCCAGGTGCGCAACACACACCCGGGGCAAGTAGGGCTTGAACTGAACGGTTAGTGGAACACACACACACACACACACACACACACACACACACCTCTGCCAAGTCTGAAACTTCATTTCCCCCCCCCCCTTCTTCTTCTAGCACTTTTTCAATTAACCACTCCCACACATCTTCAACTACACAAATGGCACAAAAATCAGCTTCCTTGACCCTGTAATGTGGTCAAAACAAATAAATAACAATACATTTCTGAGTGCCCATTTTCCCTGACACACATAAAAACACTACATACTCAGTCCTGAAGGCAGTAATGTAAAACACACATCAAATCAAAAGCTCAAACACATTATGAGAGATATGCTATCTGTAGGAGCCCAGTGTGTATTTTATGACCAAAAGTGTCATTCTAAAAGTAGCTTAGCTAAGCTACACACATTCAATAACCAAGTAACCAAGCCCTCACACATCTAACACCTCCTTTACACTCCCCCCACAACATCATTTCAATAAGCACAAGGGTCATTTCAGTGTCTCCTTTAGGAAAAGTTACACGTCATGTAACATAATGGAGCAAATCGGCTGACATTAACAAGGCCTGGTAGATATGAAACAAGCCTATTAGGGATGAATATGGAGAAGATGAATAAACATGGTAGCTACATTGTCCAGCTACAAGGCTATTTTGTTGCAAGGAACTTCTCCCTAGACGCTGGGAAACGTAAAATGGTGCAAATAGCCTAAGAAAACTCTTAAAAATATACATTAAATTATTTAAAAAACAGTAATTTATGCGTGGACATGGTTTCTGGAAACAACAACAAACTCGATATAAACAGGTAGGTTAGTTAGTTAGTAAATGAGGTTGGAAAGAAAGTCTTACCAGCCCGGTTGGGTGAGTGGTGTAGTTATGCGGCTCGGCTGTCAGAGTGAGTGAGTGAGTGTGTGTGTGTGTGTGTGTGTGAGAGAGAGAGAGAGAGAGAGGGTAAGAGAGAGCGAGAGTATATGAGAGAGAGAGAGAGAGAGTGCATCAGGGCGAGCGGACTGCACCAGCACACACATCCGTTACTCCCGCTCAAACTCGAAGCCGAGAAAAACACCCAAAACGACGTTTTCTCAAAAAAATCGACACCGAAACCGCGTCTCAAACATCTGAAGTATTTTACAGAATTTTTCAAGATTTTTTTTTTCCAAACACCTGATTAATTTTTTTTAACGATTTGTTTGTCTTTTTTCAAAAAATGCTCCTTTTCCACAACGGAGCTCGGAGAAAGAAAAAACAACAACAGACGAGTCTCTCTCTCTCTTTTCCTCCCACGGACTCCGTATCAGTTAGAGGCTTTTGATCACTTTGTACAGTCGCTTAATAATAATTAAAAAAAATTAAAAAAAAAATTAAACGTGGCTTGTTTTTTTTTGTTTGTTTTTTTTGTTTTTTAAAGCTAAATTACTCGATGTTTTTTCCCCCTTCCTCCATTATCCGCAGCGTCGGGAGGGCCGGAGCGGAGTGCGCAGGCAGTGTTGATGTTATCGCGGCTCACTCGAAAATGGCGCCGAAAGTGACTCTGTTCATTCAAATCGCGAGGAGCCGCCCCCAGCCCGCCTGGGCATGCCGGGAACACGGACTGACTTTAAGAGCTTTGAAGGTGGCAGACTCCGGGTTTTTTTTTTCTCTCTTCTTCTTCTGGCAACTCTCTCAGACACATTTTCACCGCGAACACAACTCGAATGAATCTTTTTCTGTTTTGTCAGTGTCCTGTTTTAAAAAGGTCTGCAAAAGAGTTGGGAGTGAAAAGGCGTCGCCATATCGCGTTTGATAAGAGCATAAAAGATAATGAAAAACAGAAAGCACCCTGCAGTCAGTCTCATGTAGCACTGAGGTCAATTAGGCTAACCCCCCCACCAACCCCACATCTTTATGGACTAATGTATGTAAATGTATCCCCATCTCACTAATGGTCAACGGTGTAAAATGTGTTTTCTGCTCATTAAAAGAAAAACTGAGCTGATTTTTCCTCACCAGCTGCCTCTGAAACACACTTGGACGCCAGAGTACAAACTTGCTGTCATATAGTTTCTACTACTACTACTAATTATTATTATTATTATTATTATTATTATTATTATTATTATTATTATTAGTGAAATCATGGGCAGCAGTGTATAGCTATTAACTAGCCTATATACTAACTTATATTATAACTAGCTGAGGCCTGGTTCTCAGCTAGTTATAGGTTTAAATTAGCCAGATATTTAGGCAACACAGCTTTCTTTCTTCATAGTCTGGTTTACACCCAGTTGAAAAAAATAAATAAAATAAAATAAAATGCTTTCTGACTGCCATCTAACCAAAGCTAGACAAATCTATAGGCTATGTAATGTGATACATGGATAACATGAACTGGGCTATAAATATACAGTGCTGTGAAAATGTATTTCCTGATTTCTTCTGTTTTTGTGTATAACTCATACTAAATAGTTTTAGATCTTCAAACGAAATACAACATAAAACAATGGCAACCTGATACAGTCAATAACACACAATACAGTCTTTATTTGTTTATTTAATTTTATTGAAGCAAAAAAAAAAAAAAAATGTTATCCAACACCTATCACCAATGTGGAAAAACTAATTGGCCCCTTAAACTTAAAATCTGGTTGTGCCACCTTTAGCAGCGATAACTGCAAACAAACGCTTCAGATAACTGGAGATCAGTCTTTTACTTACTTCTAGGACTAGGATTTACTCCTATGCTTTGGATCATTGTCTTGCTGCATAATCCAGTTGTGCTTGAGTTTCAATTTACAGACTGAAGACTGGACATTCTCCTTTAGGATTTTCTGGTAGAGAGCGGAATTCATGTTTCCCTCAATTATTGCAAGTTGGCCAGGCTCTGAAGCAGAAAACCATCCCCACACCATCACACTTCCACCACCATGCTTGGCCATAGGTATGATGTTCTTTTTGTGGAATTCTGTGTTTGATTTACACCAGATGTAACGGGACCCCTGTTTTCCAAACAGTTCACTTTTGACTCATCAGTCCATAGAACATTCTCCCAAAAGGCTTGAAGATCATCAAGGTGTGTTTTGGCAAAGTTCAGACGAGCCTTAATGTTCTTCTGAGTTAGCAGTGGTTTTCACCTCAACACACTTTCATGGATAGCATTTTTGCTCAGTGTCTTTCTGATAGTGGAGTCATAAACAGTGACCTTTTTGATGCAAGAGAGGCCTGTAGGCTCTTTGATGTTGTCCTTGGCTCTTTTGTGACTTCCTAGATGAGTAGTTGTTGTGCACTTGGAGGAATTTTGGAAGGTCGGCCACTTCTGGGAAGATTCACTACTATGTGGAGTTTTTCCATTTGGAGGTAATGGCTCTCACTGTGGTTCTTTGGAGTCCTAGAGCCTCTGAAATAGCTTTGTAACCCTTCCCAGACTGATGTTTTTCAATCACTTTCTTCCTCATCGTTTCTGGAACTTCTTTCAACATTGGCATAATGTATTACTGAGTAAGACCTTTTAACCAATTTCATGCTGTTGAAAAAGTTCTATTTAAGTGTTGATTTGATTGAACAGGGCTGGAAGTAAACAAGCCTGGTTGCGTCTATTCCAGCTGAACCCCATTTTGAATGCAGTTTCATAGATTTGGGGAATTAGTAACTGCTGGAGCAAATACATTTTCACACAGGCCCAGTTGGTATTGGATAACTTTTTTGCTTCAATAAATAACATTATCATTTAAAAACTGTATTTTGTGTTTAATCAGGTTGCCTTTGTTCTATCTTAGATTTTGTTTTAATTTCTGAAACAATTTAGTACGAGATATGCACAAAAACAGAATAAATCACTGTAGCCTATAATCCATACATTAATGCAATACAACTAAGACTTCTGATATTACAGTAAATGTGTATTCTGTTTCTGTTTTTAAGTGATATACAAAGGCAATGTGTGTACACAGTATCACCTTTCATACAAGTTAGATTTGTCCCCCATGCATTGTTGCTAAGAAAAAAAAAGTACACAAATTTCTTAAGCATTGTCATAAATAGTCAGAATTAAATACTAATCAGAAATCGAAATGCATAAATGACTACTTCATGGTACATTATTATCCTATGGACTACGTATATTCATGAATATGTACTATGTGTACATCCATACCCTAAACCTTAGATATTTATTTGGATATATTTTATAGCAAAAATGCTACAAATTTCTTTTTAAATTAAATGTCACCAAATTTACTAACAGCCAATTGTCTTTCTAATAAAAGAAACATGTTAATTCTTATTCATACCTCTTTTTGTTTTCCATCACTTCTTATAATCTTTTAATTATTCACTTTAAGAGAAAGGTTTGGAGGATACCACATTAAGGCCACATTTTAGGTGTGCATGCTTATTTTTTTATATAGTGTGTATTATATAGTGCCCAGCGCCTCCTGTCTGTAATGTTTCTATCTATGATTAACACTTTTATATTTCTTCAAAATGATATGAAACTATGAATTGCAATATATTTATATGAAACTATGAATCAAAATATATTAAATGAAACTATGAATCAGAATATATTATCGACTACCTTACAAAATCAGTCATAGAGTAACACTAATTTTGATGACCTTAAATTGTGACCAGGCTGTTCGTGCATGGCATGAGACGTTTACGAGAGATGCCCATTATAAGAACACATCCAAATTTTTCCTCTTGGTTATACTGTGGCATGGACAGTGTTTGACATAGCTGAGATCTGCACAAGAGTATGAATAGTAAGATTTACTTGAGTAGGACTAAGTGGTGAGTGTTTGGGGGCTGCCCAAAGTTAGTCACAATTTATGAAATGAAATCACAGCCAAAACATACAAAGCAGTGTTCTGTGACATATATTTCATATAACCATGGAGGTCTAGAAGTCCACTACTATAAATGCAGTTGATTCTCTTTAAGAATGAAAATGAAATAAGAATAAAACTCTGACAACAAGCTTTATTCACTTCTATGAAAACTGACACTGCATATTTCTGACATTTACGATACACAACATGCAAATGTCTAAAGAGGCCTGTACCAAACTACAGTGACCTTGGAGCTACAATGCCTTTGGACCTCTGCTTGTATCTTTGAAAGGTCAAAATAAATTGCTTCATAACATAATCTATAATTCACATACTCAAGCTGTAAGTGAGATGCTAACTACCTCAATCTAATTGGCCATTTTACACTCAAACACTCCTCACACTACAATAAAATGACTCTCTGTACATTTTTGCAGCACTGTTATTCACATGTCGCTAAGGCATTTACATAAAAAATCCAGGAGGCTGTTTGAATGACTCTTCTTGTACGTAGTGAATAGATGAGGGCTATGTACCTATATGACCTGTCAAACAAGGTCAGCATGGAAATGCCCTAATAATGGTTTCTTGTACACTTTTTTGGTAGTGTCCATTCCTTCTCAATTTGATACAACAACAACAACAATCATTCATTCAGACCACCAGCAAAAATGTGCCGTAAATTCCACCACATCATTAGCATTATTCATTGTAATGGATATTCAGATCTGTATGGCTGTCACTTCTGAGTGTTATTTTCATCATCGACTCAGAGAACGTCATTATAGCTGTGTTTAAAGGCCATCTGAAAATGAGAAGGTGGATATAAACAATAGCTGTTTTGTATATCAATGCTAAAGAACAGGGTTGGGGTTGGAAATATACAGGAAAAATAGCAATCTACATAACTAGCTATAAAAATGAGTTTTAGAACATTTGCTATACGCCAGCCCTTATTGTTGCAATTTGCCAGAATTCTTGTGAACCAAGTACATTTGGTAAATAAAAAAACATTTCTGATTTTGATGCATTGTTACAGTGCCTTTATATCCAGTACCTTTATATTTAAACAAGGTTTAAACCTTCAAAGACCTTTCTGAAGATAATAATTAAGGTAATAATGCTTCTGCAGCATTGCACACTATACCTTTGCTCTCTCACCCCCAGAAGCGCAGCCAAGTGTGCTGCACGTCAAGTGAACTTTCGTGCACCCCGTCACTTGTCAGACACCGCTATATTGTGTAAGAATAGGCATAGTTGTAAGGGGCAAGCATATGTGTGTGTGTAGAAGAGAGAGAGAAAGAGTGAGAAAGAGTGAGAGAAAAGGTTTTGTTCTCATTGAGGAGGCTCAGCCATCTCCCCTCCCTGGACTAAAGTTGTCTGTAGCAGCTGCACCCCTGTGATCTCCCCTAAACAGTGTGGGAGGGGGCAAGTGTGGGTACACGTCACCCCCCCACACATCCTCCCCTTTTATAGAGGCCAAAGCTGCACACTTAAGCGACAACATCCATCAAAAGCCAATAGAAGCCTGCAGGTCAAGCCTGAGAACACAACAGCGACCTCTGACCCCTGTTAAGTGAGCTGGCCTAACAAGACATGACCGCTGACTCACGCTGGTTTATTTGGTTTATTTCACCAATTAGAGTCCTGCAGGGGGGAGAGATTGCAAATGTGACAGCCTTCTGATTGCATGACATGAACAAAAAAGCCTTTATAAGCATTTAAAATATGTTCGAGCTTGTAGTCAGACTCCTTGATTACATAGCCTCAAGCAACAAATGCATCTTAAATAGTTATCAGTGTCTGAGTGACATTCTTCTCAAATATATATTTTTAAAATCTGATGCAGAATTTTGTAAAGACATCGCAATGCTCCTCAAATCCCCAAATTTTCAAGCTACAACTGCCTTGAGATCTTTTTTTCACCATCAAGTCTTGTCATGAAAATACAAGTACAAGTACAAAACTACAAGTAGCCTAGTAAGCTACAACCTTCTTTCATAAAGTTACTGAGGTTCAAAGCGGAAGGAGTGAGTACCTTCGTACACTGTTGATGTTCACAGTAGGCTAACATTTAACCGATACACAGCCAATCACACATGCTCTGTCAAAAAAAGGTGTTGTAGAGACATAATTTGTTGCCCAAAATGCTAACACAGTTCCTTACAGTCTAATTATCTACCTCTACAATTTCATTCTACTAAAGGGTGCAAGAAACCTCAAACAGCCTGCGCACAATTGTGACAGGAGGACAGTGCACCTGACCTCTATTTTGTTCTGGATAACTCCTTGTGTCTACTTGACCTTGAAATTACACATGTTATTGTGATCATTGGTCTGTCTTCTAAAAAAAAACCCAAACATGACAGTGTGTACAATTTGACATTTTTGTAGCTGCTGTTTTTAGTGTTATTAGTGTGTTAAATACAAAAAAAAAACAATCTTGTGCATTGTGTATTGCTTTGAAAGATACAGGACTCTTACACTTTGGTGATCAATTTCAAAAAGGATTGATGGCCTCTAACAGCTCAGAAGAATATTAAAAGAAGGGCACAAATACATTTGACAGAATTTTACTTCAGTTCTTATATCATATACTTGATTACAGGCTTAGAAATATTTGTTACTGTTCCTGAAATGAAGATTGTAAATGGTAACAACTGTACACTTTGTGTTTACATACGTACATGTCATGGAAATTATGAACTACGTCGATACTTGAACCAAGAGAGAAATATTGAGTTTTAAAGAGTGATATAATTATTCCTACCTTTGTACCATGAAATGTAGTGGTTCATACGTATACATACATACACACACACACACACACACACACACACACACACAAACAAACACACACACACAAAGCTGAAAGCACAATCTGACATGTTCTGCAAAATATAATAAAGGTCTGTGCATGTTTTTATTCTGGGATATTAAAGTCTAAAATGTCTTAGGTTGCATGTACATCAGTCAAGTCCAGAATAAGCTCTTCAACTGTTTGGATGCAACACTAAACATCCTTTTTTTTTTTCAAATTTTTTTTTATCTGAGAATTCATTAATGTTACACACAGTCGAGCTGAGATGCTGATGTACGAGCCCGTGCCTGCTCTCTCTCTCTCTCTCTCTCTCTCTCTCCACCGCCACCGCTACGAACTCAAACCCAACCGGATGTCCCGCCCTCCCGAGCTCTACCTCGATGATGTAAGCCCCCCTCCGTCCAAATTTAGCACGTTGTTGATGCCTCAGAAGTTTTTCCTCTGGCTGAGAGCGCTGTCCGTTACTCGACGTCACCACTATCCTGTTATTATTGTAAACAGTCTAGCCGTTTCTTTACCGAAGCCCCTCCACTGAGCGAAAAATCGCCCCGCTTCTTTGTTCGCAAAGTCAGCCGGTAGAGATGTTTTTTTTTAAAGCGAACTACACGGACTATTTTATTAGCCCAGTAAACCGCCGTTGGTAATACAGAGCTTTGGAAACGAGCAACATGTGTGAAAAATGTGTATTTCGACATTGTCGCCAGAGTAACCTAGTGCTGTTGTCCTCAGTTTGAATGTGAGCTCTGATTAAAGAAAAAAATACAAAAACCGGCACTTCGGTTTCGCACAGAAAAAAAAGCTTCCGCCGGTGACTGAATACAAAAAGCGCACGGATTTAAACACTCAATGACAAAATAATAATAATATTAATAACAATGAAATTCAGACTTACAGCATTAACACCAGGACTTCATTTTATCAATCCTTTTGTGTCAAAGCGTAGCCTATAACCTGCCATCAAACCCGAATAAACAATATTACTTTGGGGGAAATACCGCCATTCTTCTTCTTCTTCTATTTGTTTATTATTATTATTATTATTATTATTATTATTATTATTATTATTATTACACCTAACAACTGTAATACGCTCGCGCTCTCGTTGTTTACCTCCCCCGCTCCTGGAGGAATTTTGATAAGCTAGATAATGAGCCATCGGTTTTGCCCGGGAAACAACGCTGCAACTTTCATCCTCAAATATGAACCCAGTGCATGAAAACACACCTATATGTACAGTAGATGTGTAAGGAAGCCCTACAACAAAGCGCGTTGGGTCGCGTTGCTCTAATTCGAGACAAACGCGCAGCTACACTGATATACAGGCTGTGGATAGAGGAGGAGAAAGAGGGGGGAGATAAAGGCGAAAGGTTTGCGATTGAATAATGATACTTACTTCAGCGGTGGAAAGCAGCGCTATAGGATTCCCATCACATCGTAATGTGCACAGGAGAGCACATCAAAATCACAAATAATATTCCAGCAAACTGGCACACACCGGGCTCTGGTTAGCGCGCGCCAGTCGAGGCGGCTGTATATATCTCTCTCCCCCTCTCTCTCTCTCTCTCTCTCTCTCCTTTACTCTCTCACTCTCTCGCTCTGTCTCTCCTTTTTTTTTTTTTTTTTGCAATTATACGCTAAGCTTCAAGGAAGTTGTCCTTTTGTTCCAGCATTTATACATTGCGTCAATGTTGCGAAAAGAGGAGGCGGAGCGGTGGCACTTGGAGTAAAGAGAGAGAGAGAGAGAGAGAGAGAAAGAAAAAAACACACAAGCACACGACCTTATGTACACAAACCCAGAAATCCTCCACCCTAACAAAACCGGCGGATCAGCTCGGGTCACGTGCTCCGGCGCTCGCACCCTGGTCTACGGCAAAGTTAGCGCGGAGGAGCAAAAAACTCGCCCCTTTTTTCCGCTCGGTTTCGTGTATACTGCTCACGGGAAGTGGGTAGATCAAGTGGCCCGGCAATTCTTCACCAATTCGCTCCGTGATGGAAAAACTGAACGTGGTGAAAACGAGTGCGTGCGCGCGCGCGTGCGTGCGTAAGTGTGTGTGTGTGTGTGTGAGAGAGAGAGAGAGAGAGAGCCGGTGTGTGTTGGCTGTCAGCACAGAGCGCGCGCACCCTGCCGTAGCAAAACCGATGGTTCAATGCGCGGAGAGAAAACGCTTCCTCCGTTTTCATGATGTCTGTATTTGCTGTTTGAAGTAGTAGAGAATGTAGGCTATTAAATGCTACTCATTGAGTTGCCCTATAGCTCGCTATTACAGCCGAGTTGCATCACGAAGTTTGCTTACCGGCTCTGCTGTCAATCATTTTTTTCTGGCTTCACGCGACGACCAATAAACGCTGCTGCTTGTCCTTCAGGTAACTGGACGCGTTCAATGTATAATTTTTTTTTTTTTTTTTTATAATTTAAATTTGGTAGTTATTCAATAATCTATTTTTATATTTGATATATTTTAGGTTCTATTTGTCTTCTTTTAGAGTTACATATGCATATGTATGTTAAGCGCCCGCACAGAGGCTATGTTTTCCGGAAAGAGTGTTCAATCTAATAACCAAAACGGTTCACAAGTGTGTACCAGGGAAACCTTGAAGTTCTATGTAGATCCTGAGAACAAAGGGTTGCCCTTACAGAAGAGTTTCTGGGAACCCGTGCACCCAAAAAAAAATCCCCCTTTTTAAAAGAGTGAAGCTATTTAGTCTTATATCAAGAGTGTGAGCAATAACAGGTGGTTGTCTGAGGCTACAAGGCAAACTGGAGAACAGGCTGGAGAAGTGGTTGAGATTTTCCACTTGACTAAGCATTATTTCTCATGTGAGATCTTTATGCTTGTTTTACCACCATTCAAACCTGATTTTAT
>JANDJT010000154.1:11302035-11324643 GCA_024331685.1 Stegophilus panzeri | reverse complement strand
ATTTTTATTTAATAATTTTTTTTTAATAAAAGGAACTACTTTTAACCCACTGTTTGAGCAGATTAGTTGATGGGCTTCATTGAGCCGGAGTTAAAACTGAATGCTCAAGCGAAACCTCCAACAATAGCGGGTTTATTGGCGTAATGAGTCATTACAATTACTGCACTAAACCTGAAATAGGATAAATATTGTCTTTCATTTTTTCCCCCTTGATGAGTCATAAGCTTGCGCTTATTGCGCGGTATTCTTGAAATGACTGACATGGTAATGTAGGCCGTAACAGATAAGCATGTGAAAGGTCACGTCGTATCGGTTTAACTCATGTAAATGTTACTCATGCTCAATTTAATTCTTAATTATGAATACTATCAAGTTTCTAAATATAGACCAATAGACCATAGTTTACCATTATCTCACTTGATAACACGGTTTACTTCATTCAGTCATTTATGCCAGCAGTAATCAGAGTAGGGTCTAAATCTATAATTTGTGTGCACTGAAAATAATGATACCGCATTGATTTAATATTTATATACAACATGTTCACAGTTCAGCAAAGTTACAGCCCAGAAAAATTTTAACACTCCAGCAAACTAAAACAAAACAAAAGCAAAACCTACTGTGTTGAATTAACACCTCCAATGTTCCCACTTCACAAGTTAATAGGCTACTGTAAAAGTTGATTCAGCACCAGGAGTTAATTCAGATGGTTAATCCAGCACTCACGTGGTCATTTGGCCTGTTAAGATGTAATTCCAGTGACATTCAGAATTCATATCCTGCTTTCACTCGTCTGTCGATTCAACTCACGGTTGCCAGATTGGGCAGGTTCCCTCCAAATTTATTTTATATGACTTTTTAATCTAAATGGACTGTAAGATTTCTTGTACTGGTAGTGGAACTATTATCTTGACTGGTTTATTGAAGAAGGTTGTAATTGTTAATTGTTACAGTTAATAACACCCATACACTAATTCCTGGTGGTTCTTTGTGGTTTTCCCCTTCGAGGGGAGGTTTCTTAAATGTTCTTAACATTTTCCCTTTCAGAAAAAAAAGTATCAACCCTGCTGGAAAAAAAGCCCAAGAGAAACCATGACAGAAATTCTAATGGTTTCCACTACAAATACCATTACAAACCATCAGCTGTTAACCATCTGCATCCAAAATAGTATATAATGTGTTTGTGTACATCATTAGATCATTATCATCAAACCAAATAAGCCATGGTAGAGACAGATTTGAATTTGGATGCTTAATGATGTCCTAATGGTCCCTATCGGTGTCCAGTAGATACCAACATGTGATCTTCAAGTTGCCAACGGTGTTCTATTGGTCCTTAATGGTATCCACTAGACATAAAATGCCACCAAGAGAAGGCAACAAATTACCAGACACAGAGGGAATATTAGAGTTTCTATTAAAACCAGTACAATTCTCATTATAAACATTAAAACCATTACATATTATATAAGGGTTTCTGTTGGGGGTTTTTTTCAGCAGGGAATATTTTTTTTTAGAAAGATAGAATTAACAGAATCTATTAAAATACCCCTTAAGAGATCTCTATTTTTTTTACTTCACATTTCCATAGTAAACATGAAAGAAGCCCATTTAGATAACAGGACATCCACAGGTGTCTCATGGCCTCCTGTCTCGCAACTCGTTCATGTCTGATCATGTATTGCCTTCTCTGATATCACAACCGTTCCAGGCTTGTGCCCAGTTTCAGGAACAGATTCCTCTCCTGTTTGGATCCCATTATAATCATCAGTGTTAATTCCTATATGGTACATTTGGTGCATTTGGAGCTCATACAGTATGAATTCTAAAACTTCTCTAAAAGTTAGCAGTGGTTCTCCAGCATACTGACTTTCAGTCACATAGGCAGGGCCTGAGATCTGTGTTGATCTTGAAGAATCCCAGACCTGGGGTCAGGTTGCACAGTGTCAGCTCTAATCTCAGTCACAGCAGCATGACAGTCAGGACTGATCCAGAAGCAGTGCTTTCACTCTGTGATGCTTCATAACGGGCGAGACCTATTTATAAAGAGTTGCTAGCCTCTTCAGTTTCACTGTCCGCTCTCCATCCCTATACTGCTGAGCATTCAGGAGCCTTTTACTTCGCCAAACAAGAAAACGGATCCAAGAGGGTTGGCCAAGTGTTCGACATAAACAGAAAACAAATATAGTGGAAACTGCAAGGTTAGAAGGTCAGAAGTGCTTGTGTGTTTGTTTGTGCCTGCGTGTCTGTGGGGTTTTTGTTAGTGTGGTGTACTGCTTTCAGATAATACTCACTGTAGTTGTGAACTGACTTTACCTTTGTATAAATTTGCTTAATATTTACTATGTACAATTTGTACAATATCCAAATAAAAAATACAGATCATTCATTCTGTTGTGATGTGTGTGTGTGATCAAGCATTTCTGAAGTAAAAATTGTTTCATAATATTTGGTGAAGTTCAAAACAAGGAGCCGGATCTATTTGCTAGTCGATTCTGAACGCAACAGATTTTTTCACTATCATTCAGGCGTTCTAGCCTAGGCAGCACAAATGCTTGGTTTTGGGGGTGTGGCTTTGGAAGGAACAACAAATAAAGGGTCTGTGTTTTCTTTTCAAACCACTGACTGTAACTTTAACTGATTTAGCTGTCCTAGTGTAGTCACACACAGGAAGAACAATATTATATTTATGGGTCCAATGAGGTCCCAAAGAGGCCTACATTTTAATGGCCATCTGTAGCTTCTCTATTTTGTATTGGCTAGTCAGAAGGCACAGGATGTGTGTGTGTGTGTGTGTTTATACAGGCATTTTGAGGAAGTTAATGAGTAAAAGTACAGTGGTTAGAGATACCTCCTGCTGTCATGACCTGAACTAGGCCAGAATCCAAACAGAGAGATCACTGACTTAGAACGATGTGCCCGCTACAAAAAGAAAAATAATAGAGTGAAAACCTTCTTTCCTTCACTTTCTGTTTTGCTCTCTGCCTTTTCTTTTTTACCATGGAATGATAATTAGATAGTAAGGCTGACCTACATGTCCCCGTAATGAATTGTGGGCTGCTCTTCATTTAAGTGTGACATCTTGCCAGCAGGGGGAAGGCCAAGGGTCCCTGTCACAAGACACAAGAACCAGATACACATGAAGAACCGCCCTGACCAGCACCCACTTGGCCTCGTGGGAACTGTGGAGGAGGACTTTATGGAAATGCAGATTTAAAAAAACGTAGTAGCCTCAGGCCATCTTGCTGATTTTATTTTCTTCCAGGCAGCAAACAAGCAAAAAAGCTTAAAGGACTGGTTCAATAGTTCACGCTATTTATCAGATCAGGTATGTTTGGTGTCCGATGTTTGAGTTACAAGGCTATTGTACCTGTAACATGCAACGGGAGTTTATCTCACCCAAATCCTTTTGTTTTAAAGGTCACTAAAAATCCATTTACTTCCTTTAAGAATTCATGTTATAAACAGAATTACTGAATAGATAAAAATCTATAACCTAAATCTCACAATATTATATATAACATCCAGAAAAGGCTGAATAAATTTGGAGTGTGGAGTGTAATGTGTAATGTGTAAAAATGGAGTGTAATGTAATATTTAATTACATTATACATAATACATATTTAATATATTATGTATGGCCATACTTAGTTTTTGTCACGATATTGGTTTAGAGGCAAATGCAGAATACAATTGAAATGTTTTAATAAGGCACAAACAAAACACAAAACAAGACTTACATGAATCCAGGACTAGACGAACATAATACAGAAGGATAAACCAAACAATGCAAGACAATCTGTGTAGTGCAGAACGTGACTATTTATACACAAGTGCTAATGGGCCAAACTTGAATCAGGTGAAACAGAATAGGTGCGGTGGCTGATGGGAATCGTTGTCTTAGTCTTTCTGCACAGCCACTGAGCCGCCAGCGGGAGGAACAAAGCTCAAGGCGGATGCTAGAGGGAGGAGCGATGCTCAACACGAAATCTGAGGGGGGAGGGAAGTTCTTTTTGAGAGGACAGAGGTGGGAGCGAAGTTGTCCACGAGGCCAGAGGGGGGAGTGAAGTTCTCCGCGAAGCCAGAGGGGGGCGCGAAGTTCTCTGCAAAGCCAGAGGGGGGAGTGAAGTTTTCCGCGAGGCCAGAGGGGGGAGTGAAGTTCTCCGCAAGGCCAAAGGGAGGAGTGAAGTTTTGAGCGAGGCCAGAGGAGGGAGCGACGTTCACCGTGAGGCCAGAGCGGGGAGTGAAGTTCTCCGCAAGGCCAGAGGGGAGAGTGAAGTTCTCCACAAGGCCAGAGGGGGGAGTGAAGTTTTCCACAAGGCCAGAGGGGGGAGTGAAGTTCTGAGCGAGGCCAGAGGAGGGAGCGATGCTCTTCGCGAATCATGAGGGGGGAGTGATATCCTCCGTGGAGCAGGAAGGGGAAGTGACATACAGCACAAAGCAGAGAAAAGGAGCTATGTCTTCAGCTGAGCAGGTTGGCAGAGTGACGTCCTAGCCGAGCAGGGTGGCAGAACGACGTTCTCCGTTGACTCACAGTGGGACAGGGAGGGTGGGAGATGACTTCAGCCTGGTTGGAAGGCTCCTTCTTGATATATCCCCTGATGGAATACATCACTTCAAGCCATTCCCAGTTGGTTTTGATTAGGGAAAATCTCCCTTAATTCTCCCACCTTGGTTTTTCCCTTTCATAAAGGGCCTCTTGGACTCTGCATCCAAAATTCTGCTACATCCATTGTTTTAGGCCTTGCGTTCTGTCACGATATTAATTTAGAGGTGGCTGCAAATGCAGAATACAAGTGAAATGTTTTAATAAGGTGCAAACAAAACACAAAAAAAGACTTACATGAAACTAGGACTAGAATAACGTGATACGGATGGACATACCAAACAACGCAAGACAACCCTTGCAGTGCAGAACATCACTATTTATACACAAGTGCTAATGAGCCAAATGTGAATCAGGTGAAACAGACTAACTGCAGTGGCTGATGGGAATCATAGTCTTAGTCTTGCTGCGCTATTCACATGACAGGTTTTTCTTCATTAGATTTTTATAAACAAATAAGCCAATGTAATGTGGTGCAGGTTCAGGAAATAAAAGTGTTCCTGTTTATAATAAAATTTACATTTGCTACAGGACTCTACAGGAGCTACAGTACTGTACAAGTAACACTGAACTTGAACTTGAACCCGGCTATCTGAATCAGCGAGATGACCAAGCACTTAGCTATTATGGATAGCATGCATACTAATGGCGTTATGAGCGTTACATTTCTATCCAAGTTGAGATGGATACCATATATGCATGCACGCGCACACACACACACACACACACACACAGAGTACTCAATGTTGGGAATGCCATGCATCCTGTGCTCAGTCAGCTGGTCTCTATGTTAATTCATGAGGTCAAATGCCATAGTGAACCCGGTCAGCTTCAAATACACTAGTGCTAACTGGATAATGGACCCAGCACACTTAAAAGGTTTGTAATTTTTCAAGTGTTTTTTTATTTTTAATATCCATATAATTCTAATGATACCATAGAAAAATGGTGATTCGCAATGGACATACAATGGAGCTGGATTCATATTTGTTTTGTTTGTATATTTAAGGCTCTTGTAAAGTTATTTTCTGGCCCAGAAATTAGTTCCTTCCAAGTTACAACACGCCCCTTTTTCTTAAAAGGACATACGTAGTTTGAAATGACACGGCCGGTTCATTGGTAGGAAGAGGAAGGCTTGTCGTTGCCTTGTTAGAAGAGGGATTTAAGAATAACAAACTGTTACTTTAAATGTAAAGACATCAAAAAAAGCCACTTTCCATAGCTGTTACAGTCTTTACCAGAACACAATGTATTTGTATTTTATAGTGTATAGTAAAAAAATATATAAAATCATTTTGTTTATTACAATACAAACAGCAATGTGGCAAGATAAAAATATCATGAACACCACCAATAGGAATAATAAGAGTTACGAAAGTAACGGTTACAACAGAAGTTACGTACTGTAGCAGACTGTTTGTGTTTTCGGGCCGGTTCAGTAGCAGGAATCTCTCTGGCATGACTTGCCAACAGAGGCAGCTGTGTGGCTCACAGACAGACACACACACCCATGGTGTCTGTAACCGCCCCCCAGCTGTTGCCTGACTGCATGTCAGAGCTGCCACAGTGAACGCGAGCGTGAATGCCAAAGATTCTAGCTTCTGACATACTCTCTCTCTTTCTCTCTTTCTCTCTCTTTCTCTCTCTCTCTCTCGCCCCCCTCCATCCACCTAGCAGACTGATGAGTACACGAAGAAGGGAATGTACCTAAATGTGTACCAGTGCAAGTTTGCGTAGCACACTCCGCAGGCACCCGAATCATTTGCACTTGCTAATGACGCTCGCCAACCACACCAAAGGTTTAAACTGGGAAGACGTTTCAAACACAACGATGCCATGGCACTTATCTGTCTCTTAAGAAAGGCCATCAAAGGCAGTAGTACATCCAGCTGGGTGCTTAGATTAAGCTTAGACATGAGCCATGGTGTGGCAGAGCTGTACAAGGCCGTAGGGATCAAGGGTGAGGTGACTGATGAGGAATTATTCTAGATTTAGTTGTTTAATGCTATAGGTTACTTGTTAAATAATACAGATCCTTCTCAATGTACCACCATTTAGAGTCGCATATATAAAATTGCCTATTCACTGCAAAAAGTATTGATGACCTTATTTAATAAGACTCGATTTTGTATGATCAGTTAAACGTTGTGCCAAACTTTTAGCAAGGAAAGGAATTAAACTAAATCAGATTTTAGTAACCCTTGCTTAAAAGTATAAACTAGGCCTCAATTGTCAACACTCTATGTTTTAACAATGTACATTATGAATGTTCACTTTCTTTTTTGAGTATTGTCTCTTAAATCTTCAAATGGTCTCATCATAAATAATGATTTCGAGTTATGGCCTTGCCATGAGTTGTTTTTATTACGTTTTAAAGTATCATAATAATGTCATAAACATATCCTGACAACAGCCGTAACTGGGTACGTTGAGTGATATAATAGTGTCTTGTTAGCCCATGTGCTCGCATATTGACTAGAACACCATTAGTGTCAAATAAGATGTTATGTTGATGTTTGTCATTAAAAAATATGCTAGGTACAGGACAAAAATTAGCATGTGACCTAAACTTTTGGAATAAACATGACAGCTAGCATGACAATTATTGGCATTAGACTCAGAGCCATCAAAGCTAATGCATGCAGGCACATGAGCGTCTTTCTCCCAGAGTGCTAGCCCTCATCGACCACAGTGGATATTTAGCACTTTAGCCTGAAAATCAGCAGAGAATTTAATCACAGAAATATATCAATAAAGTATCAATTACTAAATCAGTGCAGAAATGACAATATCACATTGTACTATATGGTATGTAATACTGTTTATTAGTATTCTCTTAAATAACAATTCTCCTAAAATATTGCGTATACAGTATGTATGTATTTATATATTCAGTATTGTTTAATACCTCAATTCCATTATACAGTATGTCCTCCTTAGAATAAATTATTTATCATATATATTTTAGCTTAGTTTATTCCCTTTTTACTTCCTCCTATTTCTTTTAATTATTTGCATATCAATGTTACACGCACTCACCAGACAAAAACAGGGCCACATCAGCAACAGCACTGTTCAAAGTAAGTCCTTTTTTCTGTCCATTAGCATGTTTCGTTTATGGTTCACCATTACCACTATGGGATTTGTAGACGTTTTGTGTTAGCCTATATTACGTGCTGTCATTCCTATTGGTGGCTTTTGAATGAGCATCATAGCACTGATCATGCTGAAATTTTAATAAAAAATGTTTTCATCAGCTGTCCTTTTCAAATCATTAAGTCACTTACTGCTTTTATCACAGGAGAAACAACACCACAGCTCTGTTTATGACTCTGTTCATTTGTAAAACACCCAATTGAACACTGTACTTCCATATTTGGATAAAATCTATTCAGGCACACCAACTGTACACCTGTACCAACATGATAGATCAAGCAGGTACTAGACAAATCTGGCCCTCGAGGTCCACTGTCCTGCAGAGTTTACCTCCAATCTCAAACTCACAATAAATTACAGCACAATGCTACTTATTTCGGTCAAAAGTTCATCGTTTGTATCTGGTCCACCACCAGAGATATTCAACCCAAAAGTGAGGGGGTTTTTTCTTTTAAATGCTCAAACCTGAAATGTTTTGCTTAGACACTATACTTACCTAGGTATCCCATTCAAAATTAAGACTAAGTCTCGAACCCTTCCAATTATATATTGACCCTAAAAGTGGAACTGTGGATCTTGTGCATTACATTTGAACTTAAGTTGTAAGTCTAAGGAACATGAATGTGCAAAATGTTTATATATGTACATATACCTTGTAATCTCTAGAGATCAGTTTTTGTTCCAAGGAGCTAAGCTAGGACCATCCTGAGCTGAGATATTAAAATTTCCGTAAACAGCTATATAACCAAAAGTTGTAGTGTGCCATGACACAAAGATGGCCATTAAACCAAGTAAAATAAAAATAAAAAATCTGGTGATTTTGCAATGCCAATACATAGAGGTAAAATTAAAAACAGTCGATCACCCTGTACTGGCCCACTTGAGATGAAATTACCCAGCACTGATCGCAACTCATGACCAACAAAAATCATACAGTGTAAAGCCAAATGAACATTTTCAACTTATGACAATGTTTAGAGAAGGCAAAGTTCAACAATATAGTGGAATTACACTGATGCTACTGTGGAACTGGATAGTGGACATATGTTATTGGTCACTCACATTTCATTTCATCTATCATTTCTATTTCTTTTTTTTTCCTAAACTAATTCCATGAAACTTTTACCACTAAGCTGAATTAAAAGATGCAAAGAAGAAAAGAAAAACATAAACTGATGTAAGAGAAGCAACAGGGAGTGAGGGAGAGAAAAGAGAGAGAGCACGTTTATAAACCAGTGAACATGTGTGAAAGAGAGATAAAGAGAGAGAATAAAAGACAGAGGGCTGGGGTAACTCTCGGAGCGTGAACTGTCATTTATATATCGAACATGAATCATCTTCAATGAGACGAACCCACACACTGACCACAAGCACATCAAAGCAGACCAAAGATCAAATTCGACAGTGTGTACTGGATAAAAAGAGCACATGCAGCATATAGTGGTGTTTCTACACATACGTAATACTCTAAATACTCATCATGTTTACTGTTCAAAGCCTTCACATTACAGCATGTGTATAAGCCTGCAGCAGCTATTAGATCAGGTGTTATTCTGGGTGTGGTAAATCTTCCTACTCAGTTGCTGGTACTGAATTGCTTATATTGTAAATTGTATTGTACATTATTATTATTATTATTATTATTATTATTATTATTATTATTATTTAAGCATTAATTAAAATGAAATTGATGCAGTGCATTAATTTTAATATGAAGATAATTTATTGACAGTCTGACATCCTGACATCTGTTTTTGCACATATGTTTAAAAAAAAATTCTGCTACAAAAGACTATATCATGCTCCAAAAGAAAAAAAAATAATTTAAAAAAATACTGTTTAATGAATGCAGGATAAAAAATCTGCCACCTGCCATCTAAATATTGTGCTTCTCCTCTGATGTCAATTTGAAAAATGTATGATGTGCATTTGGATATGAAAGGCATTTGCAGATGAGACATGGTCCTTGCACGTAAAAAATGAATCAAATTGTGCTCTGACCAGTACAAATCCATCATGTCATCAATGCACTAAATGCAGAGGAGAAGGGAGTAGGTGTTTATGATATGTCCTTAAGAGATCAATTTTAGACCAAGACCACACATTCCTGTGGGAAGGTATTACAAAGTGCAAAAAATCCCTGCTGTAGATGTTATTTTTGGACATTTTTAACAAAAAAGAAAGAAAGAAGCAATTGAATATTAATTGTTTTTGTTCAAACACAATTGAATATTAATGAGCTTATACTGTTATACTGCCATGGACAGAAGTACTAAACATTTATATTTCATAAACTATGAAAAGTGAAAACTGTGTCACTTCCTAAAGCAAAGAAACTCAAGAGAAGGTAATATCATAATTTTTTCACAAGTGCTAGATTCTATTTTTTATTTATTTACCCACAGCAATGTTTTATTGACATTGGTAATATTTAGCTAGAGATGGGTGACAAATTAAAGTTAAACCCGGTGGCTCTGTTATGTTGTGGGCGACATTATTTTCTGGCATGGTTTGTGTCCACTTTTCCTCTTAGAGGAAATGCTGACTGCAAATCAATACAAAGTTCTTCTAACTGATCACCTTTATCCTATAATGAAACATTTATATCCTAATGGGGGTGGTTTCTTCCTGGATGACTCCTCCCCTATCCACAGGGCACAAGATCTCACTGACTAGAATGACAAGGATGAAAATGATGTCAATCATATACTATGGCCTTCACAGTAGTCAGATCTTAATCCAATTGAACATCTTTGGGAGATTCTGGAGTGAAGTGTTACCCACAGCTCGAACAACCATCACCACAGTCATCAAAGCACTAAATGAGAGAATATCTTTTGGAAGATTGGTGTTCATATCTCCAGTTCATCTCTCAACACCTTACCAATACTATTTATGTTGGTTTTTTCCTTTCATTTAGGCCAACCACAGGCCATCTATTCCCTATACATGGTCACTACATGGAGAAAATGCAGTGTCCCATAGACCTCACCAACATACTCCAGTAAGTGACTGCTGGAAATGAACTACTTGCATGTAATATAAATTTTAAAACACATGATGTACTTGTTTATTAAACTTCATTAGTAAAAGTTTACAAATAAAAAAACGTGAAAATAAAGTATGCCATAAATGACATGCATTTATTCAGTGACCTGTGAAATTCGTACAGTTGTATCTATAGCATGTTAATGCAATTAGAAGGTAACTAATAATGCGTCAGAGGTTAAAAATAATCAAAATCAAAACAGTCATTTGCATAGACTTTATTTTCAGAATCATTGATCTGCTTTTCTTAGCTCTATCTGTCATGTTTCTTCTCATACATGATCAAACTTTTCCCCTGTTCTTCGGTCAGTATAAGTCCCTCGAACAATTTTAAAAAGTGACATGTAAGTGTGTGGAGCTGACCTTGAATCAGCAGGAGGGAGAGTTGAGTTGTGGTGGATGCTAACAGCAGCCCACAGCACAGCCGTGTGGAGGCAGGGGGGAAAGCTTGTCTCTGTCATCCCCTCGGAGAGAGGACACCCTGCTGCAACTCTACACCACCGCACCTCAGTGCAGCCTCAGCTATTCCCAATAATTCAACACACCCAATCACTCTCTCTCTCACACACACATACACACACACCTGCTTCATCTGTTCCTGATCTCTAATGGAGAAAAAGAGGGAAAGAGAAAGAAGGTTAAATTAACCAAACTAGCCATAACATGTTGTTTAACATATAATATGGTATACATTCTTATTCAGGGTTTGTTATCTATTCCAATTCTACAAATGAAACTAATTAAAGTAGATGAAATATCCATTACAGGAATACTTCCATGGTTTTCAGCCTATTCTCTATCATCCATCCATCCATTTACCACTTATCCTACACAGGGTCAGGGGAACTCGGGGCATAAGGCGGGGGACACCCTGGATGGAGTGCCACAATCATTCACACACTACAGACAATTTAGAGATGCCAATCAGCGTAAAATGCATGTCTTTGTACTGGGGGAGGAAACTGTAGTATCCATAGGAAACCCCTGAAGCAAAGGGAGATCATGCAAGCTCTGTGCACATGGGGCAGAGGCAGGAATCAAACCCCCACCCCTGAAAGTGCGAGGCAAATGTGCTAACCACTAAGCCACCGTGCCCCCTGCATGCATAATCACCAAAGACAATTTCTAAGATGTACTGTAGTGAAAGATGCACGGAAAACCTTCCTACTCAAAATCTTGCTCATAATGGAACTCTAAAGGGCAGTTGTTGAACTTTGTCAATATACACTGAAAACTGAAAGATTAAACAAAACGAAAACATTACCTTCTAACATTAAAGGTCTTAGAAAGAAGCAGACATGTGGAAATATCTTATGAATGCTCTCATGGCATTTTGTGCAACTTTAAAACTGTGGGGTAGTAGAATAAAATGTCGTTTGTGTTTCGCAAGAATTTGCGGTTTCCATGTTTGATCAGAGCAACACTAACTACAAGACCAACTACAACTGTTAATGGAAAGGTTTTCCATGAAAAAGTAGTCCTTCAAAGGACAAAATATACAGATTTAGAACGAAATTTACAAATACTGAAGAATGATATAACAACTGCCCTTACACTTCCATTATGTGTGTGTGGAGTAAAAAAGTTTTCTGTCCTTTTCTGAATTCATGTGGTAATCATACAGACTCACAGTATATGCAGTAAAAAAACAACAACAACAGGTTGACAAATGCTGGAGTATTCCTTTAATCGGAATTCAAATATATTAAATAAATATGTTAGTTCACTTAATGTGTGAATCCTTCAAATATTCATATTCTGACGGCAGTCCTGGTGCTGACTGCAGAAGTTTGAGTATTAAAGACAGAAGAAAGACAGAAACAAAGAGATAAAATAAAGAGAAGCTCGGAGAGAAAGAAGGATGAGTCGCGTGAATAATGTGGTGAGTGAATGTGTGTGAGTGTGCGTATAATAGTTGAGAGGGGGTGGAAACCTGTGAACCATGCTCAGCTCTGTGTGTTTGACTCTGCTTTGTACTGAGTTGATCATACCCCCAGTCCACCATCCCATAATGCTTTAGTCCTTCTGGCTTGTTTACTCACTCGTGTAATAATGACATGATGATACATGGCCTAGTATAGTCAAGCTAGAATGGTGATACAAGTCTGACTAAGACTACTACTAGACTAATCAGAGTGTTATTTGCACACTGGCATGCACAAATTGTAACAGTGCTGTGAGATTGCTTCAGATACTTTATATTGCATGCGGGACAGGTGAAAATGAAACTTTTAGGTATGTAGGTGTTTTTTCATGTTTGGGTGTATGCTCGTAATATGCGTTTGTGTTTTACATAGTATGACACCCACGCGTCACGATCAACACTGAGTCACTCTCATACAGAAACACACACTCTTTTTTGCCATTACAAAGAAGAATCAAAACAGACTATTAACCCCCACCCCCCAACCCCCAAGTTTCCCCTTTGCAAGATATTACAGTGTGTAAAGATTTATTTTAAAAGTGTTACTATTTGTGCTGTCATGGCAGAAAAGAAAACAGGCAGGAAATCACTGAGATGAGAAAAAGGAAACAGAACGAACACTATTAGAGCTTAACTGCAGCACTATGCAATAACTAAACTGAATCCAAAACTATATGTACCATAGTCGAGTGCTCGTGTGCGTTTGTTTCCCATTGCGTTATAGTACCCGTGGAGCTCTTCGGAAATTCTTTGGAAGTTAATGAATTAAATAGTACTGGAATGTTAAACAGATTTTTTTACCTGAAATAAAATAAATAAATAAAACAGGCATATAGCTTTTTAGTAATGTGCCAATACTTTCATTAGAGTGAGAAAAGAGAAAAGTGTCCACTTTGTTATATGATATTCAAATAAACTACAGAGGGGAAAAAATACAAGAAGCCATTCTTTTCTGTGGTTAAATGTCAAACATTGTCCTACTAGTCCTGTAGTGTATTATGTAGCTCTTATACATCTATCATGTTATACACATGTTGTATACAGTATATAGTGTATGTATATATACATAGTGCATTGGAAACCATTTAGGATTCAGCCTAAAATGGCAGATTTAAAAAAATAAAAAACAGCATAAGAAATGTAATGTAATGGTATATTGCCTGTTACCAGAAAAACCACAAGTAAGGGACTAGAAGCAAATGTGAAACATGATAATATTAGCATGTCTTATAATAAAATTGTAACACTGCCTTCTAAAACCACCAGATCTTCCTAAACAGCACATCATTCTAAATATCATGTCATTATATGAAATAACACATTTTGGTCTACAACAGCATTTTTTCGAACATTTCATCATCATTCTGCACTATTTATAGCTCTGACCTGTTTGATAGGTCATGGCAAGATGCATTACTAAATTCAGCACAGGTACTACTTAGCTATAGTACTTCTACAGCACTTCTACATCCTCAGTGCATCTCAGCCTCGATTCTCCAAGTCTCTAAACATTGTACTGGAGGAATGAACATCATTCTTCTAAAGCATATTTCCCTCAACTGGTGTTTTGATGATGTTGGTAGAGAGTGCTGTCTAACATGCTGGTCCAAAATCTCCCATAGGTATTCGATTGGCTTGCATTCTGGTGACTGTGTAGGCCATAACAAATGATTTCCATCAGTTTCATCCTCATTAATCCATTCAGTGAGCCTTCGTGCCCTGTGGATGGGGGCAGAATCATCCTGGAAGAGGTCACTCCCATCAGACTAGAAATGTTAAATTATAAGATAAAGATGATGAGGTAGAAGAACTTTGTATTGATTTACAGTGACTCTTCCCTCAAAGGGAACAAGTGTAATCAAACTATGCCAGCAAAATGGCCTCCAAGAGCATAACCATTTTTCCTTTGATGCGTTATTTGTATATATGTGCTTCAATGAAAGTCATTTCAAAGGCATATCACAGAGCTTGGCATGTTGTAACATCCCATTGTGTTTCCTTAACTTTGCTTTCCTCTTTCTCTTTCACTCTCTCCCTCGTAGTTCAGAGTTAAGGTAGCATTTTATATTTGAAATGGCACATATGCAGCAGTTATTGGCCTTCACATGACAGAGAATGAATTTTCAGCAAATCAAAACGTGTAAAGACAAACTTGGATTCTCCTGTCCAATCAGAAGGTAGCAGGGAGGCCCTATCACTATAGAGACTATCGCCATGGCATGTCTCCAGGGGAGTGGCCCTTGATAATCCAGTTCTGCAGGTTAAAAGCTAAACGAACCGGTTGGCTGAGTTGTCAGGAACAAGATTAACAAACGCTAACAACACCATAGACAACTTGTTTGTTGTGTGACAACTGTAACTCACACAGGAATAATTCTTTTGAAATAAAACTTGCTTGCTTGACTTTTTGCTGCCACTGCTAAACGCAACACTATAATGGAAAACAAAAATCTTCTGTTACCATCAATCCACTTGTTTAGCAATAGAGAGAATAGCAAGCATTGAGAGAGTGAGTGAAGGACAGAGAGTAGATTATAATGGCAAGAGCACATGGTAAATAAAATGGGAGGAAGAACAGTGAGTGTGTGGCGAAAGCAGACTTCAGTGTCGCGTGACTCTAGCTCTGTCTCTGGAAGGCCAGGAGACAAAACTGCTCTTCACGCCCAGAACGAAGTGGGTTTATGGGGCAGAGGGAGGAAAACAAGGAGGAGGTGGAGGAGTTCAGGGCGGTCAGACTTCACTGTGGTGGTGTCTTTGTGTTATATCCATGTGTACTGCATCGAACTGGCATACAGTATAGTACGTACATATGTGAGGCAGCATAGGAAAACCCTTCACATGGTGAACATTTTTTATATTTTCTACTATAAATATAATTTTGAAATATGTCTCTCAATCAGAAGTCAATTATAGCATTTTAAATTTAAAAGGGAGAAAATTGCATTCAAAGATTTCATCCCATTTCCATTGAGACACATTATCTAAAAGCAACTGCTATTCATTGATGATGTAATTTGCATTTGATTTAGCATGTAACAAATAAAATACAAAAATAATAAATTTGAGCATATCTTTACACATTCATAGCCTAGAACTGCTTCTGCATCTGCATTTGTTAAACTGACTCCTCATCTACCTAATATTATCTTTGTAAAAAACCAAGGAAAGTTTAGAAAGTTAATAAAAATATTTCTACATCCATCCATTTTCTGTACCTCTTATCCTTGCTGGGTCACGGGGAACCTGGAGCCTATCCCAGGGGGCATGGGGCACAAGGCGGGGGATACCCTGGACGACGTCGCAATCCATAGCAGGGCACAATCACACACACATTCATACACTACGGACATTTTTGGACATGCCAATCAGCCTACAATGCATGTCTTTGGACTTGGGGAGGAAACTGGAGTACCCAGAGGAAACTCCCAAGTCACGGGGAGAACATGCAAACTCCACACAAACAAGGCCACAGCAGGAATCAAACCTTCAACCCTGGAGATGTGAGGCAAACGCGTTGACCACTAAGCCACCGTGCCCCACATTTCTATATAGTTTTGGGAAATGTATTCATGTTTTCTTAAAGTTGAGGTTGTCAAAGCCAAAGTTATAGGCAGAAAATTGTTTTTTGGCCAAAACCCCCATTTTTGTATTTTGGTTTGCCAGAATTCAGCCGCAGCAACATTCAACGGGTTTTCCCCACACTACACATATTACAACTTACAATTACAACAGAATATATATCATTTATGATTATATATATTTATATTATTTATATATTATAATAATTATAATATCATTACTTTTTTTTTTAGAAGAGCTTTGAAGAGTTTGTTGTGAGATTGTTAGTCCCTATTCATATTTGGAACATGGAACAATTTTTCAATGTCAATAATGTAAAAGAAAAAAAAAGAACTTGTTTTTCTGTAATCTTGCACCAAAATGTAAATGTCTTGACTGAGAAAAAAATATCACAGCATTTTCACAATCCAGTCAAGTCTCAGTAGATAAAAACAAAGCCCAGCTTTTTGGGGCATTATTTCACACCTGATTATCCGGTTTCACTCCAAAAACATTGTATATCTTCTCACTAAAGAAAGAAAAGTTCCACTTACCACAGATTTACAGTATTCAATGAGCCAGGACATGTTTAGTCCAACATTTTACCTTTGCACTAGAGCTATGAGGATAATGTAATGAAAGGCTACTTCACATTAAATCAAAATGGCTGCCACCACAACATTGCAGCATCCAGCTAGATAGTGAGGTTCTGTTCATTTTTATAGATTACACTAAGTGAAAAAGTGGATGTGGTTTGAAGCAGATATTTCCAGAAAAGATTTAAAGTGAGTCAAACTTATATTATTTGTTAGCTATGCTAGCTTTTGTTACTCAAAACGAATGGTGTAAAGCTTGAAAGACTACATTTGTGATAAGAAGAAAATTGTGTAAACTTTGCATTTTTTATACTATTCCTTTAGCTGAAAGCTTTCATTCTGAAATAGCTCTTTAAGATGTTTTGGAGTGTGATTATTGGAGTGTCTATTACACGGTATGTCATTAATATGTAAAGGTGCTTCATGCAGGTCAACCTACAGAAGTTCCTTTAATGTATACATAGGAAGTGAAGCATATTGTTTTTTGTTAACCATTTTCAGTGACTGGTTAAACTTAGCTCAGAATATCCATTCAATGTATGGTACTTTTAATGGTAGAACTAGATAAAGACTTTTAAGGGTTTGTCTAAGGAGGAGTTTCATTTTAAAAAGTTTGACGATGACAAAGGAAAGGACTGGAGAGCGAGCAGAGCTTTTCAGAATTGTGAATGCAAAACCACGTGTTGCTTACAAGGGAGCACCTAATGAACTGCCTTTGTGTGTGTGTGTGTGTGTGTGTGTGTGTGTGTGTGTGCAGCTGGGGCAGGAGACATAGGGACACACTCACTGTGCTTGTATTGATCGTGCTGCAGCCAGAACTCATCTAGAAGCACAAGCCCTGGGGCACTATGAGAGAAAGAGAGAGAGAAAGATAGATAGAGAGCGAGAGAGAGCGAGAGAGAGAGAGAGAGAGAGAGAGAGAAGCAAGAGAGGGAGGGGAAAATAGTGGGAACAAAAGACAACCAGAGTTTTTACTCCAGCGTTTTGGACAAAGAGGGTATGTGTATGTGTGTCAGCCACACACTCTTACACACGCACACACCGAACGAATAAGAGAGAGGCTGAAAGACTGCTGGCTCTTCTGGCTTCGGCCCAGAGGATGATGTCATGGGGATGACTTCACCATGCAGTGTCATCACGGCCTCCTCCCCTGCTCCCCATCCATCCATCCATCCATCCATCCCCCTCTTCCTCCCTCCCTTCATCTCTCTCCTTCTCCTTCTCCCTCACTCCACCCTCGCTGAGAAGGTGCTGCTACACACACTCGCGCCAAAACACAAGCCATGACAATCCGTCCGCCTTGGCTACTGCCACTGCACTGTTTAAAGACAAAGAGACACGATTAGAGAGACGGGGTGAAGGATCACAATTTTTAAAAAAAGTCAGAAAGTTGATAGCAGAAAGAGAATGCTGTCATATTGTCAGGTGTTGAACAAAAAAAAAGTGAGAGAAAGGAATTAGAGATCTGTGTTGGAGATGCTAAATAGGGATTAAGTGGCTTAGGGACAGTGAAAAGGAACGCGAGAAAAAGGGAGAGAGATATTGTGAGGGGGTGGGCTGGTTTAATTACATTTCTCAGTGCCACTCTGCTGCCATAAGGCCCAACAGTAAACAGCAATGTGCATGCACACACACACACACATACACACACACACACACACACACACACACACACACACATACACACACACACACACACACACACACAGCAGGGCATAGGGAGGTGCAGTTCTACCACCCTTACAGACTGCTTCCGCTTACTCACACAAACAAATGACGACAAACACACCAAAGAGTGAACACATCTCAATATAAGGGCATGGAGTGCACATAAAATAAACAAAGCAACCAATAGGTTATTTAAAGCCCGTTTTCCATTTTTGCATTTACATTTTTTTTTTCTTATTTATTTTTTTAAACCTATTGGTCAAGCCTTTTAAAGCACGTATTATTACTATAATAGCTTAATAAGATCTACACTATAATTTTCATAGCCTGTGCTCTTTCAGAAGTCTGACCAACACAAAAATGAGGTGTGTAAGGTGTGTAAGGTATATAATTAACCCATCCTTTACATGTTCCCATTTTTGGTTAAGACTTTGAAGCTAGATCAGTGTTTTAAAAACAAAACAAAACAAACAAACAAAAAACAACAGTTGGGCAGCAGTAACTATATCCAGATTGGGCCAGACCTGGACCAGGCAGGGGAGCGACAGGCTTTGGACCGATGAAGAGAGAGTGAGAGAGAGAGGGATAGAGAGTGAGAGCAAGAGAGATGTATGCATTGCCAGGACTCCTGACTCTAATGCATCTGTCACTGAGTCACAAGTATCAACTGTGATCATGTGCCTCCATATCTGTTATATGTGTGATCTATACCCTGTAAATCCTACCACCAAATGAAAAAAGAATTTATTTGGATGATATTCGCTGTAGTATTCAATTATGCAAATCTAAAATATATATATATATATATATATATATATATAAAAAAAAAATCTAGCCATACTGTGTATATGAGAACCTGGACTGAATTAACATATTTAATATATTTTATTTGCAGGTCCCCTCATAAAGATCTTATAGAACATTCATAACATGTACATAACTTGTTTATAAATCCCACTGGGACATTTATGAGCACTTATGTCAACAACTGGAGGTACACCACTACCTAATGTGTCTACTCATGCTTGTAGTTGTCTATATAAGTGACCATAAATGTCCATTTGATTAAACATTTTAATAAAGTACTTGCATATAAAATTGAGCTAAAGGGATACTTTAATTCAACACCAGTCATTTTATCCAAATTAAAAAAAAGAAAAAAAAACATGCATGAACTTCACAGTCTGATGCTTTTTGTATGTTCGACTCAGAGGGGCCTCAAACTGTTTGCAGCAACATTCTATCAAAGCACAGATTTATTTTATGAACATAATCCACTCATTTTTATATGACAGATAGGTAAATATTTACCATCATATTTATACAGAATATTGGAGGCAGTTTACATAGATCTTAAATGTTACCAACCACTAAACCCAAAGTAATCACACTATCTTCAAATGTACATTTTATATGTACATCATATTAACAACACTTTTCCTAGTTTTACTAAAATTGCAGTTCAGTTCACACTGACATTATGCATATTTTACAGTTATTGAGCTTTAGATTAAACACATACAGTTCAAATGACCAGTTGAGCAGGCTTGTAATAATTAAATTAAAACTATAATAACAGTGATTAGTTATTTATCATGTCCATCAGTGTAAAAGTTATTTAAAATAAATAAATAAATAAATAAATTGTGGGGGACTGGTTATGCATCACAGACCTCCACTTTGAGAATCATGGTATTTCAGTCGTATCTCTCTCTCTCTCTCTCTCTCTCTCTCTCTCTCTCTCTCTCTCCTCAGTTCTTCCCCAGCACATGGTTCAAATGAGGCCCTCACCAGGTCTGGTTGTGATTAGACCGGGCTAATGTGTAAAACCTCAC
Source organism: Stegophilus panzeri (assembly GCA_024331685.1). NCBI lineage: Eukaryota > Metazoa > Chordata > Actinopteri > Siluriformes > Trichomycteridae > Stegophilus > Stegophilus panzeri. The sequence goes on along the minus strand of JANDJT010000154.1, from coordinate 11,304,252 downwards.
TATCTTAAAGGCACTAATAGCATGGCCCATTAACGACATACTAATTACACCGTGTTTGTGCCCAGGGGGAGGGAGGGGGGCCGCTGCTTTGAAGTTGTGCCACAGCGTCTGCCTGTAAGAAGGCTACTTACTTCAGCGAGGGGGTGGAGGGCGGGCACAGTCTGAGGCCTGTAAGAGAAGTTAACAGCAAAGTGTTGACAGCCTTGTTTATCTGTTATTCTACAGCTCTCTCTCTCTCTCTCTCTCTCTCTCTTTCTCTCTATGTCTCTCATATATCTGTTATCAATATAGCTTTCACCTAAGCTTCCTGGTATTGTGCAGTCTCTCCCTACTTGCCTCAATTTACTTCATGCCTTTAGTAATTCTTCAGTTCTTTCTGAAGCCTTGTTCACATCCCCACATTACTGAGGAATTTTATTGGGAAAGAGTTAAGTTATAGCAAGTCAGAGTTGCGCCAATCAATCAGGATGATATCTTGTACATTTCCAAAGAACATACTGAGAGGAAAGCTTGCATCCCTGTAAGATAGTGTTAAAAGGCTGAAGGTTTGAATGATGAAAAGCCCAAATACTAATTTATCAGTCTTTTAGTAAAGCTGTGTGTAATATTTTCAACAAAAAATTCCCACCAGATTTACAAATGATTACTGCTGATTTGCTTTTTATTGGCATGCATATGTTGATAAACAGCAATCAGAAATGTGTATGAAACATGTATGAATGTAGCGACAGCCACAAAACTCCATAAAAGGCAAATTTCAAAGAGAACTGACAACAAGAAAACAAGAACTAAATGGCAAAAGAGCATGCCATGTGTTAAATGTCCAGTAATGAACCTCAGTTTCAATATGAAACAGCCACTGAAGTTCCACAGAATGTACCCTAAATTTGTGCATTCATTTTACATAAATAAGTTTAACTTAGTCATGACAGTGCAATCCATATATAAAATTTCAGTAACCCATGCCAATTATATGATCTGAAGCTTATCAGTCGAGGTTCACAGTAGTGAGTCTCCTTATATGTAAATTTACACAACTCAGATGGAATACAAAGGGCTTTGTTCCAAACTTGATTTTCAAGTATACCACATTTATTGTGTAAATGCTCCTGCAAAACATTTATTTTTACAAAATATACTTGTAAATATATGCCGATAATATCCTTGGTTTTGAGTATAAAATGATTTCACTTGTTCACGCTGATGATAATATTCTCACATTTACACCAACATGTGCTAAACTGACCGGAAGTCATTTATAGATATTCATAATTTTCACCACTAAATCTAGACATCTATTTAACATAGGATAATGTGACAGGATTTTAAAGTCATACTTAGAAATGTTCCTAATCTTTACTGCTACCACTTTTCAGCTAAGCTAAGCTGCAGGATTTATGAGATGTTCATTATTTTTATTGCTGACAGCTAGCTATCCTGACAGGTACTAGTCCTGTCAGGTAAAATATTTATATAAAGTAAATATTTATAATAGCTAACTGGCTATTATAAATATCCATCCATCCATCCATCCAGCCATCTTCTACCGCTTACTCCTTTTCAGGGTCATGGGGAACCTGGAGCCTATCCCAGGGAGCATCGGGCACAAGGCGGGGTACACCCTGGACAGGGTGCCAGTGCTATTATAAATATATTTTTTTTATATAAATATTTATAATAGCCAGTGATATTTAAAAAAAATATTAAATATTTTTTTTTAAATATTATCTTTTATATAAAGTAAATATTTATAATAGCCAACTAGCTAATTAAAAAACAAACAAACAAAAAGAGCAATAAAAAGTGTACTATATTAAAAACATATTATTAACACATTATTTGATGTTTTACTCTGTGAGTTTAATTTATTTTCGAAAATATACACTCATTTCAAAGCACTCCAAAAAGTTGGGACAGTCGACTGTTTACCAGTGTGTAACATCACCTTTTCTTATAATAACAATTATTAAGCGTTTGGGCGCTGAGTGAAGACAGCAGTTGGTTAAGTTTAGTGAGCCGAATTTTCCCCCATTCATCCATTATGCATTTCTTCAGCTGCGCAACTGTACAGGGCCTTCATTGCCTTATTTTGTGCTTCATAATGCGCCACACATTCTCAATGGAAGACAGGTCAGGACTACAGGCAGGCCATGCTAGCACCCGCACTCTCTGCTTACGCAACCATGCGCTTGTAATCCGGGCAGAGTGTGGTTTGGC
>JANDJT010000154.1:11265756-11286705 GCA_024331685.1 Stegophilus panzeri | reverse complement strand
ATATATAAATCTTTTATATATATATTTTAAATATATTATTGACACTGAACTGAGAGACTTAACCATCAGTCTCATATAAAGAAATTATAAATAATTTCTTATAGAACTCTGAATAGCTCTATATTTTTCCATAAATTATGGGTGTGACTGAATGTACCATCTGTGTGTGTGTGTGTGTGTGTATGTGTGTGTGTGTGTGTGTGTGTGTGCACTGTTTTTTTCTGTCTGTCTTTTTTTTGTAGGTGTATTTTTTTGTATGTGGAGTAGACTAAACAAACAGTGTGTCCTTGTCCCATAGGAGAAGCACTCGTGTTCTGGGACTGTTTAGAGCCGAGATCTTTCATGTGTTGCTGAGAAAACAGAACACTTAGAGGAGACCATGAACAGAAAAAGGGACAGAGAGAGAGAGAGAGAGAGAGAGAGAGAGAGAGAGAGAGAGAGAGTTAGTTGTTATTTTATAAGGTCATACCTCACCATTTCAACGATACCGCTTCTGACCAACTAAGATCATACTGATAATCACTCCATGTTTTTAAAGTAAACAAAGAAATGCTTTTCTCACTAGAAGCCAAAGCCACTGAGGAAAAAAGAGAGAGCCTGATAAAACATTTACACCTTATAAAACAACTTTATTAGGTCTCCTCTCAATGGAGCAACATTGGATATGGTTATAGTATTGAGTCCATCCCAAAGAAAAAATTCACAACAATAGTGCTTTAAATGTATTACCAACTAGGTTGAGTGTATGTGAGTGAGTGTGTGTGCCTGCTTAAGTCAGCATACATTACAGAAAGCCTCAGCATAATCATAGTGACATCATTGGACATGGCCAGTGCCCAAGAATCACTCAGACCTATTTCATGAATAACTAGCATGATGTTTTTTGGTCTACGTCCACAGGATCAAATAAATCACATCAATGGGGTACATCTAAAAGTTGCATTGCTTAAACACACTCTTTGAGATCTTGACTTCATTTAGCTGTTAATGAAATTGCTTCATTTTCTCCGCGTTGTTGAAATTGAGCAGTCGGACCAGAGCAAAATTTATACAGGCTGTGCGTTTAGGGCAATTCAGCAAGTTACCACACTGTATAACTTTCTGTTCCCTTAAAACACTCATTACATTGTAAATCAAGACCACAGTCGAGTACAATTTGGTTAACAAAAAAAAACAACCTTGATACTGACACTTCTCGCTTCATCATCTAGGAAAATGAGAAGGTGTAGCTACTGGCCTAGGAGCGTCTCCCACTGTCTGGCTTGATAAAAGAACACAAGTCCAAATCAATCCCAGGCCCTCCATATCCATCAGCCAGGTCCACTGGGAAATGTTTCTCTATGGGGAACATGATAGTTAATCTAGCAGGTCCATCTCCACTGACCTTCTCTGTCAGGCTTAAACACACACCGATCTGTAAAAAGCATCCTGACAAAATATTTACTATAGATGATGAATGGTCAGAGGGAGGATGCGTTTGTCCACCAGCCAAAAAGAGATGAAGAAAGTTAACTGCTATTAACTGCCCTTGACGGTAAGGCTGAAAATGAGGTAGAGTCTTCGAGAGTCTTGAGGAGAGATTGAGCGAATGAGCAAGAGTGAGAGAGAGCGTGAGAGAGAGAGAGAGAGAGAGAGAGAGCGAGAGTGGTTATCTAGTTCCTACGAAGGTTAAGTGAATAGAAGTGGTTGTAGCTTGTTTGCTAAAGACAAGCCCAGGCTTGAATGGTAGAACATGTCAGGCTGTGCTGGTGATGAAATGGATCACCAAAATTTCAGTGCTGTTCCAAAGACAAAGCGTTTTAAAATGTTTTCTTTAGGACAGGATTATTGCACTTTGTTGCCAGGTGTGCTAAATAATAAAACACATGGGGCAGATGGGCACCTATTCTGGTAACCAACAATTTAAGGTAAAATATATTCTAATCTACTCACTTTTAGTAGAACAGTCCCAAATGTTAAATGTAAGGAGTGTCTATTTGTGCGCACACACATCTAGCCAACGTGCATAAAACTGCGTCTCAAAGATGTCTCATGCAGCTTGTTTGCTAATTGGCCACAACGTCATCTTGGATCTCTGTGAAAGCATGTTCATAATATTCCGCTTTTTATACCATTAGGAAAGTTGGAATATATATCCAGTTGCTGATCACAGTCAGTTTTCTGTTACTGGCTTAAGAACACCCCGAAAAAGTAGGTTATGTTGATTAATCATGGGAGGAAAGTTGTGTAAAGGGAACTTGAGCTAAATCTGATTAGCTTATCACACAATGAGTGTGGAGGTTGAATAAATCTTCAACATGTGCTGGCTGTGTCTCACAACACCGATCAGTTTAAATCATACATTATACTCAAGGGCAGCTGGAAGTAGCAGAAAAAAAATATGTTTGTACTGGCATTTTCCCAATTAGCAAATGAAATCTGTGCTACCTAGCATTAGCAACCCAATATATCCATCCCTATCTGTTCCCATACTGAAAAACACAGAAGTGCATCCATAAGAGAACTAGAAAATCATGATTACTAAGGGACAGAAGTAAATTTTTAAAAAAAATGTGATTCTGTGTATATTGGGAGTATATTGTGCTTTACACAATGTAAAAGTTTAGCACCAATAGCTAAGCAAGCCAGCTACCTAAACACAATATTATGCTAATGATAACCAGCTAATTGATTAGCTTTGCTACTTCAACAGTAACTATTTCATATTCAGCAGCTGGCAAAAAGTTTCCTAATAAGCTACATATTAGGCTATTATATTGTGCAAGTAAAACCAGGAGTCAAGTTTGCCAGCAATTTAGGTAACATTAAGCTCAATATTAATATGGGAACATAATGTTCTGTATGTGTTTGTTTTTTTCCTTGTTCAGTGATGATTAACGAGACTCTAATATTAAACAGGATACATTATAAACCCTGCGATGTTAGCATTGCTATTGTTTTCCGACTTCCAATGATGTATTAAGGATCCGACTACTTTCTGAGATTTTTAGGTCAATCACAATGTGGGGCATGGCTTTGTTGGAATATATCACCTTAATACATAGATAAGTGTTGGTTATTTTATTGGCAGGAAAAGTGTACAAATGCAGAAGTGTAATATTATTCTATTATATAGTATAATTAAAATCACGTTTGTAGCCACATTTGCTAGCAAGCTAGTTAACAGTAAGAAACGTTTTATTTTTTACTGTTAACCTAAAAAATACAAACTAAAGTGTGTGCAAAATACCCACATTATTATTTTTACCCAGTGCAAAAATAATGGACATATGATTAGCCTGAACACGATCAAACAAGTTGCCAGTTCGATGTCTTTCCCCTTACGCTAATAATGTAACATTAAACAGCCTGTTATTTTGTGGATGTCAGTAGTACCCATAACCAAACCTGATTGCCAGGAAGGGAAAATCTCCTCAGATTTTTATTTCTGTAGAGTGGTGGTGAGATGCGGCGAGCGATCTGATCTGTATGAGGTAATGGCGGGAGCAGGCGGCGGGAGTTTTTATGGCTCTGGCTCGTGCGCTGCCTGCCTCTATTTGACATTATCGGGACCTAATGAAAATAAATGTGATTCTGGCCATAAGAGCTGGGACACTGAGCTTTCTGAAGTTCCTCTAGAGAGAGAGAGAGAGAGAGAGAGAGCGAGAGAGAGAGAGAGAGCGAGAGAGAGACAGGTAAGCCCAAGGCTTAGCGGGGCACGGTTGATCAAAAGACCGTCAGTGGATATAAATCAAATCATTATGATGTCCCCCAAGAGAAACAACACAACAGGCTTCCATGCTTTTTTCCCCCCTCATGATTTCCAAAACGAAGACGTCACTCTTTCAGCAGCCCCCTGAAGAGGAAAGTAATGGAGGAACAGGAGAGTGGGCCTGCTAGGCAAACGGCTGTCTGTAGCCTGCCTGTGCGACCTACCGCTCTGTTATAAATGACCCGCGCTGGGCAGCGAGCGAAAAAAATAATTTGTATGACTTCACCCGATCGGTCACAATGTGCCAAAGTCACCCAGTAACGATGACATCATCATGAAGGATGATGTAATGCCAGGAATTCGGACCCGTTTTCAGACTCAGCAAAAGTTTTGCCACCGCTCTGAGATGCAGACAATTAGATTAACTTTTTAAAGTGTATGCCTATGCTTAGTCAAAATGCAATAATATTAGCCAAAATAACAGCCATTGATTTTCTTATTTAATAATGACATGAATTCAGTATGACATCATTAGAATAAAAAAAGCAAAACATTATAATGTAATTACAATATCCCTTAAAACTCCTATTAACTAACAAAGCATTCATTCTAGAAAAAAAAAAAGTTTTTGTAATTGAATTTAATATTATTTCACACAGCCTAGACTTGTCATGTCTCAGTCTTTGTCTACTCTGAGAAAGCTGGGGGTGTTTTCCAGTGCTTATACAGGAATCTTTCCCTCACCTCTGTCCTTCGGGGCAACCACTCCACTCCCCCGTCTCAATAAATACAGTCCTAATTCAAACCATGTGCTGCCAAATTGGAAACATGGATTTTAAACAGAGTATTTGCTTTTTCACAGACTAATGCGTCCCACGAGACGTTCGCAGCCGGCCTGACTGTGTCAGAAAGATGGACAGAGGGGCACCAGTGAATATGCGTAACCTTTCAATTAAAGACGTTCTCACAAGCCATAAGTGAACACACCACTTCTGATATACAGAGAGGTGTCAGGAGAGGATTCCCCGTCATGCTGCTCTGAAACCAGTGTGCGGTTTCAGGGGTTAATATCTGGGATTTTGGTTGAAGAAGCTAATCCGAGATCAGTATGAAAAGGGGCAGGTTTCAGCAAAAGATTAATGTGTAGACTGCAAGGATAAAAACTTTGCATGAGGTTTGTATCAGTGAACACATCTGTGACAATGAATACTTCCTGATAGCTCAAGTTTTTGTTGAATGTTTTTTTTTTTTTTTTTTTTTAAACGTTACAGTCCTAGGAAAGTCCGGGTCCAAAGGTCTAATAATGTTGTGGGAAAAAAAAATATCATTATCATAACAGATGTTATATCTGGAATATTAAAGTCTAACCTTCTTAGATCCTGCCAAATCTGCTGTGTGTCTAGCCGCATCACACCATCCTGTCACTGATTATTTTCCTACAACACCGTGCTTCATCATGTTTGGTTCCTCTTAATTTTTTGGGGGTATGTTTCTTATTTATATTATTATAAAATGACTTTTTTTAATCCATTTATAGTTACTTTTAATTTAGTGGAATGTCAGTGAAATAAGATATAGCAACTAGCTATAAATAGTTGTTCCCTCACCAACATAATTTTTTTCTCTTCAGCTTGTCATGTACATGAGAAAATAAACTGTAAGTTACAGTTATAGTTAATAGTGTTCCATGTTAGCTGACATACACTCTTCATAGCCTTAAGAGGTTTTGGTATATCGCTGTATAGTGTATCAGTATATCACTGTCTGTTATTTACATTTGTAGCATCTTTACTGATTTTACTGTATTGATTGACAGATTGCTTTCACACTATTGCCTTACGCTTACAATGCAGAATGACCTCATCGTCACATTCTGCCATCTTTCAGCGCCGCTGCAGCTTCAACTGTTACAAGAAAACTGATTATTTATTTATTTTTTTATTTTTATTTTTTTAAATCTTTCACCATGGCTAAGTATCAGACAAATCATATGTCAAAATTTATTGCCCTTGCTGGTGTGAGAGGGAATAATCACTTCGTATCCCCCCCCCCGGAAAAAAAAAAAGACGGCTGAGCCCTCGTCTGCTTTCTTTATATTGTAATGGATAAAGGAGATGGAAACAGCGTGAAGAGGAATATTTAGCTGTGATGTTGGAGTCATTTCAGGGCGATAGTTCAGACAAGCCTCACGTTAAAGTAAACCACATACTTACACGGCACAGATGACCAAGAGAGGGTTTGTTTAAGGTTTGCTGATTCATCTAAGTGTAAAAAGCAGAAAACCGCATCAAGGTTCCTTCATCCAAAAAAGATCCTTGGAATTCCCTCTCTGAATTCCCCTCAGGTGACCAAAAGTACCTCAGATCTGGAGTGTTTTTCAAAACAATGGCTTAACAATGTACACTCCTCATTCCTGGTCAGGTTAGGTGATGGAGCGGGAATGTATTACACACTGAAATTTGGGCTTTTCGACAGCAGAAACTGCAGTTTCGAAGTCTCGACTTAACACAAGCCACATGAAAAAAAAGGGGGAAAGGCTAAGTAGAATCAATAGACTGATGAGAGGTTGACTGACAGGTTACTCTGACACACTCACTTTATTCCCTTTCACAGGAACCACAAAGTGACCTCAACGTTGCATTATGTCATTATTTAAAAAAAAGCGTGATAGAGGATGAAAGGTGGACTCTTTAACTCCAGCTGACATAGAAACTAGACTAGGTGACTGAAACTGGGTGTTTTTTACTATGTAAACATGAAACCAACCCCTCTCTCTCTTTCTCTCTCTCTCTCTCTCTCTCTCTCTCTCTCTCTCTCTCTCTCTCAAACACAATTAACAGTACAAGCCTTGGCAGGGAATACACGCTTCAAAACACTTATCCGTCTCATTTCAAGGGAAATCAAATACACCATCAGTGTGAATGGCATCATTATGAAATACTCATTACTGTCATCTAAGGAAGTCTTCCCAGGACTTCTGATTCGACAGTGCGGCCGCTTGTCGCCAATAAAAACCGTCCACCATTTTGTGGACCTTCAGCGCTTGTTGACTCCAAACACAAGGCCGCCCATACACTTCCTGTTTTCTCATATAGACACTTAGTCAGAGAAGAGTCAGCCAGGCATCTGGTGGGGGAAAAAGAATGACTTGGGCACATTAACGCAGATAGCAGGCAGAAGACAAAAACAATGGGCTCTTTCAAGCCTGATCTTGTGGCCACGCAGCCTTAAGGGATAACGTTTGATGACCTCTCTGTGGATTTTACGAGGCAGAGTGACAAAGGCCTGAAAAAAACAGTGACTGATTAGCTGTCTGTGAGTTTGTCTTAATAGCCGCCATCACCTCACTGTCATGACGAGAGCTCAAACCCATATTTTACAACAGATTAGAAATGGTTTTAATAATGACACGTCATAAACTATGAGCATTGATGAGCATTGAACCAAGTGGATAAACCTTTAACATGTGAAAAATCGTTGAATATATCCAAAAGGTCAAATAAAATGGCACTGATTACTCTCTCGTGACTTCATTTGAAGCATATTTGATTTCAGAGGCAAAGAACGTTATCAGGCCTCTTTCAGAACGTAGTATTACACACAACAGGACCTATTTTTAAGCTTTCTCACACTAAAAATAACCACATTAATTCGTTTTCTCTTTTTTTGCAGTGAGAGGAGCAGCTGGTAGGACAGAGTGTAGGCTTTGGGGTATGATAAGATCGTGCGGGGGGCGTCACCCTTTTCTGTGATTTAACGATGAATCACACCGAAGCGCTTAAGCCTACAGGAAAGTCCCTCAGGCTAATACAGTGGAGGTCTAAAGCATCAGACTAGAGGTAGCATGCAATCTGGGGGGCAGATGGACTCACACACACACACACACACACACACACACACACACACAAAAGGGCAGGGCGAGATCCAGTCCGGGAGATAGCAGGGGGTAGATGAGGTCATTCATGTGTACACACACAATACTCATATACTGTACATGAAGAGTTGTCACTCTTTCAACACACGATAAATGAGAAAAACTGATTCTGACTAAGGATAGAAGATTAAAGGTAATTCTGTATGCATTTGAAAACCAAGTGGAAATAGGATATGACACCAAGGAAAACCCTAGGATTGCATAAATAGTGAAGAGAAAGTGACTCCTTCACTCCTAAATGTTTTTTAATGCTATAATTTATATATATATATATATATATATATATATAATTAGTTGACTTCTGATGGCAGCAGAACTATTGTAGGGCTTTCATAGCAATGGAGGTGAATACTCACAACTTTCACAACATTTTAAAAATTATTATTGGTAAATACTTTTGGAAACTATATTGATTTTTCTCCTTTCTTCAACATTATGGGATTATTAGATCGATTTATGACATATAATCCCAATTTATTATTTCAGTTCCAGGTTGTAACATTACAAAATGTACTACAAAAAGTTCAAGAAGGATGAATACTTATACAAGGCACTATGTTTGCTCCATTTAAACTCTCAAGTAAACTGAATGAAATTGTACAACTGCTTGTCACTGGGTTGGTGCTCTCAAGAGCAAGTCTTTAGTACCTTTAATATGTATTTAGTGTATATTTCACCTGGTGAAGTAAATGGAGTGCAACTTTAAAACTGATTTAATGCACATTATTATTGAACTCTGTTGTACCTTTAAGGCACACAATATTCATTTTCTCATGTCAAATCTTCATATCAAATGTACAGTAATAAGCAATGAAACAGTTTAATACCTTCTTTCTGTGAGTCCTAACAAAGAAAGCCAGAAAGCCAAATTTGACCACCCACTATGCAAATGCTTCTACAAGCACAACCGCACACCTCTGGCCTTCAATCAGGGCAATGAAGAGGGAAAAAATGGAGAGAATGAGATACAAAAGACAGAAAGACAACGGCAAATGAATGTATAGATGTACCGTAAAGTCCTACTTCTGCACTGGAAAAAGAGATGACATAGGGCTGGGATGAAGTGTAGAGAGATGAAGTGTGAGAATGGAGAAAGAGAAGATAAGACTACAGACCCACAGTGAGAGGGAAAATGAGAGAGAGAGAGAGCGAGAGAGAGAGAGAGAGAGAGAGAGAGAGAGAGAGAGGTCAACGCCAGAGACTTGCCACATAACTCCTTCATGACTACAGTGTTCCTTAGAATGGAAGATTGAAGGAGAAAAAGAATTGTGGGAAAAGAAAGAAAGATACAACTATTCATCCCTCTGCAAAAAAAAGGGGGGGATCTATCAAGTGACTCATCATATAGAAATCACTGTCTGGCCTTGAATTAGAGAAGAAAGATGAAAGAAAAAAAGAGAGTGAGAAAGAAACATCTTCAGACCCCCCAGTAAGAAAGGGACGCCTTTGAACGACTCATACCACACACAGACACAGATAGACACACACACGTCCATCATGGCTGCCTGTCTGGCTTCACATGAGAGAATGGCGTGAGGGCGGAGGTGTGGGAAATTGGGAAAAAAAAGAAAGAAGCAGATGCAGAGTGTTTAGGAGAGCTAAACAGAGAGATACTGTAGATATGAACTGTTGCTATTACAGGCCTGTTCAGTCCAACACAAAGGACAGAGCAGCTGCTGTGGATGTCAAGGAAATACAAACTGAGAGAGAAAGAGAATGTGACGAAGAAGAGATGAAATTCATGTTACAAGAGAAGAGAAAAGACAAGGAGGATCTTTATCAAAGTTAATTCAAGTTACTATTGGATTCTTTATTAGGAGATATGTAAACACAAGTGCTCATGAGACAGAGAAAGTGTGAGGATTAAAAAAAAAAAAAAAAAAACAGGTTAAAAATGAACTGCCAATACTGCAAAAGTTACATTCATGTATCTTGAGCTGTATTAAAATGGAAAAAAGTAGAAAGAGAGACAAAGACTATTACACAAATACCAAGAGGGAGTGAAAAGGGAGGAAAGGGGGTGGAAATAAAAAAGCGCATTGGTGAGACCCCCTGCAATGCTCGTCCCTTGCCCACTGTTCCTCCCACACACCCTGACTCACCCATCTACATCTGATTTTATCGGGTCACAGGAAGTGACACAATGCCCCAACCATCCACCCTTCCAGATGCTGTTGAGAACCACTACATCGTCCTCAAATCGAGCTGATCCTCCATCACCCAGCACCGGGCCACTTAGGGCATCAGGGTCATTGAGTTCAGCGCAATATGTGGAGGCTAAACAATGGTCCATGCAACAAACATATGGGATGCTAACCTCAAAACACTCCCACGGCAAAATTCTAATAAAAGTCTAATAAAAGAGCTGCTCCTGGCTCAGTGTTGTAGTCTCAATATGCTGTGGTTACAGCTGTACATGATGAGCTGGAACATGTACATGTTGGTTACACAACGTACCTTCTAGTTTGCATAAGCAACTACACCGAAAAGCTCTGGGCGCGTTTGGTGCGCCTCATGCAAACCACTGTTCTGTTAACTGTTCTGTAAAACTATGTTGTTTTTGAAAAGAATGACTAAAACTGATCAGCCTTTAAAGAGAACGACAGCGCTGGATCAGCAATATATTTTGTACTAGATGTCTTCATAACAGAGGTGCAGCATCTTCAGTTCAGCACAGTAGGATGACATAAAAACAAGGACAATTTATACCAGCTAGTTTGTATGAAGTGTAAACTGGAAAAAGTGTTTGCGCTACATCAAAGGGACAAAACATGTTGTACTTTGGATTAGGATTAGAGTCAACATGGCAATGGGAAAATGGTTGAATCATAGAATGTAAGACTGTGAGAAAATGGCTAGTGTATTTTGACATATAATTGAAATTCTATGCTAATTATAACAGGATGACATAAATATCAGCCCATACAAAACTTTTCTATCAGTTTCACGGTTTTGGGGAATTTGTTATTTATTTATTTATTTTTCAAGTTTGATCATTTGTGTTTTGGGATTGAAATGGTAACCATGTATAGAAGCCATGTTTCCCAAGGCTGTTAAGGTCTAAAGGTTTTCAGTATGAACCGCACATTCGGATACACCTCAGCTCATTAACAATCCCTTCATAGGGTTAACATAGATTTAGATCAGGAACAACACTGAAGCTGTCTCAAATCGCATATTATAAGTAAAATCATTTACTATGAACTAATCAAGGACCATAGTTCTATCAAAGTGGGGTTAACAAAGATATATATTAAATATTGAGGTCCTGTAGTTATTATCTTTCATGTTTGGTCACTCGAATGTTTAATAATAAATGCAATAACTCAAAAATAAGTCCGCCTATAAACTGTCAACTTGAACATAATGTGTTCTGTGAGAGGAAAGTTCAATAATAAAAAAGAACTATGGTTCCAATAAATAGCCAAAATGTTATTATTTATTATACACATTTATATAACAAGGCTAATATTTGAATAGTTGCATTATGTCCATCCATAAAATAAATCCATACTGCAGAGTTAATTTTACAGTTAAAAGTGTCCCTGTATGTAAAAACGTTTGAGAAGATTGACATGAAGAACATATCTTACGTGTGTTTGTAAATGAGAAATTCATTCAATTTCAATAATTTTTTTATTAAAATGATGTGGAAAAAATTAAGGTAGCACAAACTATTTTAAACTGTTTTAACTGCAGTCTGTAATTAGAGATCTAACAACATTGGCTGCATTACATTTCAGATATTTGTCATGTTAATGTACAGTTCATTATTAGTTTCATATAGTTTTGAGTGTCACCACAGACCCATTCTTTACTGCCATTAGTGATATGTCAATTCTGTCCATTATCAGCCCCTCACCGTCTGTTCTGTGGTCTATATATAAAGGGTCAGTCGCTATACAATCTACCAGCCAGGTGTTTTTATTAATACCAGAAGAGTGCACAAATGTGTAACACACAGCATATACAGTAGTTGGCAGGGCATGGCTAGTACACAACATTCCCCATCCTGCTCTTGGAGAACCCGTGGCCTTGTAAATTTGAGCCTTTTCCTTGCTCTGAGACACCCACTTCAACTCAGGAAGGGTTGTTAATCAGGTGGTTAGTTGAAGCATGTGCTCTGGGAGCAGGGAAAACACTAAAATATGCAGGAAGGCAGGTTGGGAACCTGTAGTGTAGAGAAACACTCCCTCTTGATGCCACCACTGAATATTTTTGATATAGCTTACATCTAAAGTAGAGGTGCTCCATTCCAGTTCTGGACATTTTCAAAACTCATACGGTGACAGACATTATATTAAGATGAATATCCTTGAGTATTAGAGAAGGATAAACAGGCAAAGGATACAAATTATGGTATCCCAGAACCACTGTTGTGACATGCGACAGTTTTATAGATCTAAATCATGGTTTCCTAGTTTAATTCCTGGAAAGCCAGGCAAAGGTTAGTGAAATTCCTGCTCAATGACGCCTGATGATCTACTTTAACAGGTGAGTTTGAAGTGAAAATCACCTATGATCCGACTGAACCCAGTGATGAATTGGGTGTCACATACTGTAGTGCATATTGCGTGTATGGGGCGACCTCTAGTGGTGAGACGAGAAACTGTGCTCTTATGATTGCTTCAATTGTAACTCAGGGTTTAAAAATATGGCAGAACAAACTACTTTTCATGTTATATAGCGATTCAAATGCAGATTTTCGGTGTTAAGTGGTATGAAAGCGATAGAAATTGGATAATTATACCCTTACATTGTTTATTCCCTCCTCGCGCCGAATGTTTAGCGTAGGACCGGGATAAAGTGGTTACCGAAGATGAAAACACTGTACAGGTATGATATATATTACTTTTATTTGATTATAAATACTAAAATATAAAATATATACAGTACTGTAAAATATCGTAAGATTAGATTGATTTTGTTGATTTTATTTCCGAAGCTTCAACTTTTGTTTTATATGAGCTGGTCTGTAGCGCCATCTTGTGGGCATGAGTGACTACACCACTAAACATCTAAACATAAATTACTGCCCAACTAATGGAAACATTTGAATAAGAATTGCAGTCAAGCCTGTTTATCATGTCTTTCCATTTTTTTTCCCACATACCACAAAAGGGTGTGTTTTTAGTATGTGACCGGTATTATGTAAATACATTTTTACTTTGTGTTTCCACAAAATTATAGGTCTTAGTTTATAATGACTATATGCTTAATGTTATTTTTTTGAATTGCCTAAATAAAAGCATTTCTATCATGTAGCATGAAAAAAAAGTCTGCAACCAGCTGTGATAGTAGAATGGGCTCTTCTGGGATGGAAACATTCCCTAACCATGGGCATGTGAAAGCAACATGAAAACAATACAACCATTTACTATTGCTGACTTCAAGACAACTCGCAAGCCAACCTCATACAGCATAGGATATTCAGTGGAGAGTGACACTACCATTAACAATTCACTTAACTCTGGAACCACACTGATGTCAAAAGCACCTGCCTTTATAACCTAATGTAACAGCAACTTGTTGGTACTTCACAAATTATCATTGTTTATAACAACACTATTTACAAAAGCAGCCTACAGTTTAAAAAGTAGCATGCCCATTGTTTTTAGACATGTTGCATTACAGTTTGTAATATTAAAGGAATTGGCTCAATGTTGATTTATTTAAAGCAACATGGACTAATGATTCTGTGTAACTGCATGAATTTGCCAAGAAGTAACTAGACAACTTTATGTATGTATGTATATATATATATATACACATATATACACACACACACACGAGTCAAGGTCAGAATGAACATGGTCATGCCTCCGGGTTAAAATAATTGCTAGAACCATCCATTTTCCTTGGATATTTATTGGATCAGTACCAATACACGAGATTTTATTTATTTCTTTATTTATTCATTCATTTATTTTACATCATTTTATACTTTACAGTACAGTTACACTTGTGAGATTTATCATTACATTTATTTATTTAACAGACGCTTTTATCCAAAGCGACTTACAAATGAGAAAATACAAGCAAATTAATGATGCAAGCATCATTAATGTGCTTCATCAATACTTTAAGCTTTAAATCAGTATGTACAGTATTTAATAATTTATAAATTAAGTTTTTAATTAAGGTCTTGACAAAGTCCGTGCACTGACATCTACCTCTTCACATATTAAAAAAAAAAAAAAAAAAAAAAAAAAAAAAAAAAAAAAAAAAAAAAACAATGCTAAAAACTGTACATTTCTTCATTGCTGGTGTTGTGCCAATCTTTTGTACATTTAATACACATCTTTCACCTGGAAACAGATATAAATATACCTTTAAAATAACTTAAAGTGCATAAATGAACTGTAGTTGTTAGAGTAAAGCTTTAAAAGTAAACTACATGCAACATTCTAGATAAGTGGCTACAGGTACAAAAGTTGTACCCTTGAGAGTGTCACCCCAGCTATAAGGAAATGTACCTTTCTTTCTGAGAGTGTACAGTTCAGGACTACCCTTTAAGTGCCACACACTAAAACACAGTTTGTTGTTTGTTTAGGTGCTAATAATATTGCTCGGTCAAATACTTTTCTGCTTTGTCAGTCACTGAACTTGTTACACCTGTAAAACTGCCTGCTAAGCAGAAAGGCATTATAAGCATGACCTGGTTGACATTATGGAGATAACAACAGAAGTATGACTAAAACAACCAACTATTACACTACCTTAATAAATAGGCGTAGATGGGTGAAACGATTCAGGTCATTACAATGGAGATACACCTTCACATTGACAATAACACTGACAATGTAACCTTCATGTTTCCAAAAAGAAAAGAAGTAGTAGTAGAAGTACAAGTACACAAAATAGCTCTACCTTTAAAACTTGTCTAAAAGTTTATCCAAAAAAAAAAAAAAAGAAAAAAAAGAAAAAAAGCTGTACCCTCATTTAAAAACAAAAAGTTCCCAATTTCTTTTTCTCAGAAACTAACTGTTACATTAGTGTTTAATGTAGTAAAGGTTGTGAGTCCAAATACCAGCATCACTGCAATCTGCAGTTAACCCTCCGATACTTAGTTGTAATCCCGTCTCAAATGCAAGCTGCTTTGGAGAAAACAATCAGCCAAATGAGCGTAATAAATAAGCATAGATAGATTTTTTTTTTTTTTTTTTAAAAACAGGAAAAAACACACACACAAAAAAAAACACCCCAGGTTATTACAATGGAAATGCATCTATACACTGACAATAGTGTTTGTCTTGTTTATTTACAGTATTTTCTTTAAAAAAAAAAATAATAATTAAAAATAAACAACCAGAATGCAGGCTTATAGATCAGATGTCACATATTCTGGGATTTGTTACCTTCACAAATCAAATAAAAGAGCTAATTTAGAGCTCAACCCTGTGAGGTAGTTTGGAGTTGTGCCAGTTATTCAGCCAAGCCCAGGATCCTGCTGGAGCTCCGGGTGCGCCACAGCTCGGCCTCGTTTAAAAAGCTAAAAAGAGCAGTTAAAAAAAAACAAAAAACAAAAAACCCTCCAACCAGACACTGCTGTCAGTTTCGCGTGAAAATCAGGCACCTCTCCACATAACACGGCAGTTCAGATGTCAGGCAGGGTGATGGATATGCCCATTAGCCGTCGAGTGGCTCCTGTGGACGATAAATGATTGTGGTCGCGCACCGCTGAGAGCAGGTTGTTGACTAGGATTTGCAGACAGAGCCGGAGCTCCTTCAGGTTTCTGTCCGAATCATGGCCGCTTTCGCTCAGAGCCATCCTCAAGCAGACGTTCTTCAAGTCCACGCTGTCCTGAGATACAAAACAGAAAGTAAACAATACGGAAAAAACAACTAAAACAAACAAACAAACAAAAAAAACACACTTGACCTCAAATAAATCACGGGTCTTACCTTGTGGCGGAGAAAACATTTCATTTCTCCAGAGAGACTTCTCATTAAATCCTGCTCTATGGATATGATCTGAGATAAAATGTCCACCAGACGTGCTAATAAACTTTCCCTGGCTCTTTCAGCTATAAGCACAGTCGTGCTGTTTGTGTTGGAGTTATTTCTAACCTTCCTGTTTGAATGAAGCTCGTGTAAAAGTTTCAGAGCCTCTGTCTGATGTTTCAGAGAGCCCATCCTCTCCCTCTCCATATCTCTCTCTCACACACACCTGTCCAATGAGAAAGACTCTCGATCTTCTTCCGCTTCTTTTTTAGTTTTACCAGATCTGTGAGCTGAAATGTTTGATTCTGCACAGCAGAAGTCATCTGATTTTATCCAAGTGCTGTGTTGCATCCTTTAGCTTCCCTGTGTGTTTATTTCAAGAAGCGACTTCATGTGGCTTCATGCGGAACTCTTACCCAATCAGAGAGCTTTATTCTCATCCAACCAGACAGCTTTATTCTAATGCACTATTGACCTATTAAGTGTCACATGACCGGAAGTGGCCGCCAGTCTGACTCGAAAAACGTTCCTGATTTTTCTGTTTTTCTAATTCAGCAAAAACCATACATAAAATGGGGGTAAATGTCTTATCTAAAATGCTGACACTGTCAGTGAATGGGAGTATAAAGATTGCATTTGATTGTATGTTATTAAAAATGGTATGTTAAAATATGAATGCACCCAGTGTTCTGTGTGGGACAACATGGCAAAAATAGCCTAGATCAAAATACTCATTTTCACAGCACAGACATTGCTAACAGACTCTCAAATCAGCAATGCCAATTTATTGCCAGGGTTCAAGAATACCTGTATTGAGCATAAATAAGTTAATAATAAAAAAGGGGGGTTAGGGGGGATATTACCTTCTAATCAGCTACTTGTTCTTGTAACAATGGCCTCAGTGTTATGAAATTAGTGATGAAAAAGTGTATCTTGATGTCATTTATCACAATATAAATATATTATCACCAGTAACCTAAGGATGTGAGGTGCAAATGCAGATGTCTGAACTATGGTAGCCTACCGGAGGTAATTTAACACCTACAAAAGTAAATGAACATGTACAGTGGATATAAAAAAAAAGTCTACACACCCCTTGTTAAAATTGTAGGGTTTTGTGATGGGTTAATTCTAAGCACAGTCACATGCCACTTTATAATAGTGTGTGCACACTTTTGCTTGCTATATAACATCCATCTATCCATCCATTTTCCATACTGCTTATCCTACACATGGTCACAGGAGAGCCTATCTCAGAAAGCTCAGGGCACAAGGCAGGAGACATCCCGGACAGGGTTGCACACACACTACGGACAATTTGGAAATGCTAATCAACCTACAACGCATGTCTTTGGACTGGGGGGTGAAACCCAAAGGAAACCCTGAAACACGGGGAGACCGTGTAAACTTCATGCACACAGGACGGAGAAGGGATTTGATCCCCAAGCCTGGAGGTGCAAGGCAAACGTGCTAACCGAGCTATATAACATTAAAGGTTGAAAAAGATCTGACAATATTTCTCTTTGTTTCATTATTATTACATCACAAACAACCTACAATATTACCTTTTTATATCCACTGTAATAAGGGAAAATGGATACTGTTTCCTACGAGCTACTTGTTGTTGTAACAATTAGCATTACATGGTGTTCCAAAAGTCTCCATATGTTGGGGAAATAAAAAATTTTTAAACAACTATATTTACAAAACATCCTCTACATGATTGCTCTTTCTTTGTAAATTCACACAGAGCTGTCTCCCACTCATGATGAACTCCTGCTAACACATCTGGTGTTATGCATGTGATTGCATGTCCACCGTAGCCTTGCAACAACTTCCTGTTCCAGCCATGAAAATGATTTTAATACATTCTTTTGTCAAAGGCATTCTTAAAGGCTATCTGAAACAAATACAGAATATAAACCAAGTTTGAAAACGTTTCTAAGACATTTAGCTAAAAACGTATGGAGACTTTTGGGACACCCAGTAGTTTATTCAGGTTACGTGGGCTTCATATTGAAAGCCAGCTGCTTTGCTTCCTGACTGTATACAATCTTCTACAGGTTGATCAAACCCAGTATGGTAAATATAGTCAAACAACACATAGAATTAACATACAGATTTGAAATAAATTAGATGAAATGACACCAGTTCCTAACACTTACTGAAATCTTTAATTTATTTGGTACAGAACACAAAAAGTGGGGAAATGCTGTGATTTTAATTACTATCATTAATTTATTATTCTACACAATCTCCATAACAATCCTCAAAACGTCTCAAGGAGGATGTTTTCACACACATTTGAAATCTCTGTATAAGAAACACTCCTTCTTGTGTTTTTCCTCCTCCACACATGCCTCACATTGAGGCCACTGTTCACAGAGCATATTTTGGTAAAACAGCAGAATTTAATTAGTCTTCATGAGTAAATGTCCAGGATGTGAGGCTATTGAATAAAACAGCAGTGCTTTAAAATAAAACTTTAGTAGATAAATAATCTCAGTCTCGCCACACTGTACACTAGCTCCAGTGTCAAGTGATAACCACGACTATAGCAACAAATGATCGGTCTCTTGGACTGGATATCCTAGAATATAACAAGAGAAAGTGTCACAATTGTGGTGTGTGGTTTAAAAAAACAAATAAACAAAAAAAAAAAACTTCAATTCTCAATGGTCTACTGTAACGCTCACTAGCAAAATTTTTATGTCATGCAGGATTTGCACAATGAAAGCCAATTGTACAAATTTAATGCAAATGAGCATATACAGTGCACACAATTAGTAATAACAATAAAAAAAAAATAAATAAATAAAAAAATCATAAAATCAACACATTATACATAAAAACCTGCATGACCAAAATCCACTCAGGCTTGTGGTAGATGTTTTTTTTTCCTATTTGAACACAAACAACAACAAAAAAAGATGCACTATTATTCTGTTAAGTCCCAGATGGACCTTGGTGGTATAAAAGTTGATCTCCATGAGCAGGTGAAAGATAACTGGTAGAATACAGGTAAATCCGGTGTAAATCTGTTCATCTCATTTAGCAAAACTGAACACTAAGTTAACTCACCAATCTATGAAGCCATGTTGTGCAGCGTTGTGTTGAGTCTTCATTTCAAAAACCCTATTTGCCAATGATTATATAGTAAACAGTCGAACAAATACAGAATGAACCTTTAGACAATTATAAGAACTTGTGAAAATGTTTGAAAAAGGAAGGTAATTGAGTAACATTGAAATTTTCCTCCACCAAACCACCCATAAGCCAAATGGTTCATTACTATTGCTAAATTGCAATAGGAAATATATTGGAGAAAGCTCAGGAGGACATCCTGATATTTATTTACAACTCGACACAGCCCAAAAACAAATAAAACCATGTTGATCATCCAAACTCCATGATGAGTTCCAATCGCATGTGTTACAAAGCCATTTGTCACAGTGAGTAAACTACAGAAACTGAAGACCTTGGTCCATTTGTCCCTCATCCAACTTCACATTGTTGTTAAGTTTAGCTTGAAAATAACCGTCAAAATGTTGACAATGGTCTGTGTAATTCTTTTCATGACATTTTCAACATTTTAACATTCACCAACTAAATCTGTTGTTTAGTCACATTTCTTCAGGCAGTCCTTGTCATCTTATAACAGAAGTGGTCTTAACAGAAGTGGATTGAACATGAAATGGGAACGCACTCCTCAGTTACCCACAATGTGGTGATTTAAAGAGATAATGAGGCAACAAACTGATTCACTTTTCATTTGTAGCGCTGTTCTTGACCCTGTGTTTGAAATTTGAACTCCGCAGTCATTCTAACTACAATCACGGACTCATCCCGGAGTCTTCCGACTACGATGCAGTGGCTTGGATGTCACCTGTGCTTTGCTGGCCTCAAACAACATGCTTAGTATTTCAAACAAATTCAGTCCAGGTTGTAGTAAGTAAAATTAGAGTTTAGCTTTTGACCAAAACTTTGACGTGATTGTGTCGTATCATTTCACAGCTTGAGTTATAACAGCTGGACAGTGGGAGCGCTGCAGAGCCGTGCACAGGGGTTATATAGTGATTATGGACCGGAAGTGGGCGGTACCCAGCCATAGGGCTGAAACGGAAACATGCCACAGTACATGGCTCTGTAGAAACCTTTAAGGAAATTGGTCCTGAACTAGTGAGAGACTAAGCTAAGCAGGAGAGGACGGAGCTGCCATGTCCCGTCTCGGTCAACCGCCAGAGTCCAGGCTGCCGAGGGAAATGATAATCTCAAATGCTTTCACACTTTGTTCGTTATAATGATCATCATAATTAATAAGTATTACTCTAGTTTATAAACTTATAGTTATCTACATTCCCCAACCCACCCCCACATGCTTCAATGCCATGTTGACATTTTTATTATTATTATTATTTTTTTCCCCCCACTTGTTTTTTTTTTTCTTCCTTAGTTAAAAAGGAGGGCGACTGCACAGGCGGGCAATTCCGTGCTCTAGCACTGAAAATGAGCGATACAGTGCCCGAGGGCAGTCAGACCAGCTGAAAGTTCTAGTTTTCTTTCTTGGATTCAGCGTTTCCATAACTGGAGCCTGTTTTGTTCACCTCCGTCACACCGATGAGACGGCGCACAGCTATAGAAGCTAGAAAACACACAGAAACCAGTTAGGATAGAAACCAATAATCACAGGAATTATTCATACGTGAACACGTAACCTATTGTGTCATATTGGATCCGTGCTTGGTTTTTCCACAAAATATATCAACATTCTACATTTAAAAAAAAGATATACTTCTGTTAAACTGACATTTATTTCAAAATCTAACTTGATTAAAATTGGAAGTAGCAAATAAAGTTTGAGGGAACATGAAAACTGTCCATGGAAATAAAATAACTTTCTTCAGCATGCTCCCATAATTAACAAAATCATGGAAACTTCAAAAGTCAAAGGGCTGGGGCTGACTATTTTATCTGTAAAAACCTCATTGCTCGGAATTCATATAAATTTTTTATGACACCAGGTTACTTTTCTTTCATTGCAGTTACTTATCGAGCCTCTACTGTTATGTACACGGATCAGCCATAAGATTAAAACCACCCGCCTAATATACAGTCTAGGTCCCCCTTGTGCCACCAAAACAGCTCTGACCTGTCAAGGCATGGACTCCACAAGCAAGCAAGCAAGCAAGCAAGCAAGGTGTGCTGTGGTATCCGGCACCAAGATCCTTTAAGTCCTGTAAACTGTGAGGTGGGGTCTCCATGGATTGTCCATGTCCAGCACATCCCACAGATACTCGGTCAGATTGAGATATTGGGAATTTCCTTCTTGGACCACTTTTTTTTTTTTTTTTTTTTTTTTAAAAAAAAGGTACTAACCACT
>JANDJT010000154.1:11229191-11247834 GCA_024331685.1 Stegophilus panzeri | reverse complement strand
ATCACATTTTATGACAAATTTATTCAGAAAACCATGAAATTCCAAAAGGTTCACATACTTTTTCTTGCCACTGTATACTTTTTTTTGTCAACTCGTCTTCATTTAAATCTTTCAACGGTGTACTGGCGCTTTAATTCAGCGAGAGCAGCTGAAAATTTTGACTCTACACCAAAACTTCCGCTTCACTGCTGCAGCGTCCGGTGTAAAATTTTTGCAGTGCAGAGATTACAGAGATTACAGAGATTACAAACTGCAGTTTTGTCATCATTCCGCACAATCATCTTTACATACAGCATGAAATCGACTTGTTTTCCCATCCTCTTTTGATTGACAGATTATAAAATATCAAGCTATAATATATCGGCCCTGATTATCGGATGTTTTGCGTGAAAAATTGCCTTTATCGGCCAATACATCGGAACATCTCTACTTAGAACTATATCTAAATTACAACAACAATTTTGACATAAATTGATAGTAATCTCCACTACAGTCATGTGATTTATAAAAACAATCCAGGGACCTCCTGGATATACAGTACATCACGGACCCCACTTTGATAACCATAGCATTGTGGGACCCTGACAAGCAATTAAAACAAGCATGTAAGACACTGCAAAACTGAGGACCCAGATTAAAACCAGTCTTGGACATAAGACTTCCTCATACTAATCAACAGGAGTATCAAATATGATATCTAGCACTCATGACAGATATCCAGGGCAGGAATAATGTAAAAGAAGGCCAAATATCCACAACTGAAAGTATCCTAAAGCTATGCAGAGGTTCAAGGTTCAAGGTTAGCAAAAAAGTGGACATATAAATTACAAGAGAATATTTATACCACATTCGGAAAGAAAGATACAAATTGTGTTGCTGTTTGTGATAATGGAGGACCATCTGTGAAACCTGACACACTCAGGTTTCTTCGTCTTCTTTATTTTGTCCTGTAGGCCTAATCGGTCAGCAAAACCAGTTCTCGGAGACATAAATGGCTTATTGTGTTTCCAGTTTACCTTCTACCATAATGCCTGGAACAGTGAATACATTCAGATGGTTTGTTCTGGTCTCTTTAGGAACAAAGGCTGAATCCAAGCGTGTTTATGACACTGGGAATGAGGACAAGTGCAAATTATTCAGGGTGCTCTTTGGACAGATGGTCATACACGTGCCTCGTGGCTTTTTCCCCCACCGACTAATAACTCAGCTTCTTTAAGGACTTTTTCAAACATATTAGCTGTCTTCATTTTCCCTATTACGCTGAAAGGATTACAGGAATGTAGCAAAAGACAGCTCAGGACAAGCAAACAAGACAGCTTGAATAACAAAAGGTTTATAGCGCTATCAATACCAAATATTCATAATCGACCACAATACAAGAATCTCAGTGGGGGTGTAAGTGAAACATTTGACCCGCATACAAGCAACAAGATACAAACAACAGTGTAAGCTCAAAGAAGCGCAGCTCTATAAGCAGCGACTCGAGGTCGGATCTCAAAACTGTTTGTAATACACTTTGTAACAGACTCAGACCCAGCTGGGGGATCTTTTGGGAGCCGAGAGTCAGCTGCGATCCTGTAGTCAGATATGTTCTTGAACAATAAGTGTACTGTAATAGGGTTAGGTTTTATTACCTCAGCCGCTAATAAGGATTATCACCAACGTCGAGGTCATGTTTCTGAGGCTGTTCACAGCTCTGTATTGCCTGATCACCTGATTTCAGTGTTTACACAGTGAACATATCCATATAAAACAAAGACAAACTCACTCAGGGAATCTTAGGACTGCAGGACACATTTATTTTATAAACGTGGTCCATAAAATTCTATTTAAATATTACATAAATTATATTTATTTAGTCCTACATTATAGATTTTAAACAAATAAAAACAGCACTTTTTTTGTACAACATGCACCTGAATTTAGCTTATTGAGCTTTAGATTAGAAATAACCAATTCCTATATTTTTATTGTGTCCTTTCAACCACTTTGAACTCAGTCGCTTAAGATCCTCACTGTAATGACTGTCACACCCAATCTTTTTGAGTTTCTGCATGATACAGTAATTAAAAAGATTAGAGCTGAGGATATCAGATGTTATGCAATATTTTTACCAATACTGACACCCTCTTAGTAACTGAGCCAAATCTCTGCAAGCTTCCGCCACCAAGTAATGCAACACATCAGAGGCACAACGATGGTGTGCTTTAAAACAAGATGTGTGAAAGATGTTTTGTGTCAGGCAACATCACACACATTCATCTTGTAAAACATGTCAGTGTGTCAGATAGGAAAATGTGTAAAAATTCAATCCAGTAGTGATTCAGTGTTTCAGACCAGCATCACCCTGACACTTGTACTCAGTAACAGATCGGTACATTCTAATTACAAAAACTGATCATAGTTGATAGTGATCTCCACTGTTAGTGTCATCAAAAAAATAAATAAAATGGCTATACGGCACAGACCAAAGGAAGTATGCACCCTACTCTGAGAACCACAGACTTAGAAAAAGAAAATAAAAAAAAACCCCAAACAAACGTGCCATACATTGGAATATATTAAAGAAGAAAAAAAAAGTAAAAGATGGTCAGGACACACTGATAGTGACATTTTGACCTCTGTGGATTAAGTGAAGCAGCTGGGTGTGTTTGTAGCATGAAGCCATATGCCAGACACTTCATACAGACCTCTACAGAATAATTAAAGGGAAAAATCCACCTTGAATGACATGCATATCAATATTAATGATCAAGATGTGCTCTTCAGTGGTGCAAAAGATTGATTTTCTGATTAAATTCTGAGTTCACTTTTTTTTTTGGTTTAATCTTCTTTTCATCAACATGTTGGTCTATTTTCACTTTGATTAACAGTTTCCAACGTCGTTCGATGACCTTCTGGCAGTGATGCCGGCAAGAACTAGCCCTTACTTCATCCCTGCATAAAAAAAAGATGAGTCTGTCCAGCTCTCTCATCTCCTCTGCTCACACACAAAGCTTCAACTTTCATACTAATGCTCTGATGTTTCTCATTAAAGCGCATTATATAGTTTTGAAACGTGCCTAATTATGTTTTAAAGGTCTCATACAATAGCTTTACATGCATCAAAGGTCAAAAAACACTTTAATGTGCTCATCATTTAAATTGCAGCATTATCTTTTCCCCTAAGTGTCACAAACGCCTCGTTCAATGATCCGTTCTAAAAGATTCATTCTAAACTCCTCCTTTCAGAGGGCATACTTTGCTCTGATTGGTCAGATGTCCCAGTCTGTTGTGATTGGTCTACCGCTGTCAGGGAGCAGCCAATGAAGACCAGAGGCGGGGCTTTTTGTTACAAACCTACATAGGTTAGTACAGGAAGTAAGTCTGGAATGACTAACGATTCGTTTCAGCTGTTCAGAATTGGTTCCTTCTTTTGGGAGTCAATAACTCTGTTTGACGTGCGCTTTGATTTTTGAAACTGTGGAGACTTTTTACATTCACAAATCGTGACATAACACACTACATGAAAAGGTAATATTTGAAAAACCATAATAGGTGCACTTTAATATGCAGAATGTCACTGGAAAATGGTGAGTTGTTAGGAACTAATAGTGAAACCTGGACTGGTTATCCGTTATGTCTAACCAAGCTCAATAAAAAATTATCTCTCCTATTTAAACATCCCACCATGACGTCAGAGGAGCACACAACCTCTAACAGAAATAACACAAAAACACCACCACCCAACAAATTAACACCAGAAATGCTTTACACATCACAAATATTACTACAAAAACACATTTAATGTGCTTCATGGTGGAGTTTTCCTTTAAGTGCACAGAGAAATGTTATTTTCTATCTTATAATACGAACCAGAACACTACACAGAAATGAACTCGTAATAGTTTAAGTATACCTGCTTATTAAAATGAACCATACTAAACTGAACAACACCACGCCCCTTAACGCGTAGCCACGCCCATTCCGTATATGCACTCTAGTAACCTGGCCATTGCGCGACATTGACGCGCAGATCAAACGAGGTCGGTATGATGGAGCGGCCACGCTGGGCTTGTTTATACCAGCGCGTTTACACCAAAATCACCCAGAATAAATACGTATATATGTTTTAATGGTGCCACTGCACATCTAACAGCAGTGTTCATTCCGCAGACACGTCAGTTAGCATACTGCTAGCTATAAGCCGTTAGATGCTCCTACTGCAGTAGCTAGTAAAGGTTTAACACTCTGCCCAGGC
Source organism: Stegophilus panzeri (assembly GCA_024331685.1). Taxonomy (NCBI): domain Eukaryota; kingdom Metazoa; phylum Chordata; class Actinopteri; order Siluriformes; family Trichomycteridae; genus Stegophilus; species Stegophilus panzeri. The sequence goes on along the minus strand of JANDJT010000154.1, from coordinate 11,243,594 downwards.
GTTATTAAGCATTTATTAACCATCAGACCACCAAACGGAACATATCTGCAATGCAAAGATTTAAAAAAAACAAAAACATCGCAATGTTGTATATTACCTGGAGCCCATCAGGCCAAGGTTTCAGCCCCAGGTAAGTAAAATAAATAAATTAAATGCTATAATCAGTTTCCGGCGTGTTCACTATCACTCGCTAGGCTGCCCCGACCCTAACTGAACAGCAACTACGAATATAAATATTAAAATTTAATTACCCGTCTCCCGAAGCGGACAAGTTCTCATATCAGGAGTTCTGAGCCGAAATTCCGTGTTTTCTTTTCCAAATCCTGCGAAATACCACCCCTGACCCGAGCAGGACTGTCACTGGTGTGTTTGGATGATCGCTCACTCTTTGTCCGTTAGCGGCAGATCACTCGTCACCACCGCTTCCTCGAGCACGTTTTCTTTCACACCCGTATTCTAACTATTCCCGCCTCCTCGGTGATAATTGGCTAGTTGAATCCAGCTGTCCAATCAGATTCGTAATATGAGTATTCATAGCTAATAGTTGTGCGCAGGAGGCGGGTTTTGTAAGAATTCGGGTAGAAATAAAACACAAGCTTAAAGACTGTACTTCCTGTTCGATCATTTTAACTGTTCGTCTAGAAATAATAACGTGATATACATAGTTCCGTTTTATACACCCAGAGTACACTCATTTTATCTTCACTTGGTACTCAGTTGGTGTTATTTCCCACTTGTGTAATTATTTCGTAGTTATGAACTCTTTGCGTTAACCTGAATGATATATCCATCCATCCATCCATTTTCTGTATCGCTTATCCTACACAGGGTCACAGGGAGCCTGGAGCCTGTCCCAGGGGACTCGGGGCATAAGGCAGGGGACACCCTGGACGGGGTGCCAACCCATCGCAGGGCACAATCACACACACACACACACAGTGACACACAACGGTTCATTTAGAGATGCCAATCAGCCTACAACGTATGTCTTTGGACTGGGGAGGAAACTGGAGTACCCTAAGAAAACCCGCGAAAGCACCAGGAGATCATGCCAACTCTGCGCACATGGTGGAAGGAGGAATTTGAGCCCCCAACTGTGGAGTTGAGAGACAAACGTGTTAACCACTAAGCCACCGTGCCCACCCACCACCCCTTAGTATAGGATAAATGATGCTTTATCTCTGTCTGCCATATGGTCTCTTGGTACACACACACACACACACACACACACACACACTTACATGATCCCCAGCAGTCAAGATCTTACTAATGCCAATCAGTGTGTCCTGGCCATATCTGGTTTCCTTTAATCCTTTCTAATGGAGTGTGCATGGTATTAGTTATTAAAATGGACTCTGTATTTTAATTATATATTTATATTTAATGACCTGATGACAGTGAGGATCACTACCAGCTATTATTAAAAGCATTAATAGGATCAGGATTACCAGTATAAATGTTGATCCTCATAATAAGTTAACACACTATGCCCCATGTTCTGGACATTTTTGTTCTATAGGGTTCTGTTCTCTGTATAGGGCCCATGGAATCATCTCACTCCAATTACCAAACCCTTATAAAGGATATATAATACTTATGCAGTAGTTAGTAGGCAAGGGAATCCAACAGTCAATTTTGTACTAAAAAAACATCCACAAAAGTATACAAACTAAAGAGAAAGAAGCTTATAATAAATAATAAATAAAATATACAAAATATGTATGCATACTAAAATATTAAGTATGCAAATTAAGTAAGCATACTTAAAAAATAAGTATGCATTTTAAAATACAAGTGTGCATAAAGTCATGCAGGCCAAATCCAGAATGTTCCTTTGTCAATACACATCATTAAGACATTTAATCATTCATAACAGAAACAAATTTGCAAGGAAGAACAAATTCTTATAGCATGAACAATAAATAAATCAAAGTGAAATAGAAATGCGCATAAATAGGTGTGTATAATAGTTTATATTAATAATAAAAACAGCAGATCCGTTCCACATATGATCTGGAATGACTGATGGTCGATCAGGTGTTTTGAAATCTCCAGTATTTAGGGTTACCCCTGAAAGCTCACATTTTTGGCTGAAAATGGTATATAAAAAAAAGTAAAATAATAATAATAATATTTTTTTTAAAAACCACTTCCGTTTTCGCTGAGGGGAAAAAAAGGCCAAAGGTTTGATTGGGAAAAAAAGTTAAAATGAGTCTTCTAATAGCCAAATCTAATACTTATGGAGATGATAATTAGACAGTGATAAAGTTCTTCTGACTGAGCCTACAATGAAACATTTCTATCCTGATGAGTGTAGGATGACTCCACCCCCATCCACAGGGCTCGCTGGATGGTTTGATGATAAAAACAATGTAAATCATATCTTAGTAAGGCTGTAGGTCTCGATTGTTCTCAAGAACAGTATTCAATACTCCAGTATAAGTCCAGAAACTGTACTGGTGTCAAGGAGCAGTGGTCCTGTGGTGGACCAACATCTTACTCTGTTTTTTTTAACAGTGGTTGTTCCTTTAATTTGTCACCCATGTGTGAATATATACAGTACCTTACATAAGTAAAGGTGGTGGAATGAACTTCCCCTAGATGTCCGAACAGCTGAGTCATTCACAGTCTTCAAATGACATCTAAAGACTTACCTCTTCATGAAGTAATTAAATTACTAAACACAATAAAAGTGTTGTCTGTATGCTTTTCTTACTATATTACCTCCCCAACAGAGTTTTTTAGACTGATGGTATTCTTAGTCTTTGACCTAGTTAACTAGTATCAGGATGTATTTACTGACAGAGAATTCAAAGCACTTCTGTAAGTCACTCTGGATAAGGGCGTCTGCCAAATGCCGTAAATGTAAATGTAAATATAAATAAGTATTTACCCCCTTAAACTTTTCCACATTTTGTAGAGTTCCAACCTGGAATTGAAATGGACTTATTTTGCATTTTTATGATTTAATTAACACAACATATCAACTTGAAGGTACAACAAGAAGTTAAGTTTGCCTTACTGAAAGACAGTTATGAAAGACAATTTTTTATTAACATGCCCCGATGGTTGTTATTTCATACAAATTCAAATTTGTGAGTGGTTACGACATTGTGGTGGTGTTCATCTGTGTTCACTTCGCAGTTATGATATTTCTGACAAGACTTTCAGGCAGCATAATACATTCAGGTTCTTGGTTTTTATTCAACTCCAGTGTAGCTTTGGCTGTGTGCATGCTTAGTGTCTTTACCATATTGGAAATTGAACCTCCACCCCAGTCTCATGTCTCTGGCAGAGTGGAACAGGTTTACTTCTAGCATTGTCCTGTATTTTGCTTCAGCCGTCTTGTCCTCTACCCTGTCCCAAGCTTGTGAACAATAAATGTGTAATAATAAGATGTTCTGTGGGCTGTGGGAGGAGCTTCAGAGGTTGAAACTGTTAACGGATGACAGCATTAATAGAAGTCTACTGTTACTGAGATACTAATTTGAATGATAAAATGATAAGTGAGCATCATAACTATGCATACTAGAAAGATACGTATGCATACTTAAAAAGCAAGTATGCATACTTAAAAACTAAGTATGAATACTTAAGAAATAAGTATGCATGCTTAAGAAATAAGTATGCATGCTTAAAAATTAAGTCTTTAAAATAAGTATGCATACAAAAATAAAAGTGTGCATGATTATGGGCAAAATAAGTATGCAAGCCAAATCCAGAATGGTTCTATCTCAATACACATCATTAAGACGGTAATATACTGTCATGTAATATCAGAGAAGGAACTCTGGACTACAGTTCCCAGCAGCCACTGCACCTCACTGCATCACGATCACATGACCACCTGCACCTGAATCACATCATGTTAACGGGCGCCTATGGGTATATAGCCACAGTTTGCAGTACAGTTTGTCTTTCTTTGCAGTTGCTGTGGTTATAGTCTTTGGTTTATGTTTATTCTTAGCCTTAGAGTTTTGCCACAATGTCATAGTGTCTTCTTGTGTTTTGTTTTGGTCTTTATTAAAATTTATAATCTGCACTTGGATCCGTCTCAACCTCTATTTCGTGACATTACTTTTAAGTTGTAGTGAAATTTTTACAATAAGGAAAAAACAGACCCATAGAAGATAAGTTTGCATAATTACACACTCATTGAGCATTTTATTAGGAATACCTGTACACCTACTCATTCATGCAATTATCGAATCAGCCAGTTGTGTGGCAGCAGTACAATGCATACCATCATGCAGATATGGGCCAGCAGTTTCGGGTCAAGTTCACAACCATCAGAATGGGCAAAAACGTGATCTCGGTGACTTTGACCTTGGCATGGTTGTTGGTGCCAGATGGGCTGGTTTGAGTATTTCTATAACTGCTGATCTCCTAGGAGTGTCACGCACAACAGTCTCTAGAGTTTACTCAGAATGGGGCAATAAAAAAAAAACAAACATCCAGGGTATGGCAGTTCTGTGGAGGAAAAGCCTTGCTGATGAGGTCAACAGAGAATGGCCAGACTTGTTTCAGCAAACAGAAAGGCTACAGTAAGGCTACAGTAACTCAGGTAGCCACTCTGTACAATAACGATGAGCAGAAATGCACAACATATTGAACCTTGAGGTGAATGGGCTATAACAGAAGATGATGTCTGGTTCCACTTCTGTCAGCCAAGAATAGAAAGCTAAGGCTGTAATGGGCACATGTCACCAAAACTGGACAGCTGAAGACTGGAAAAATGTAGCCTGGTCTGATGAATCTTGATTTCTGTTGAGGCACACAGATGGTTGGATCAGAATTTGGCACCAACAGCCAAATCCATGAACCCAACGTGCCTTGTGTTAACAGTCCAGGCTGGTGGAGGGAGGGCCAATTAATACTAATCAATTATTGCATGAATGCCACAGCCTGTTTGTGTATTGTTGCTAACCATATGCGTGAACAAGTAGGTGTAGTAATAAAGTGAGTGTATAATTATGACCACTTGTCTTTTGTGAGTCTGTTTTTTTCTTCTTCTTCTTCTTCTTCTTTTTCTAATTGAAAGAGTTTTATTACAATTTAAATGTACAGATGATTCGTCACGTGTGATCACGAGGTATACTGCAGGCATAGCTCTAAGAATTTAAATTCATTTGTTGTGCTTCACACAATAACCACCAGGTGGCAGCTGAACACAGTACAATGAAAATGGAATGTAGTCGAATTATTTAAACAAGTTTCTAATTACAAGATTATGTAAAATATAAAGTGAGCATGATTGAGTCTTGTAGTACAGGTACAATAACTATAGTATTTAAGTTTTTAGGAGGTTTTGTGTATGTGTTAGAATAGTGCAGTGGTAATATGCACGTTTACTAAACCAGTGAACGGAGTTTGAGGCTCAACCAACTGTTTTTTTTAAATAAATGGGGTTTTTTTTCACTATAGAAAGTTCATCGAGGTAACACTGAATGAATTCTGCGTGAACAACACTGACTGGAGGCCCATGTCAATTAGAATGATTTAGGTGATGGACTATTAGCAAGTTATTGTCATTCAACTAATTCCAACAATTATTAGGTTTTTTTTCCTCACTATTTAGCTGTCTTTTTATTTTAATGATCTAATAAACTGCATATATAAAAGTGTCATTTTTGTGATTTTTAGGTTATTCATCATTTAGTACAGCTTCTGACCCTCAAATCAAAACAGACTTGTGATTTGATGATATAATGCTTATTTATTCAGAAAAAGAAGTAATTAAATACAAAAATGCTACTTTAAATTTGAACTCTGAGAGCGTGCTTTCAGTTGATGGATGCCCCATTTATATTTTTGATGAGCTGAAATAGGTGCATTTTTATAGCCTACCATTTGATTTTCCAGTTTAATTTTTATTTAACTGTAGATCAAAAAAATAAAGGAATGCTTTGTAACATTATTTTACAATGACAGAAATCACTGCCTATTCCAAATGCAGTTTGACTTTGATGCAGTTTGACCAAATGCAGTTCATGCTTGGGGAAAATTTTTTTACTATATTGTTTGCAATTTTATAATGAGTCTTATTGAGCAACTGATAATTTCTTACTGACCTTTTTCACTGTCCCACCAGTTACAATTGTGACCAAGAATTTTTTTTAAGTTAGTGAAAGTACCACTAACTTTTTAAAACCTTTTTTAAGAAAAGGAATGCCGTTTGTTTAATTGGGCAATGCAGGGAGTAAAATTCATATGCTGTAGCTTCAATAGCTTTGGATTCACATGCAAATGTACTAGGTGATAAATAAGCAATTATCATCTTTAAGTAATCTTATCTTTTACCTCATCAAATTGACGGGGAGGAGCAGAAGCATAAAACTTGGAGAGTCACATAAATTCTATCCAGGTCAACTAAATTATACGCATTTGCAGTCTATGACATCGCAATGGAGGCAAAAGCATTTTACTTAAAGAGAAGCACTGCTGAGAGGTGATAATAGTTTGGCGGCGGGGATTTCCTACAGGTGCTCTCATTTTCTCCCATCTCTAAAATTTTAGTATGCATACTTATTTTGCCTACTTCTTTCAAGTATTATTAAGTAACTTATGGAAAATTGCATCTTACTAGTAGTAGCCCTCGATTCATGCTGACAAACCAAAAGCTTCTTTTGGATATAGAGGCATTACCTCACAGTTTTTTTTTCTATAGTGCACAAACACTCATGCAGCACTTTATTAGGAACACTATACTAATACTGGTTAGGTTCATTGGTCAAACCTTAGATGTTTACTATTCCTTATATGTCAGTTTGAGCATCAGAATCATGCTGAAACAATTCATTCAATCATCTATATATTTGTCCTGGTCAGAGTCACGGTAGTCTCTCAAGTCAGACTTTTAGCTAAAGCATTAAGTGGCATGTTTTCAACAGATGGGAGAAAACTGGAGAATCTGTAGGAAACCCGTACAGGCCTCGGAGGAACTGTGAAATTCTGCAAAAGTGACCACAATTCCACATTGAACCAGCAACCCTTGGAGCATGAATTCATAACACTACCCATTAACTCACCACTGCAGAAGGTCCAAACTAAAGTTTAACTAGCTTACCATATGGATTAGTACTAAGCAATGTTTACCTAATTTATTGATATATAGAAGTCTTTAAGCAAAGAAATATGAAAGCACAAAACAGTAAAAAAATACAAATAAAAATAAAAAGTACAAATATTAAACAGTAAGTATGCAAAATATGTATGCTTTATATTAAAAAAAAAGTTGTACACAAATGAAGTATGGACACAAAGTTTATATGCATACTGAAAAAATAAGTATGCATATAAACTAGAATTTTAAGTGTGTGGGCCAAAATTTAAATATACATACTTAAAAAGTTTGCAAAATAAATACAGTATATTACAGTCTTATTAATGTGTATTGAGTAATCCAGCACCATTCTGGATTTGGCTTGAATACAGTACTTATTTTTCCCATATTCATGCACACTTTTTAGTATGCATGCTTATTTGAAATACTTCATTTTTAAGTATGCATACTTATCATTTTAGTACAGTATGCATAGTTCTTATGTGCACTTATTATTTTTAACATTGTAACATTGTATTTTTAACAATGAGTAACAGTAGATTTCTATTCATGCCATCCTTTAACATAGTTTTAGGCTTTAAACCTCTGTCCACAGCCCACAGAACATATTATTGTACACTGATCACTCACTATCTTGGGACAGGGTAGATGACAAGAATGTAAATTTTTTTTTTGCCTGCTTTTAGTATACATATTTATTTTTGCCTACTTCTTGTGAGTATTAAGTGACTTAAGAAAAAGTACATCTTACTAGTAGTAGCTTTCTATTCATGCTTTCAACTAACTGGACAAACTTCTTTTGAATACAGAGACATTACCTCAGAATGTTTCTTCTAAGCTTGTAGAGCTTTCCCTTTGCTCTCAAAACAGCCTAGATTCTATGTGGCATGGATTCCACTAGATATTGGAAAATTTTCTTTGAGATTCTGGTCACTGTCACTATTTAAGTTGGCATTGCACCATACGGACATATACCATTCATTCCTAAGAACCTCCACAAGCAATGCTCCCAGTGAGCAGCTATCTTGAGTATGCATGCATACAAATACTGTATAATCTAGCCATAAGATGCTGTATGGGCTGTGGGCGGAGCATCAGAGGCTGAGACTATGTTATGTATGACAGTGTAAATAGAAATTTACTCCTACTAGAATTCTTATTTATATACAAATACATGAGTATGAAATCATTTAAAATACGTATACATACTAAAATAAGTGCACAACATATATATATATATATATATATATATATGCATGCATACTTAAAATATAAGTGCACAAAATAAGTATGCATACTAAAATAAAACCAGTATGCATACAACACAAGTGTAGGCAAAGTAAGCATGTTTGTTTTGTCAGTGGTTGGATTAATACATTTGCATATTTCACAACTGGACCGCAATTCTGTACCTAGATTGTATGCATCGCTTTGACACATCAGCAGACACATTACACTTACAATTTTACGGTAGTTTACATCTTTTTGGGACTTGAGGGAGAACATGAACACACTACCACACATTCTACACTGAGCTTACAATCACACTAGCACACAAAGTATGTATTATAACCATTACTTTCTTTTTATTGCGTCATAACATACATTTTATATATTATAAATGTGGATTTGTACACTACAATCTTCATTGTAACATGTTAAAAAATATTCAGAACCAGAAAACAAAGCACTATAAACTTTTACCAAACATTTACAACATTTTATAATTTTTTTTTTTCCATTGTGTTTTTTTTTTTTTTAATTCTTTGCCCCGATTAAGAAATGAGAATCAGAAGCAAATGAAAACAATAAAAAAATTAAAAAAAAACAACTAAGTTACAACAGAAAGAAAATTAAAATATCAAAGCACAGACATGACACTTGATTTTCTAGTACACAAAGTTAAGGGTGGGGATGCTGGCCATTGCCCTGTTTAGTACTGACATCATTATTCATATTTGGCAGCTGAGTGCCTTTTTATTACAAGTGCACACTGTGAAGTATACACTTATGGATCCTTGCCACAAATACTTGGAGATCCACAAGGGGAAAGAGAAATACTACAACTAACACAGTGGTTCATACAACAGGGTCACTGGTAAAGACCGAGACTGGAATCACTTTGACAGACCAAGACACAATGAATTATTTCTAATTCTATTTGCCAGAAATTCTTGACTTATTTTATCTGCACTTATCACGTTACCACCTGTCTGTCAAAATTCAAGCTGAAACATTTTTTATATACTAAATTTCCTAAATGAATCTAGAGTCAGACAGATTTCTACAGTCTATTTAATCTTAATTCTAGTTAGACAAAACTTTGAGTTGCTGGACCAATTTCATGAGATTTCTTTAAACGATGGATTGATCTAGGATCAGCTTTGGCATGGCATATTCTGATAAATACAATTACATGCATGAACACGAGTTGCTTAAAGATTATTGTTTCCCAATCCTGAAAACTGAATACAAACCCCTCGTTTATTTCCACTGAAATATGTATCCATGTCAGCTTGCTAGCTACTTGGAATGCCAATTAGCTAGCTAGCAAGATAGGTGCAGTATCTTAGCAAGGTGCAGTAACCTATTCGGCAAGATAGAAACCCCAATTTACTTTTCAAACTTCAAGTATGTTGTAATACCTATCATATCAAATAGATATTGAATTCTTGGTTCTGATTAGTCAGAAGGGCGTGATTATTTCTCTGTAACAGCAGCTCTGACAGTATTGGCAGCTAAACCTGTTTTTATAGTAATAACTCATTTGCAGGTACATCAGATGCTTATATAATTTAAGCCTAACAATAAATGGAGAAACTTGCACTTTTAATGCCATTCCTTTAAGTGTTCCTCTGTGGGGAAAGCAGAGGAATTTGCACTTTGTGATTGTTAAGTTATACAACAATCTGCATAAAAAAAAGAAAGAAAGAAAAAAAGTATTAGCTCAGAGAGAGAGAATAATAAAAAATAATAATAATAATAAAAAAAGAGAGTGTCTGTTTAAAGCTGGGAATATAAGGGAATGTCTGTTAAATGTGACTAACCTGATAAAAGTATGATGTAATGTTCTTTAATTAAAGGAAATTTTAATCATTGGCAAACTGCATGGTATAGGAGGAATACTTAACATAACACTTTGGGATGTTGTTATAGGAAAATAATTCACTTCAATATGGTAACAGCACACCCAGTCAGTTTTATTCCATACTTAACATTAGTAAACCATTTTTTCAGCAAATTTCCCTTCTGGGCAAGTAATGCTCGTAAAGTCTATAGTCATGTTGACTTGACCACTAAGGCTTGCAAGCATCAACAAACTTCACAATAAGATGTTCGAAAGGCCCGTGTGTTTGGAGATTATTATACAGTTGAGTAATTACAGTTGAGCTGCATACAGAAAACAAATTGGACCCAAAAACTGGATTGGGAAACAGTGATCTAGATCATCATTATAAAAATGCTTTGGCCCATAAGAATACAGAGTTCATATTACTAACTATAACACTAAAAGGTGGCAATGTGATGGCAGTACTACATCCAACTACATATTGGCAACAACGGAACAGAGGACTAGGATTAAAGATCGTTTTGGGACCTAACTAATCACGAAGATGCTAGAAAATACTTAAGACAATCTCACCTCCAGTCCACATGAGGGAGCTCATCATCAACCCCTATTGACATGTAACATTTGGTCACTTTTAAGCCACACAGTCATACAATCAACACCACACAAATTCCACAGACCGATATACATTATTACATACACTATGTACATGAAACAAACAAAAATGTTGTAGTACACTGCAAAACTTCCGTCCTATATTTCCCTCAGGGAACGCACTAACACTGTGATAACAGTCAAAAATATTCGCTTGCCCACTGAGAATGTGAGCCGCATTGCTATTGTTAGATTTCTATCGGGGATGTCATAGGCCATGACAAGGTGGGAAAACTGTCTTACAAGAAGACAGATACATGGACCCCCTCCCCCCTTTTAATACCCTCACTCCCACCAAAATCCAACCTATAAACACAATGGCAGTGCCTGGTACTCGTGGAGGCAGTTAGCCTACAGTCAATTTCAAAGAGCTTCAGATAGAAGTTGTCTTCCTGTGCTGATCTCGGATTAGGCTCTTAATTCAAAAGTCTATCACTAACTCTCCCAAGAGAAAACAAAGCTGTTCTTGGGTCAGCAACCACAGAAAATTTCAGGTTTCAGTACGATTCTTTTTTTTTTTTTCTGTCTTTTTTCTTAAGTATACATGTCCCCAAAATACCCCCATTACACCTTCACATCTTACCTAAGGACACAAATATGTATATAGATATATATATACACACACACACACACACACACGCACACACACACACACACACAATTCTTCCACCCGCTTAAACACATTCATACGTTCACATGTACAGATACACGCTAGACCATACATTTAATACATCATCGCTTTTATGAAAAGGTGAGGAGGAAGTGCAACATCAAGAGCAACACTGACCCCTGACTGGTCCTGCACATGGACACAATTTCTGAAACAACACAAGCTAAAAAAAGTCACAGGTCCTTGGCAAGGAAGATGTCGAACATGGCCAGCATGGATGAATGAGAAAACAGAACAGAAATGAGAAGAGGTGTTGAATGATGTTGTATATCTGCTATTTATAACTGTTTAAATTATTAAACTATAGAGCTAAGCTACTGAGTCCAGTCGGTGAAGGAAAAAAGTAGGAAAATAATAGAGAAAACACAAAAACACACTCATGTTTTTGTAAAAAAGCTAAACCTGATTTTAGGAATCAGTTACTCTCCTTCATGATATGAAACACGAGTAAACAAAAAGTGTGAATAAACACATAATATTTTGTAGGCAGAGACCAAATTTAGTTATTGTCAATTCACACATCAGTCTTGTTTTACACAATACAGTAGCTTGTCTAGTGTTAGCTAGCAACACTGATTACTGGTTTTTACAATATAATAGTTAGCCAAATGTTAGCTAGCTTGCTAGCTACTGGTTAACACAATACAGTGACCTCCACGAATATTGGCACCCTTAGTAAATATGAGCAAAGGCAGCTGTGAAAAATTCTTTAACCTTTTGTTCAAAAAAATTCACAAAAATACTCTGCTCTCGAAATATTCTTTCGTGTAAATCTTTAAAACATGGAATGAAACAACAGCAGCATAGATATTTCTAAGACAGTTTAAAAAGAACATGTTGAAATGCTAGTCCCACATTTCAAGCATGCAGACATAAATGAGAACTAAAAAAAAGAAGAAAAAAAAAAAAAAAAAACATGGTACAAGACAATTTTTTTTTTTTTTCTTTCAAGTCATGTGTTCGTGCAATAAAATAACAATCACAGTATTTTTCCCCCTGAACATCCATGCAAGAGGGGCCTACAAATCTTTTTCCAGAGCTGGCCTACATTTTATCACATAAAACTTCCATTGTGAACATTGAATTGCCTTAATGATGATGGCTTAATGATATGCTAATTAACCACTTCAGTTTAGCTCGTTTCAGTGCTGGCAGTTTCTCAGGTAAATTTGATTAAATAGGCATGCGATTGCTTCCTCAATGTGCAGGACAAACAGGGGTTTGAGATGAGTGCAGAGAAGGAGACATGGTTGGAGAGGAAAATAGCTGAAGAAAAGAGATTTTTCTCTCTTTCCTCACAGCATTCTGTCCTTCTCTCTCTCTCTCTCTCTCTCTCTCTCTCTCTCTCTCTCTCTCTGCTGCTCGTCGATGTGGCCATACCCTGCTATTTCTCCCTTTGAATGAAATGTTGTGCTCTGTTCAAGATTTCTAAGGCAATGTCACATTACAGATCCAAAAATGTACAACATCTATACATTGTGCGATTGTGGCATGGGGAGAGGGGAATGGTGGGTGGGTGGGTGTGTGTGTGTGTGTGTGTGTGTGTGTGTGTGTGTGTGTACATGGAGTTTCTATAGAACAGTGGCTTCCATTACGATGGCTGGATCCTCGATGTCTGCTTTGCTCTGAATCATTCGTAGCTCCAGCTGGGCCGGGCTCGGTTTTCTGCCAGGACCTGCCATCTCTGGGAAAAGAGGAAATAAAATTCAGCTGGGGGGTGCAAGGGTGTCACTTGAATACTCCAAAACACACACACACACACACACACACACACACACACACACACACACACACAGACAGTCTAATAGTTACCAAAGGCATAAGAAATGGTCCTCTGAATTACATGGTACATGACGGAGAATGTTTTCTCACACGCCATCTATAAAGAGAAAAATGGACATAAGTAATGAGTAGCATGTTGACTCTATAGATGTGTGTATATGCCGGATATACCTTCAGGTCTGTAGGGTAATGGTGTGTCCAAGCCAGCAGCATAGCTGCAAACAGGTCACCTGTCCCAACAAACACTGCGTCTACTTTGGGCACCTCTATCCGTATCCGCTGGGTCGTGAACGTGCCGTCCGGCATCACTGCGGTGCAATCAAAAGAAATGAACAAAGTAATTACAATCCCATCTTCATTATGATTTCATACAACACTAATTCCGAAAAAGTTGGGACAGTATGGAAAATGCAGAAAAAAACCAAAAAGAGTCATTTGAAAATTCAAATCACCCTGTACTATATTGAAAACACTAACACATTATTTGAGGTTTTACTTTGTGAATTTAATTTATTTTTGAAAATATACACTCATTTCAAATCTGATGACTGCAACACACTCCCAAAAAAAGTTGGGACAGTCGACTGTTTACCACTGTGTAACATCACCTTTACTTTTATTAACACTTATTAAGCATTTGGGCACTGAAGACACCAGTTGGTTAAGTTTAGCATGCGGAATTTCCCCCCACTCATTGGCTTATTGCACCACACATTCTCAATGGGAGACAGGTCAGGACTGCAGGCAGGCCATGCTAGCAGCCGCACTCTCTGCTTACACAACCATGCGCTTGTAATCCGGGCAGAGTGCAGTTTGGCGTTGTCCTGCTCTGGATAGCAGCATATGTTGCTCCAAAATGTGTACATATCTTTCTGCAGTAATGGTGCCCTCACAGATGTGCAGGTTACCCATGCCATGGGCACTGACACACCCCCATACAATGGGAGACACTGGCTTTTGGACCGGACGCTGGTAACAGCTTGGACGGTCCTTTTCGTCTTTGGCCCGGAGAACACAACGACTGTTTTGTCCAAAAACTATTTGAAATGTTGACTCGTCGGACCACAAAACACGATTCCACTGTGCCACTGTCCATCTCAGATGAGACCGAGCCCAGAGAAGTGGGCGGCGCTTCTGGACAGTGTTGATGTATGGTTTCTGCTT
>JANDJT010000154.1:11202293-11227476 GCA_024331685.1 Stegophilus panzeri | reverse complement strand
ATTATATATATATTTTTTTTTCCCTGGGGGGGATGGGGAGTGAGGGGATAGAAAGAAGACAAGAAAAACTTTTCTAAAGTTTTATTTATTATTTATTTATTTATTATTTATTTATTTTAAAGTTTGTCTTGAAAAACATTATGTACACTTTGCTCTCTTACCTCCACTGCATCTTTCTCTGTACTGATAGTCTTTCCTGTCAAGAGCCTAAAAATGGGAAAAAAAAAAAAAATGGTGATTGTATGGTTTTGAACACAGCGCGTGTCTTGCAGACCTTTTAATCACTGCTCATTTCAGAGTGCAACATTAAGAACTTTTTATATTAATGCTAAACTACTCAAAGGGAATTCAGATGAGCACTACAAATAACTGCTTTAATAATTCAGCGCAGTAATCTAATAATTGTGATTATCATGCTAATTAAATGATAATTATTCAATAATAGTAATAGCAGTTCTTTTTCCTGGCCATCAGGGGGAGACACAGAACTACTGATAAATAAAGCCTTCTGACGTTAATTGATTGTGTAGCAGCTGAAAGCCAATTATTTCGCATATAATCACGATTCAGCTTCATGCAGAAGAATCTCACACACGCCCACACGATGCAAACGCCGCACCAAGAACGCACTTTTATTAATTAACAAAACTCGGACCCATAAAAAGCACAATAATTAATCTAAACCCAGATTAATGCACAAACACAAAAGAAGGCAGTTTAACATTTATGCTGGTATGACAAGAACAGTAGAAGGACGCCAACAATGACACCTACATTAATGGATTACAAAGCTCCAGGGGTTGAGCCCCCCCCCCCCACACACACACACACACAACAGGGCTGTCATGTTTCTTTTAAAATTGTATTCAAACATGACGTAATCATTTTATACTGCCACTGACAGAATCGACATCAATTTGTATCCTTTTGGTTAAGAAAGTTAATAGTTGTACTTCAAAGAGTTTGTCCCTCTGAACAATTTTCTACATTTAATCCTAATTAGGGTATAACATATTGGCATTGTAGAACCTACGCAGTGCACTGCACTATTTGAGATTCAGCCACAGACGACGGAGGACTAAATAAGTGCCTTCTGGAGCAAAGCTTAAAACTATGTATATTTTAAAAACATGTGAAAATAAAGAGCCCTTGGGCTTCCGAGTTGCAGAACAGGAAACCTGTGACCCTGGATGGCATACTATCTCTCCCTGACAACCACAGCGACACTAGCCAATTGCAGGTGCATGTTAGCTTCGGGCAGATAGCGCTTTAAAAAGATACAGCAGTCTGGCTTCATGTGTCTCTGAGGAAGCACATGTTAACCTTCACTCTCCCAGGTTGGTAGCTGTTGTATGAGAGGTGAGAGCTAGCTGGTAGGTGACCAAATTGGGAAGAAAATAGGGGAAATTCCCAGCCCTTTTCCTACATTAATTGACAAGGTCATTTGGTCTTTTTTATTTTATTAGTTTTATTACATAGGATCATAAATATTCAACAGTGGAATGTTTACACACGGCACTACTGTACTTACTCTGCCTCAAACTGGTTAGGCGTGATGATATCTGCCACTGGTACTACTTTCTCCTTATAGACTGGATACAAATTCTGAGGCACATACTATGGTAAGAGAGAAAAGAAAGGATATATGACCATGATATATTGTAAACATCACACACTTGGTACTTGGTATCATACTTGACAGCAAACATCATGTGACAAGATCATTTTAAACATGGTCGTACGTAATGAAACAATACACTAATGCCTTTATGCTCTTCACGTTAAACTCTAGTGTTTATATCATGCACACACACAGGCATTATGTACAGTATGAGTCAGAAAGACATGAGTTCTTCTGAACAGGTCTCCCAGCTGACAGAGCATTAGAATTTGTCCTAAATGCAACCTGGCAGCAGTAAATAAGACATGGTCCTCCAACATGCTGCTGGAATGGTCATGCATTTCATTCCTCCCTACATCTATATTCTTGTTTTCTCTCCATCCGACAATCTCGAACACACGTACATGCAATCCACTGTGCAAAGACAGACAGACCCATCTGCCAAAACTACAGAACATTACTAACACAGAAGAAATGAAAGAACGTCAATGAGACCAAAGCAATAGAGGAGAGAGTAGCAAACATGCACAAAAGGCTCACCATTGAACCATGATCACCCAGGACAGGGTCACACACTGTAGATAAGAAAGCAGTGTATAAGATTCCAGGTTACTACATAAACTAATAAGGTATCACACTATAACTGAACACAATGTTGAGTAAAATTCTCTTTAAAAGTCAAACTACTGACCGTATACAAGATTAGGATTGGCCATCTTCAGTTCCTGTACGATGTCCACCACCATCTCCAGAAAAGACGTGTCCCTGGTGTAACCTGTGCAAAATTTATACCATAATCAATAAAGATAAAGAGGCTTCATATGTATGAACCCCAACCTTCAACACATATGATGTGACAAGACATCCATCTATAAAGGGAAGTCTTCGGACATAAAACTGCTGTTTAAGGTCAGCAATCAGAACAAAAAATGTGCTTCCAATGGCCAATTTCTTAATTAATGAGTAAAAAAACCCAAAACTGACATTTAATGGTCTGTATATGCTTTTTTGTTGTTGTTGTTCTTTATTGGCACACACTAACATTAAAATTAACTCATAAAATTACATTTTCGTAATAAAATCCGAACGAAATCAACATACATCGACCATTAATATACTTTATATTTCCACATTTATTTCAATTTAACTTCAGATACACAGCATTTTATTTTTCCGTTAGCAATTCAACATTACATATTGCCGAATGGTTTGTGCTGAAAGATTAACCAGTTCCTAGAATTCTGTTGGTTACTGAAATTATGTTCGTCAATCGCTTTCTCATCCTTTTCCATGTCATTTTCACAGCCTTTGAATGAGGACGATGCACTTCAGAAATAAATAAAGAAAAGACAACATACACTGGCCCATCATTCTTTCAGAACCAGTGACTGCCGATGAACCAAAACTCCCTGATGAGGTCATTTTGGGCTTCAGTCGCAATCATTTAATGAAAGAAACAAGGCACTTGAGGCCTGGAGGCTTCACAAACTCAGTCGCAGATAAAAGGGTTGCCATCTGTCCTTTATCCTGCTGTGCCATGATTCATGATAAAGCAAGGCCTCTTATGTCTTATAGCTTTAAAGTCATTAATTACGAATGAAAGCTAGTAGGCATCAGGGTTACAGTATTCATACTGTGCTATCTGGTCTGTCAGCCATGTTAACGTTATTTGGTCAAGTATGCATGTGTTATTTCTATTTTCTCTTCCAGGATGTATAGAGAAAGTGTTTTTTTGTGATGTACATTGGCTTGTCAAGAAAATATTAAGTTTGAGGTATAAAATTCTAAAAATAAAAACCTGAAGTAGAACAACAGAGTTAGCATGAAAGTAGCATTAAGAAGCAAGTTAGTTGCGCTCATGTGAACAGCACTCAGAGAATTGAAGTGGTTCCTTCATCAGCTTCTCGGTTGTCTCTCTGGAAGTTAATAAGCAAAAATAAAAACGCATGAAAGTGCAAAGTCCTCTGTCCTGAAGTCTCTCCTGTGGCCAAAAACTTACACATCATTACAAAGTACTGACAGCTGAGACTTCTTGCATAAATGCTAAATAAAATGAGCCACTGGTTAAGGCTACCTTGAGAGCTAATTTGATATTAGTGAATATGCTAAGAGTCTCTCACGTTAGCCAGCATGATAATGGTACTTTTCCCCTCCTTTTAATTCTTAAATAGTTGTAAATTTTTTTTAAAATGCGACAGTTTTTTTTCTGCTTCTATTCGAGTGGTGTGAAAATCAAAATATTGTGACATGATATCTTTGCCATATGATCCACACCTACTGCTAGTGTGCTAGCTAGCAAGGTATCTATTTTACACAGTTAAATAGCCTACTAACACAAGTTAATTGTGAATCTTCATCAATTCACAGAATGCAGGCTGTGAACATTTACATCAAACATTTGGGGCATTGCGCTTCTAGTAGCATATATATTTGTATCTGTTCACTGTCACAGTTAGCAGCTTACACCTCAGTGGATATTCAAAATCATTCCCTCGCTGGTTACTAAAAACTTTCTACAAACATGCCGACAATGCCAACTCAATGAAAAATGTCCATGGAAAGAAAGTCCTACAGTCTTCATCACGGACATTAACATGTTCTTCAAAACAATCAGAAACTGTGTACATAACAGCTATAAAATTGAATAGCATTAAAAATGTATTCACAAGCTCAAATTCTTTCTAAAAAAAAAGCTCAAAAACATGCTGAACCGTTTTGATTCCATACTATGGTCCACAGTAGACCAATATAACGTTTTTTTTTTTGGCACACACAACAACAAAAATTGGAATCTCCAGCAGCGTAGTTACACCTAAATAGTACTGAACTTTGAAGCATTATGTACTGAGAACCAGCTCACACACAATGCAATGAGATGTTACTGAAGCTGTGAATGAACTTGCAGTTGGCACTGAATTAATGACCTTCAAAATGGCAATAGGACAAAACAGCATGCGGCACATTCACTTTCACACACTGCTTAGAATCCCAACTCCGAGTGTACTATCTTCACTGTACTGGCTTTGAGAGCTGCTGACTTTGCAGCCCTGGTCTAGCTGGGAGATAAGGATTCAGAAAAAGACGTTTCTATGGTAATGCTGACTTCAGGTTTCCCCCACACACACATACATATATAAATATATATTTGTGTGTGTGTGTGTGTGTGTGTGCGTGCGCGCACGCTCGCAATAGAAAGTATGAGCGAGTGGAAAGCCACATTACATAAACAGATCTGCAAAGAGTAAAATTTAAAAATAGAAGCAAAATCTAATCATCTGTGAAAGAACCTCTGAAAGGAGTCAATTATTTTTTGAGTATCGCTTAAATCTCTAAGACCCAAATCTGTACTTCGTAAATGTTCCCGCGGATGCCTGCACAAATAACCATATTTCAAATCATGACCATTTTTAGCATCCTCAATCAGTTAGACATAGACCAACAGTGATATTGATGAGCTCAGCAAAACTTACCAAGCTGATCATCTAACATTACATACCAGATTCTATGGACTCTGCGGTCTTGCTGTTTCATTATCTTTGTTTATGTGCTTACTGATTTTAATCTAATAGCGTTTATATTTACATTTAAAAAGATACACTCAAGTAACCTGACTATTGAGCGACCTTGTTTAATTTAAAGACTCGTATTAAAAGGAACGCAATGCGCTGGGGGAAAAAAGGGCATCTTCCAAGCAATAAAACTGTTTGCTTCTAAATTGGAGGACTAATTGTGATAACCACGATTTAAACATAAAGCAATACACATGGATATAATTTCATAGCTTTACTGTACTTCCAAATGTATTCCCGTTGTTTGCTGTATCACACACTCGGTTTTAAGTGCAACCCATATGTCACGTTAAGAAAACACAGCCACACACGCGCACACACTTCTTGGCACACTGTTATTGTTTTGACAGGGTCAGTCTTGTTTCTCACATTCTTCACAAGTCGGCTATGTATCTGTCAACACGTCAAGCACTCAGTGTCCACAGAGAAAAACTATCCTGCAGGAAATGAGCTCAACACTACATTCATCACAGCACTACTGTACATTAACTGACAGCTCAAAGGATGAAAGGGGGATTTTTAAGTGAACAGTTGGATGGAAGGCAGACGGTGTTTCATTCATTAAAAAAAACCCCAAAAAAACCTTAAGGTTAAAGTAGCTTCTGTCTGGCCAGTTTATACTGAACAATATTTAGAAAATGTGTTAGTCCTGATTTAAATACGTCCAAGTTCTTTGCCCTGAAAATAATTCACCAAGCAGCTCCTCTTTCTCCCCTGTCAATCATAGTGACGGTAGCCACCATGATTTGTGCAAATCATAGTCATAATTACCACCTTTTTACCTACCAATATTATTCAACAGACATATGTCTGGAAAAAGTATCCTGTCCAAATAGTATTTTTTAGATTTAGTTCCATTTACAATACCTCGTAGTGGTAAGATAGGATTGTTTTGTGAATACAGCCCCAGAATAATGTCCTCAGAATAAGGACTTGAAGCTCTATTACGCCAAGGATGAATACTGCACTACACACTTTTCTCCTTTCTCGCTCAGTTACCCTTTTCCTCTCCTTCCTGTCATCTCAAGGAGATGAGACAAGAGACTATATCCATCAGAATGTTACACACTAAAACTGGAAATGGTGCATAACGTCTGGGGCTTTGTGTGTGCGTGCGTGTGTGTGTGCGCATGCGTGTGTGTAAAACCTTCTAAATAACCACATGTCCTCTACGGTCCCTGTGGTAAAATGTGAAAGGTATAGCAAGCGTATCTAGAGTGATATTTTTATAGTTTATTATATCACACAGTCTGAGCAATGTTCTGCCCTTTTAAAGACAATCATTTATTTACGCTTTGGGTCCACATTCTAAGATTATGAAACGTAATGGCCTTTTTACCACCTCCATAGAGTATAAAGTCATTATTTAGCAATTTCCATCTACTCCAAATGAAAATTCCTGATCCTCTGCATACAGATTAGCATTGCATCCAGTATAACATTACGTACCATTCAATACAACCCAGATGCTTAAAGACATGCGCATGGTTCACAATACAAAATGGCTTTCTGGGTTGCCATGCCACACAACCGAAAATCCAATCATCCACCTGTGAGGACGTAGTCATAGTGGTTGACGTTGTTGAGCTTGATTCCCTCATACAGCACATGGAGCTCGTCCGCCGTCACGACCTGCCCTTTCCAGTGCGCGTAACCTGGACAACATAAAGGTCAGAGGTCAAATGATGAGGTGATATGGGACCAGATCTGCAATGTCTTTCTATTTAAGGAAAAAAACTCCTTCTCCTGCTGAAAACAATTCATATATAATATAAAACAGTGAAATGGTGGATACTGTAAAGGTTGATTTCAGCAAGATGTTTTATGGTGTAATTGCTTGATCAAAAATACTACTCAAACATACTACCTGGCAACAAACGATGGTAGGCTAATAGCAGTAATCCGGTTTGATTCATGATCTTCAGCACTAATAATCTGGGTTGATATACACTCATATACCGCCACTTTAATAGGAACACCTGTACACTTGCTGATTCGTGCAATTATCCGTTATCCATACATAGGTCATAAATAGATTTTCAAACACAACAGTCTCTAGAGTTTACACAGAATGGTGTGGAAAAACAAAATACATCTAGTGAGTGGTAGTTCTGTGAGCAGAAACACTTTGTTGATGAGAGAGGTCAGAAGAGAGTGGACAGACCGGTTTGAACTCTCAGGAAAGTTACAGTAACTCGAATAACCACTCTTTACAATCGTGGTAAGCAGAAAAGCATCTAAGAATGCACAACATGGCAAAGACGTCCTATACGTGTGCTTCCAACTTTGTGGCAACAGTTTGGGGATGTAATGGTCAGGTGTCCAAAACTTTTGGCCATATACAATAATGTATGAGTGCCAATCATTTTTGCTTGCCATGCAACACCAGTTTACAAGCAGAAGGGGGTTCAGACACTTATAAATTTCTTGAAGCTGGGTTTTATGATGAATGTAAAAGTTGAGGCACTTTTCTGCTGTCTAGTGTCATTTTTTTATGGAACTGCAACGCCAAGCGATTGATTATTCAATATACGAATAAACTGATGGTCTTCCAAACAGCATTTGGCTGACTAAGTGTTCGTGAGAATCAGTTCATTCGAGTCAGTGGTGTGAAAGCAACAGAAATGAGAAAAGGAATGGATAGGGAACTACAGCCACAGGGACACTGACAGACAGACAGACAGACAGACAGGGAAAAAGAGGTGCAGTGAACAGAGGCTTCGCTGCTTTATCAGAGACAGTTACTGTTGCCGTGGGAAGCCGTGATGTCACAATTCAGGTGAATCACCAAGCTGGTCACATGATGTGCTGCTTGTTGCTAAGTAACAGAGCAGAAGAAAGCCTGAGGGGCTGCACGAGAGAGTCACGATCTCTGTATGCACGTGTGTGTGTGTGTGTGTGCGCGCGTGCACATGTGCATAGGGGATCCTTTGTCATAAGGCATCCTCTTGTCATCTCTATTTGCTTCTGCAATTCAGCAATGTCTTTATGCTACAAAATGTTCACACACCATCCTACACTATGACACTGACAATTTATTTAACACTAAATCATAATCATGAGCATGCAGATAAACACATAAATACACATACAGAAGATTAATGATGCATGAGGCAGCAGTAACAACAGTGATTGTGTGTGCCGCTTTTACCCACCAAGGCTTTGCGGCCTATGCTTAAATTCCTTATGTTTAGCTGAACAGGAAAAAAAAGAAAAGAAAAAAAAAAAAAAAAAAAAAAAAAAAAATCACAGCTTTTGAAGGTCACACAATAACGTAGTCAGTTCTACTCTGTTTTCTGATCTTAGTAAAGACTAACAAATACGCCCAGGTTCCTTGATACTGAAGTGCAAACTCCTTGCAAGAAATGCAATTCTAATGAGTGAAAAGGTCTCAGTACAAAGAGCATCTTTACAAGCATTTAGCAAATGTTTATACAGCTTGCTCTGTGGCTCAGCAAAAAAGATTCAGCATCTAGCCTTTTCAAATTTATGAGAGAGAAGGTTAATGGTTTTCAGGGAATGGAGATTAAAAGACACAGTGAACCTTGGACATGATGGACCTGGCATTAATCCAAGAAGCCAGACTGGTACTATGTATATCTGGGTAAAGAGAAATACAGCAACAAATACTGGAGAAAGAGGAGCCAGATGGCAGTACTTAGTACTAGCAGAGAAAGTGGATTTAAAAGATAAGAGTCAGACAGTTAGTTTCTGGGACTGAGTCATAGTGTTGTGGCAAGAGAGAGGGGAATGAGTAAGACAAAGGATTTCACACACAAAAAAAAAACTTCTCTCCCATGCAGCACAACGGAAAAGTGCTCGCGCTTCTGTCAGGAGATGGAAAATTTAAATCCTAATGATGCCATGGCCGCCAATGACCAGTAGCCAAGAGAGCAAAAATGTCTGAGTTCTCTGGGTGGGACGTATGGCATACTCTCTCACCTGTCAATTACAGGGACACTAACCAATTGTAAGCATCTTTGTGCTCATGTATGTGGAAGAAGGCAGACAGAACTAACCCTAACCCTCCGGGTGTGTTACGCAGCATGAAGAGCAGTTTAAAAAGATGCATTTGGCCGGCTTCACATGTCTCGGAGAAAGCACATGTTAGCCTCCTTCTAGAGAGGCATGAACAGGGCAAGAATAGAGACAAGAATAGGCATGAACAGCTTTGGTCTTTCGTCTTGAAGGAAATTCCATGCCAGCGCGAAAAGCGTTCACTTCTGAAAATGAATGTTTTCATTAAAGAGTTTAAGCAACATCAGAGCAATTACATGTAGGTTTTGTTTTTCAGTGTGGCACGTTGTCCGCATTAACGTGTTGCCCACTCTGTTTTACTGCGGTGATGGCTTTTCTTCTTATTGCTACAAACCAGATGTGAAAGAAGCTGCCCTTTCCAGGAATACTGACCGGCAATAAATAAAACCATTCTGGTTAGCCCCGGTCATTTACTTCTAAAGCAAAATTAGCATTGGCAATTTCATTTGATAACACAACAGAGAGAAGCCAAATGCAAATCAGTAACGGGATTCTGAGCCCCCATCACCTCCACACGGGTTTGACTACCGTTTAGACCTCCTAGTTCAACCCATTAGTTGAAAAGCTGACGTCAAACTTCAAATTCTCTTATCCCTCTCTCTCTCTCTCCCTCTTTTATATTTATCTCTCTCCACCAGGTCTCTACCTCCATCGCGATCTCTCGCCTGCAGTGTACATGTAATCCCTCACTCTCCTCCTATCCTCTTATTTCCCAAAGTAATTCCTCACTCTCCTCCTATACTCTATTTTCATCTCTGTGGCTTTCAATTTTTTTTCTCTCTCTCTCCAAGGCCCAGGAAGCCATCTCTGTTGCCAGAATGAGTGAAACGGAGTGTGAGACGGCGCCATGTGCTGCGGGATCCTAATGAGCCAACAGACACACACACACACACACACACACACACAAAATGAATCAGCTAGGCAAACTCGAGCACACTTTTACACACATGCACACAACTGTCTGCGTCATTCACCTTCAGATCTCCGCCAAAAGAGTGCAACTCTCCCATTCAGAAAACCCTCCATGGCTGCCAGCTACTCGCACATCCTAATTATTCCATACACACCCTCTCCCTCTCCATCTCCAGCTCCACGAGACAGCCTGCTAACTATAATACTTCATGAAGCCCGTTATTACCACAATAACTGACATACTACGCTGGTTACTGCACAACATATGCACATTACAGCCAATGGCAGGTTGTGCTGAGGTTAAGAACCTGCTCGGGCAATAAGCTCAAATACAACTCAATTAAGTATTCAAACAACTGGTCCATTCCATCTATTAGACAGCGCCTGCCCAAGGCCCCATCATCAGCCAAGCAATGCACGCATTTTATCCCCTCCCCACCTTTTTTCTTCCTTTATAGGGACAAAGCTGCTCAAGTGGCTAAAGACAACATCAAGGCCCTAAGGAAGATAGGTGCATTCGACCAAGATTTCAGTGCCAGATGCATGGATAACAACAGTGGTCTAAATTCCCGATTCCAAAATCAGTCATCGGACGATGAGAGTGGTTGATGATGAGGGTTTATATGCTGAGCATAAAGTTGTTTGATTCACACGATGTGAGCCCAAGTCCATTCATTTCAATAGGAAATTGTTTCTTCTGTCTGGAGTGTTAAGTATTTATAGAATTTTGCTTCTCTGAGGTGTATCGTGATATTTCCATTTAATATTCATTATGAGCTCTACCTTTTCTTACACACTAGGCAGTAGCAAAAGAGATAGAACCACACAGAGCATGAAGTTTGTGAGCAGGAACCTAACTGTCTCGAAAAGTTAAGCTAATCAGAAGGAAGCGTTATAGCATGTGTCAAACAGCCTGCATTGTTTGGATACGTCTCGTCTCATGCCTACTCGGTACCAGCACCCAATACTGTCATAATATGTGACATAAGCCTAGTGTATGTTGTGACGCTAATGAACAAATGACAGCAATCTGGACATAGTTCATGATTAACGAACAAACAAAGCAGACTGTGAGGTGCATTCTATGGAAATATCAAGAGGACAAAGCATTTTTTTAAGAACACCAATAACCTGAGAAAACACTGTATAGCATTTAAACATTATCTCTATTAGAGAGCAAAGGGTGGCCAAGCTGAGCATGCAGAGCCGTATCAGTGAGCATGCACACAAAGGTATTCATGAACATGGGGAAATGAAGCGAGCGTGAAGAGAAAATATTGCACATGAGAACACTTCATTTCTGCAAGCACTGAGACACACACGATTCCTTTTACCAGGTTCTACACTTTGTTCGCGAGTCACAGCACCTTGCACTTATTTTAATGACCACATTCGCTGATACTGCTTTGCACACTCAGGCTGGCTACTCTCGCACTCTCTATTAAAAGATACTATTTGAACAGTGTGAACATGTTTTATCAGGTTACTACTGGTTAGAAAAAATAATTTTTTTTAAAAATAAACAAACAAACAAATAAATAAATAAAAGATAGTACCATCCATCCATTTTCAATACAGGGGACCCTGGAGTCTATCCCAGGGAACTCAGGATACAAGGCAGGGGACACCCTGGACAGGGCACGAGACGCCAACCCGTTCACACACTACAGACATTTTGGAGATGCCAATCAGCCTACAGCATGTGTCTCTGGCCTGGGGAGGAAACCGGAGTACCCGGAGGAAACCCCCAAAGCACGGGGAGAACATGCAAACTCCACACACACAGGGCGGAGGTGGGATTCGAACCCCCAACCGCAGAGGTGCGTGTCAAAAGTGCTAATCTTTTGCATAAAATAACTAAAAACAAGAAATATAGGAAGATGATCAAGTATCATGAGCTCATTTGCATATTACATATAATGCAGCGAATATGACTGGCTAACTGGCAGGTAAAAAAAAAAAAAGCATTTGGTGACCATATCAGGACATAATCCAGATACAATAGGAATGAAATATCCAAGTGAAAGAGACATCCCTATTCGAGTTCGTTTTAAAACTGATACGTTTGAATTTTGGCTGCACCGACAGTCATTTTAAACTCAATTCAGTTTAAACTTTTACGCAAATCAGATGAATTTCTGAAATGAAACATGCCAAATCTAAAACATTCCTGTATGTCTACCCTTGGTGATGATAACAACGTTAAGAGAATGTTGTAAAAACAGCACATAATAGGCTAGGTTACTCGAGCTGTGGCAATAACATACAGTGTCTCTATGATATTTCTTCATCATCATTCTATCATTACTAGCAGGAATGGTGAAGTGGTCTTTATAAGCAAGGCCAGAATGTGACTAATGGTACTGCACACTATGAACTCACTCTGACAGACCCACAAAGCCTGAGAGTCAAAAATTCTTTAACAGAGAAATTCAGGTTACACAGTAGGGTTACAGCTGACTTGGAAGCAAGTCAGAGATCTAAATAAGTGAGGCAGAAAGGAAAAGAAAAAGGTGTTTCTCACTGATAATAGAGAGAAAGGAAGAATGGAAGACTGTCCTAGAGACTTCCTTTACCTCAGGTGAGAGATAGATAGTGTGTTAGTGTAACAGCAGATTATATCTGTATATGCTTATAGTATTTGTGAGAATATAATAAGGAGCAAAGAACACACACACACACACACACACACACACACACACACACACAACTTGAAGGACTAATCTTTCCTCTCTGGCTGACCTTAGAAGTTTTGTCTCACTACGTAACCTCTCTGTCCTGTGACTCTTAGACTACCTCCAGTGGTGTCCTGCATACTGATCATCCAACACACACACACACACACACACACACACACACACAGCAAGTACATTTCCCTAGACAAATCATCACAACACCCCAAGCAGCTAAGCCATCATTCACTCCATCCTGAAAACGTCCCTCCTATCGCTCTTTATTATAGACAATTTGAGGATATTAAACGTGACAAAAGGAATGGTCAAGAGTAATTGAACATGTTTTGAAGTGTTTTAATTGAGGCATCCCAAATTAGACTAATCCAGAGTCTAATCCTCAGGTCTTTGCTTCATCACATGACGACACAGATGAACTCGGGAGTTGTACAACTTGGCTAATGTGCATGCAGTAAACACCCCATTTTTAACTACCACCTACACAGCAATTATCTCCACACATGCACGGACCCCATGCCCACTGTATCACGCACACACACCTGATTGGACATAGCAGAAATAGTCATCAGGAACGGACAAGACTCTGGACACATTTCTAAATGCATATAAAGTTTGATCACACTCCTGTTAAACTGCATTCGTAAATACTGCACAGTTACGCTCTAATGAAATTAATGACGCGAATCCAAGTTATCGAGTAAGCAATTCAATTTGTCTTAAAATAACAGATCATGCCTCTGTAAGCTCTAGTTTCTGACTGACTGAAGATGAAAGAATGATGCAGTGGCTTCATGAAGACAGATTTTTCACTACATTAAATCCAGAAAAAGTTTTAAAGAACGTATCGAGAGAAATGTGGTGCAACTGGGTTGAAAGACACAAGCAAAGCTTTGGGATCGAGTCAGAAGGTTCTGAAATGATTCTTCACTGCAGTAGGTCAGTGAGCACAAAACGTCAAAGAAGGTGGTCACAATGAACGATTTTAGCTTTCCGTGAACGAGCACTGGTTTTCTTATGGTCAATGTTTGAGGTGAACACAAATTCCCATGCAAACCTTCATGTCCACTGAGCGCACTGTTACAAAAGGCAGAGTTTAACACACGGAGTGATTCATCATGTGGGTTTGATATAGCATTTACGAAGACAGTGCTAGCATGCTAGACATAATGAGGTACAGCATGCTCCAAATATACCTGTATGGTTGGAGAACTGTACTGAGTTAATGGAATCCACTTCAAAGCCCATCACCTGTAACATAAAAAGATTGGACAAGATTAATTGTGGTTAAAAGAAAATAAATAAATCAATTAAATGATTCATAATTGAACTGAAAAATCCCACCATGGTTAAAGTGCACCTATTATGGTTTTGAAATGTGCCTAATTTTGTTTTAAAGGTTTCATACAACAGATTTACATGCTTCCAATGTAAAAAAACAAAAACAAACAAAACACTTTAATGTGCTCATAATTTAATCTGCAGCATTACCGTTTTTTTCCCCCCAGTGTCACAAACGACTCGTTAAATGATCCGTTCTAAAGGATTCCTTCTAAACTCCTCCATTCAGAGAGCATACTCATTGGTCAGATGTCCCAGTCTGTTGTGATTGGTCTACTGCTGTCAGAGTGTGTCAAAAAGGAAACGCCCACTACCATAAGGAGTTTCACCTCTGTCTGTTCGCGAGCCGATGAAGATCAGAGGTGGGGCTTTTTGTTACAAACCTACGTAGGTTAGTACAGGAAGTAAAGTCTAGAATCACTAACGACTCGTTTCAGCTGTTCAGAATCGGTTCCTTCTTTTGGGAGTCAATAACTCTGTTTGTCGTGCGCCTTCATTTTTGAAACTTTGCAGATGTTTTTACATTCAAAAACAGCTCTATAGCACACTACATGAAAGGTAATATTAGAAAAACCTTATGTAATATTAGAAAAACCACATTTGTGAAGCTCAGAAGCTCTGTACAGTAGCGATTCAATACACATCTCGATCCATGTGTGTGATGCAATGCAAAAACACAACAGTTCAACAAGTAATGATTCAATACACTTCAATTCACTACAGATCTGGTTCAGTTCAGCACGATACAATTCGATTCAGTTCAGTTAAATTTCCACCACAGGAAAGACTAAACTGGAAGAATGCTCACCGCATCCTAACCAAGAGTTTCCCAAAAGCAAAGTCAGCACAAATGGTAGCGCAAGCATCACAATGAACAGTCAGACACACACACACACACAGCCTGGTGCTTCAGCAAGACGGAACCATGTCCCATAATAACGAGGAGAAGAACCAGTTATATAGCAGCCTGTCACAGAGCAGACTTCGTGGAGAGTTTGTGAGGCAACAAAGCTCTTCAGGAGCAACAATAAAACTGGTTTGAGATGATTAAACAGTCCGTGCAGGATTTCACCAAGTTTGTGATTGTTGCGGCCAAAAACGCTCGATTTTGCTGCGCCTTCCCCCCAAAACAATTTTTTGTGGAAAACTACTTGAATTGGCGAAATCGCAATTGCAAAAAATAGTTTTGCAACATCTTTTCTTTTCACAGTGAAGTTTGGTGGTAAATGAGACCTTTTAGCTGTACTCGTGTTCGACACATGCGCAGCGAAGAGGGCTTTGGCTGAATGAGCATTGTGATGACGTCACGTGACACGTCTCGGCCCAAATTTGCGGTATTTCTGAAAAATTGCAAGCTCCTCAGAATACTACGGAGTTTGCTTGATTTCACGTTAATTTCTGTCAACGCAAAAATCCCTGAGGGCCTGAACACTCTCTCTCTCCAAGTTACGATGGTGTTAACTTTGCAATGATTTTTAGAAACCCATACCAGAAGGATGTCCAAGTGAGAAGCGGTGTTTCCCCTTATTCAGCTACCAGAACATTTTTTGCATTACTAGAAATGGGTTTTTTTTTTCGGTTCATGACGTCATTAGCGGGTCATATAAATCGCAGTCGCGCGCTTTTTTTACACGGTTTTGGCACTTGTAGCACACCACAGTCTGCTGCTCTTACAGCTGACTGAACTGAGACGGAGTCAAAATCCAATGAATCGATACACCTCCTGATAGAAGGACAGCCAGAAAACAGGGTGCTTAGCTGCTCTGGTCTGCTTCTGTCTTCTCTCTGGTTCTCCTGTGAATTGCGTACTTATCTTGAAGGAATCAATCAGCAACATTAATGATGCTGGTGTCCATAATGACCGTTTTGTCGCTGGTGGCTGCCCAGGCTGAGTGATTCATTCTCTCTCTCTCACACACACACACACACACACACACACACACACACCACCTACAGAGATCAGTTGATACTATCTGTTTATTTAGATTCAGCGTTAGGGTTCACAGGGAATTACCTCACTAATGCATGGGACATTGCATGGAATCGCTGATAAATTTACTTTTAATATAAAAAGTAATTGCTTTAATTCAATGATAAAGCATCTGTTAAACAGTTCAAATAAAGCCACGCGACATGCTTGAAGATATCTTTACCATGTGACCTTTACTTTCTTGCCCACACCGGCTGCTATAGTGACATTCTTACCGGTCCATCTGTAAGCGCGTGCATTCGTGGAAAAATGTGTAGCTCTAACTCGCTAACGCTTTTTTATTTGTAAATAAAATAATTCACGCGTCTTACCTGTAAAGGAAAGGACGCAGATTTGTTCCCCACGTAGCCCCTCACTACATGACTCTGGATGGACAGCACTCGGCACTCCATGTCGCGCATAAAGTTGTTGGACAGCTCCGCGCGCTTGGCGCGACAGCACCGCGGTTTGACCGACTGCAAGCCGCAGGAAGAGCAGCCCACCGGCTCGCTTTGCTTCCAACTCGGGATCCGTGATGGCAATTTAAGAAGCCACACGCCGAACTGAAGGACATGCAACATGGAGAGACCGTCATTGGTGAGGCAGAGCCAGACCGCAACTACTCAGGCATTCTCGGCGAGCACCTAAAACTCGCTGACATCACGACGAGTAAATTGACCGTTTCCAATCCGTTTCCCCCTGGCCCGATTTATATAAATATATATTTAAAAATGCATTCGTCTCAGATGTCATCTCGGATAAGGGTTAATCACGTGATTTGTGATTACGCATTAACACAGTTTATTAACGGGTCATTTCCTGGATTATTTATTTTTAGTTGTGTGTTTTTTGTTGTTTACGTTGAAAAAAAACCCAGACTGTTTATGCAAATACACTTTGCTGTTCATAATCAAATGCAACATTCAGTACTAATGCACTAAACTTATCAGAATATATAAATGTCCTGAAAAAAAAAAAAAGCTTCTGGAAACCCGACATAGCTTTAGGAGATGCAGACAGACGCGACGCTTAATGCGGAAGTTGGGTCCTTTCTCAAAACACGTCACGTTCTGAAATCCGCCAATCACTTTGAGCGTCACTGATGACGTAAAGACAAATTTGCATGGGCTTTGACGTGGCTCGCGTGCCAAAAATGTGCAAACGGTATTCCATCCTTCCCCACCTTAAAGTGGAATTAAACTTAATTTTAAAATCTCTTCATTTGATAAATAATATAAAAAACCACCTAAGATTCCTTAAATATCTTGAAGAAATCTTTAAAGAAAGTCTATGTATTTCCCTGTGCTGTAAAATCTGTATGTTAATGTATGTTTATATCTGTTGTAAGATGTATGTTCTGTTTACAAATTGTTGTTGTTGTTGTTGTTTTTCATGTAATTGTAAGTAATTTCTTTGCAATGTTTATGTAACTGTTTTTCATCTTTGTGTATTAATTAATAATAAAAAATAAATAAATAAATAAATAAATAACTGTAGCCGTGTCAGCAATGTGTCTCTTTTCTATCATTAGAACATGGAAATACCTTCATTGTGCTCAGTAAATTATTTGCTATATTATCGTATATTATATGTAACAATACAACATATTTAAACAAATATAGCACACAGAGGGTTCTTTAGTTTGTTACACCCTTTGAATGAGGTTCAGTGTAGAATCATATAGAACAAAAGGTCCCAAGTAGAACCATTTTGCAGTCCATTTACAGTCATATACCCTCAAACCATTGTTTGTAACCTAGGCATGATATTTGGGAGTTATATAAGACACACTGATGCAGAGAACACATAAAGGTGACACATTAAATGTATTTATTTATTAAAAAATAATAATCATCAGACTGTGGCGAGTGGTTTTTATCTTTCTACAGCCAAAAGGTACACTGACCACTTTAAAATCATCACCTGTACCCCTATTCATTCATGCGGTTATACGTTGCAGCAGCACAATGCATAAAATCATGCAGATAGAGATGAAAAGCTTCAGCTAATGTTCACATCAGATTTCAGAAACTGCTGATCTGCTGGGATTTTCACACACAACAGTCTCTAGAGTTTACACAGAATGGTGCAAAAAAAATAAATCCAGTGAATAGCAGTTCTGTGGGTGGAAATGCCTTGTTGATGAGAGAGGTCAGAGGAGAATGGCCAGACTGATTTGAGCTGACAAGAAGGCTAGAGTAACTCAAATAACTCTTTACCACCGTGGTGAGCAGAAAAGCAACTCAGAATGCACAATACACAGAACATTGAGGTGGATGGGCTAGAACGGCAGAAGAACACATCAGGTTCTGCTCCTGTCAGCCAAGAACAGGAGTCTGAGGATACAGTGGGCATAGACGCACCCAAACTGGCCATCTGAAGATCGGAAAAAGACGCTAGGTGTTCTTATTAAAGTGGGTAGTTAGTGTAAACGTGCCCACAAAGATGAAGCAATGGTCCTGACAGTCCACCTACATACTTATATGATATTCCTGTACAATTCCTCTGCCTGTAACTACATTCACAAACTATATTTCAATGCAACACCCGAGTGACAAAATATTTGTAACCTAACACCACTTTTGTGTTGATCATGGGAACATACAATTATAAGTACACTGAATGAAGTGCTACTTAAAATGAGATACTGTGAACATAACTCATTAGCAGGCTCTAAAACATATTGCAGCTGCATGCTTTGAACATTTCTCTCCGACAGCTGAGTCACTACAGTTCTCGTTCTCTCTCTCTCTCTCTCTCTCTCTCTCTCTGTGTGTGTGTGTGGTCGTGACTGCAGGAGAAGGGGATTAGAGCTATACAGAAGTCAGACGGCACACAGGCTGGTGAATCATCACCGCTGAGCACAAAAGCCACTTCAACGTCACACTGAGAGACGGAGGAGGTCAACACGACAATATGCCTGACTATGGTGAGAAGGAGCAGCGATTTAGTGACACCTGTGGGTCAAATGATATCATTACATAAATACACTCACCCAATGTACTGTATGTACCGTACAGTACAGTGCACTCACCAAGCACTTAGGAAAACCTCTACACCTACTCATTCATGCAATTATCTAATTAGCCAATCGTGTGGCAGCAGTGCAATGGATAACATTATGCAGATACGGGTCGATAATGTTCACATCAATCATCAGAATAGGGGAAAAATGTGATCTCAGTGATTTTGACTGTGGTAATGTTGTTGGTGCCAGATGAGCTGGTTTAAGTATTTCTATAACTGCTGATCTGCTGGGATTTTCACACACAACAGTCTCTAGAGTTTACCCAGAATGGTGAAATAAAGATAAAATATCCAGTGAGCAGCAGTTTTGCAGACAGAAACGCCTTGATGATAATAGAGGACAGAGGAGAATGGCCAGACTGGTTCGAGCTGACAGAAAGGCTACAGTAGCTCAGATAAACACTCTGTACAATAGTGGTGAACAGAAAAGCATCTCAGAATGCACAACGCGTCGAACTTTGATGTGGATGGGCTACAACAGCAGAAGACCACATCAGGTTCCACTTCTGTCAGCCAAGAACAGAAAGCTGAGGCTGCAGTGGGCACAGGTCACCAAAACTAGAGCGTTCAAGACTGTAAAAAAGTGGCCCGGTCTGATGAATCTTGATTTCTGCTGAGGCACACGGATGGTAGGGTCAGAATTTGGCGCCGACAGCATGAATTCATGGAGCCAACCTGCCTTGTGTCAACAGTCCAGGCTGGTGGAGGTGGTGTAATGGTGTGGGGAATGTTATCTTGGCACACTTTGGGCCTGTTAATACAAATCAATCGTCGCTTGAATACCACAGCCTATCTGAGTATTGTTGCTGACTATGTGCATTCTTTCATGCCCACAATTTACCCGTCTTCTAATGGTTACTTTCAGGATGATAATGCACCAGGTCACATGAAAACTGAAAGTCATCTG
Organism: Stegophilus panzeri; assembly: GCA_024331685.1. Taxonomy (NCBI): domain Eukaryota; kingdom Metazoa; phylum Chordata; class Actinopteri; order Siluriformes; family Trichomycteridae; genus Stegophilus; species Stegophilus panzeri. The sequence goes on along the minus strand of JANDJT010000154.1, from coordinate 11,207,402 downwards.
AAACTGGTCTCATGAACATGACGATGAGTTCAGTGATCTTCAATGTCCTTCCGAGTCACCGGATCTGAATCCAATAGAACACCTTTGGGATGTGGTATAACGAGAGATTCACAGCATGAAAGTGCACCTAAAAAACTGCAAGAGTTCATGTCAACATGGAGCAGAATCTCAAAGGAATGGTTTCAACATCTTGTAGAATCCATGCCATGAAGAAATGAGGCTGTTTTGAGAGCAAAGGGAGGCCGTACCTAGTGTTACTATAGTCTTCCGTGAGTGTATACTCATATTCTGTGTTCTTAAATTCCTTATGATGTCTGGATGTGCACTTTCTCATAGCCTTTTATATCTCTATCTAAATAATACATGCATTTTGCACATTCTATAATGTTTTAAAGTAGCAATTTGTCATTTTTCAAGCCCTCTGCTGCCTCTGAGGTGAATTTCAATGGCAATGAAAATTGAATTGGTAAGCCTTTCACTTTCCTCCAACCCATCCCACCCACTCTGTCGAAGCTGTGTATGCTGTGTGAGTTGTCTTTTATAGGAATGTTGCAGAGCTGAGTGCCTTTATTACATTTATGGGTGGAGCTAATTTTAAGACCAGAAAAATGTAAAGAGTGGTCCGAAATGCAGAAGATTTGCAGCCAGATTCACTGCAAATCAAAGTAGGTTTTTTTCCAAAGTATATTTAAAAAATATGTGAATAGTAATACTTATTATTGGTTTAGTAACACTTTTAAACACTACTGTACACACTGCTCCCTTAATAGTTTTAAAATGTTTATATATAATTGAATGTGTATATATATATATATATATATATATATATATATATATATACTGTACACCATATTTCTCAACAACAAAGGAGCAAAATATAGACAAATATAAACTTGCTCAGACTAAGCAACCATCTGTACTAACCTGTTTATATGCATTAGACATTATATTCTTAGTGGGTTTCCTCAGTGTACTCCGGTTTCCTCCCCCAGTCCAAAGACATGTGCTGTGGACTGACTGGCATTTCCAAATTGTCTGTAGAGTGTGAATGTGTGTGAGATTGTGCCCTGTGGTGGGTTGGCACCCTGTCCACTGTGTCTAAGGTGGGCTTGTAGTATACAGGATGAATGGAGGATAATTTGTACAAAAATATGTGTTTCATATAAATAGAATTCAGCTGCCATTAGTGAGTTTTGAAAAAAATATGTTTTCAGGTTATATATTAGGTTGAAAAACACTGGAATTTTCCTTTAAGAGGATTGCTCTTAGAGGTCAGATTTTTGCCTGGTTTACCTTTTAAAAGCAGACTAACCATTTATTTTATATATATATATATATATATATATAAATCTTGAAATCACCCTTCAAAGGAGATGAAAAATTATAAGTTAATACATTTTTCAGTATATAACTTCAGCATATACTGGTATTGAATTACATTAACTGTGAAACCATTTCCAATATCCTTATCATGATATATCATAACATGCCTCTTCATGATGAATTATTTATAGCTAAGTCAACATGACTGCTGCTAAACAGGGATAAATAAAGTTTTAAAAGGGACAACCTTTGGTCTCGTGTGCTGACCTTTTCATGCTCAACCTCTTTCACTGGCAGGAGGCTGGTGTCCAGCTCCATCTGTAATGGGTCTGGTGTAACTGGAGTAATGAAGACAACACATTGCCAGGAGATCTGATCCACAGCTGTAGTGGTATAACAGAGCGCTGCTCACTTGATCAAATGTCCCATTGTGTTAAGAAGAGGTGTGGATGGAGAGAGAGAGAGAGAGAGAGAGAGAGATAGATAGTGAGAGATAGTTTTCAGAAAGGTAGCTAGTCGGATGATCAGTTAACCCTTATTACATTAACTTATATTCACTTTATTATTGGAATGGAATAGTAATTATCAAATTTATGATAACATTTTGGTCTTTATTTGTGACTTGTTTTTCTTAGCAAAATGGCAATGTTTGGGATTGAACTTAACAAGATCTACATCAAATAGACTTAGCCAATCAATTCATTTGCTGGAAATACAACTCATTTCTTCAACTGCCTTTTTTTTTCATTTGACCTTTCCTCGATCAGCTTGTTGGAGACATGGTGGGGTCACTGTGATCTTTTCATGGCATCCATGGACAGTGTCACGTACTGAGGGTCAGAGATGAAAGGATGAGACAGACATTATGGCTTACCTAGAAAAGAACACTGGAGAACAACAACAGCCTGCCACAAAGACAAAAAACACTGTGGACAAGGTAAGGAAAATTTGTAGTCGCTATTCTCTATCCTAACATGACTTTTGTCAAATTTTATCCAAACTATTGCAAGAATAGAATAAGCAATTACAAATTAAAAATTACACTGTGCTTCAAATAACTACATCTCAATTACATACAAAAAGGATATGAGTCAAAGCAAAAATGAGGCATAAGCAGGAATCTATTGGATGGTGCCTTTGAGGAGATGGCTTCCTTCAATTAAAAAAATTATTTACTAAAATGTAAATGGATAAACCTAAATAGACTTACATTTTAATTCCATCCATTAGAATTACACACCAAATTTCACAATGGTTCATGTTCATGGTCAACCAAAAAATTACGGGCAAAGCTGACCTGCAAAAGGGTGTTTAATTACACCATTACTTAGGCTGTTACTTGCATCATTGGCTATCTAGTTAACTAACTAGCTGGTTTGTATCCACAACAAACAATACTAAAAAATATAAAATCTTTATGTGATTGTAATTACAACTGATAAAAATGTATAAGTGTGTGGGTTTCAGTATTTACACCCACTGACCAGATTATTATCCTTTTTAATACCACAGCACTGTTGAATTCTTGATTCTGATTGGTCAGAAGGTGTTGATTCATTTCCTATAACAGCAGCTCTGACAAGAGTGCTGGCTGTAATTCAAATTACAGGTTTATATTAATGCACTACTTTGAATACATTAGCGTTTCTATAGTAGCAGCTTACACAGGGACTTGTATGGGGGATAATCCACATATGGATATTTATGAACATTTTAAAAAATATGTGTCATTGTTAATATTGTATAAAGTTTTCTGTGAGGAAATGTTTATTTTTTATTTTTGAAATGAGTCTCCAGTGTCAGTGCTTTTTAACAATCAGAGGTGTGGCATTTTCCAACAACTTTTCTGACACGGAAAAGCCTAGTATAGAAGATTTGCAGTTTCTTGGAAACAACCTGTTTTTTTTTTTTTGTCTTATTTACTTCAAGAGAAGGAAAAATAAGCCTGTTAACAACTGTTTCAGCATAAGTGTAATAATAACAACTGTATATTGCAAGATTCTCAAAGCTCATGTTTATAGAACTGCTGTTCAAAAACATCTAAGGCTAAGTTCTCATGTAAGAACATATATATATGTTGCCTACTATTAAACATGGTGTTGGATCTATAAAAGAAGACATTATGTTTGAAGACCCAGTGGCATTGATGGTTTTCACTCTTATTCCTTGCCATTAATACACACGCCTATCCACATTCCAGACCTCTGTTAACGAGGAGGTGAAGTCAGGTTACTATGAGGTAGATACGGCAAGCGAGGACCTCCCGAACATCAGGACCCCCAGCGTGATCAACGTGAGCCCCTTCAGCAGTTCAGCAGGTGGCTGGGGGACCTCCAGACCACCACTGTACTTCGAACCCAACACCCATGACCCACATGTTCCCATTGGCTTGCCTGCAGAGTCATCAAAGCCACTCCCCATTTATGAAACACACACCGTCAAGACGTCTTTTAATTCACACAGGACGTCCATCATTAAAGTGCAGCGCTTCATTCATGGTATGTGAAGTGGACTTTTGGTACTCTTTGTACTACATCATGCACTGTTCTTTATAAGCTGCTTAAGTGTGCTTTGTACTTAATACTAATATTATATTATTGTTTTTGCAGTTCTATATTAATATAGCTATATATGGATAATAAGAGTTATATAGTATAAAGCACCGTTATATAGTATACCAGCTGTAATTCATTTTAAAATAAAATATTAAACTTTTATTGACTCATATATAAAAAAAGAATGAAAACTGGCACATTTTGAATTTTAAATTAAAAAAAATCTTTTTTAAATTTATCTTATTTATCTTTCTCACAGATAAGAAGAGAAGAGACGCAGTAGTCGCATTTATAACAGTAAAATATAGAGATTTCTCAGCAGAATATCCAAGCTTATTGCTGGTGTATAATTCTTACAATGGGATTTTTCCAAGTAGTATAGTTAAATGTTTGTCTGAAATGATTTTTTATTTAAAATAATCAATTCATTTTTTTGACAATGATGCAATCTGATATACAAAGCAGCATGCTGCTGACGTTCTCTTCGTTTTCTGGCTTTAACCCATATACAGTATATTTTACATATTATACATAATTAATCATTTAATTATATGACAAACACCTTATAAGCGAGGCATTATTCAATCATACAAACCATAAATAACTATAGAATTAAACAATAATACAATATAACAAAACAAATAACTACTTATATAACTAAATAAATAACGAAAAATTCTAAATTGTTTTATAACACACTGTTAACAGCAGAGTACTAGCCTGTTACAACATGTTGCTTATTTATTAAAACATTGACTTATTCATGCGCAGAAATATTATTATTAAACTGTTCTATTCCCTGTAGCTGGGGTGATACCCTTAAGCTCAAAAGGTGATTACGGTCTAATTATGTACTCTTTAAAGGCACACTGTATCCACATTTCCATGTTTCCCAGATAACAGTACCACCCTAGTGACAAGGAAAGGCACAGTTCAGTACCCTTGTTTCATGCATAACTGGTTTTGACCCCTTATCTGATAGATTTAATTTGGTGACCTCTGGCTTTTCTTATCTCTTTGAAGAAGAGGACTTGTCAGACTCTCTATCCATGCGCTGGCCAGCCCTACCATGCAAGCCGCTGATGCTGCTGATAATTATTTGCTTGTTAATAGCAGTGACTCTGGCTCTAGGAGTTGGTCTGGGAGGTGAGTAAGTGTGTGTGTGTGTGTGTGTGTGTGTGTGTGTGTGTGTGTGTTAGTGTCATGACTTCCTGGTCTAAGACACTCTTCA